>JARGCV010000085.1:19230000-19478002 GCA_034064705.1 Bothrops alternatus
GGGCACTGTGACCGTCATAAATATGAATCAGTTGCCAAGCATCTGAAAGTAAATCACAAGACCCTGGAGATGTTTCAACATTCCAGCTGATCAGTGCTTCTTCAGAGCTCAGCAGAAGCGCAAGGATCAGCACCAAGCTCCAGCTTCCTGGCACTGATCCTGGCGCTTCCACTGAGCTCTGACAGTCCCAAAGAAGCGCCAATCAGCTGGAAAGCGGCACTGATCCTGGTGCTTCCACTGAGCCCTGCAGCTCCAGCCATCTCTCGCTCAGGCTTGTGCAGTGCAGTTCAGCTCATTCCCCTCCCCCGCTACCACTTTTCTTGGATGGCTGCGTACCACCTGCCAGGTGCCAATGTACCACAGGTGGTACCCGTACCACTGGTTGAAAAGCCCTGTATTAAGATACCTGGATGGCTTTCAACAATGGAAACTTTCGCTTACCCAAATTTAATTAATTACAACAAAGTTGTGACTTATAAAAATATTTTGGACAATGAAGGAAAATTGTAAGACAGACAAGATTTCCAAGAACAAGGTATTGATCTATCATGGTGGCCATATCTGCAAATTCAAACACGATATGAAAAAGATGTTAAAACAATGGGAGTCTATAAGGAACAGACAGAATTTGACCAGATACTGTTAAAAACAGATGAAAAGTTGATTAGAAACTCTATCAATTTTTGTTAAACTTAAAGATGGAGGAAGAACAAGTTAAAGAAACGATGATAATATGGGCAAAGAACTTTGGATATAATATAGAATTAGAAGACTGGCAAAAGTTATGGGAAAGAAATGTTACATTAACTAAAGCAGTGGCATATAAAGAAAACTTATATAAAATGTTTTACAGATGGCATATGACACTAGTGCGATTAGCAAAAATGTTTAAAAATACTTCAAACAAGTGTTGGAAATGCAAACAAAGACCAGGTACTTACTATCATGTCTGGTGGACATGCCCATAAGCAAAAAGATTTTGGGTAAAAATATATTTATGGTTGGAGAAAATGACTAAAAAACAAATAGACTTTAAGCCAGAATTATTTTTGTT
Source organism: Bothrops alternatus (assembly GCA_034064705.1). Taxonomy (NCBI): domain Eukaryota; kingdom Metazoa; phylum Chordata; class Lepidosauria; order Squamata; family Viperidae; genus Bothrops; species Bothrops alternatus. The sequence continues at coordinate 19,231,055 of JARGCV010000085.1, forward strand.
AGGAATAATAGGAGCAAATTATGAGAAAGATTGTATATATTTAATTCTACATGTACTAACTGCTGCAAGAATTGTATTTGCCCAACATTGGAAAAATGAAAATTTACCAACTGAAGAAGTATTAATTAAGAAAATATTAGAGTGTGCAGAAATGGACAGATTGACTTTAAAGATAAAAGAGAAAGAAGACTCAGTGTATTTTAGAACATGGGATAATTTTCATCAATGGCTAGAAATATGAGTTAGAGAGGAAGGAATGTGATATGTAACTTTGAATATATATTAGTAAGAGTGATTAATTAACATATTGCTTATGATAATTAACTATTATCTATTATTTCTTGTTAAACACATGAACCCAGACATTATGCTGTTTGCTAAATATTGAGAATGTTATTTGGAAAAACCCTAACCCCAACCCCAACCCTAACCCAAATCCCAACCCAAATCCCAATCCCACCTCATACTTAACCCTATAAAAACTAATAAAATTTATACAAAAAAAATAGAGGCTGCGGCTTAACCAAGTGGTGGTAGAGTCAATGCTTCCTAAATCTGTTTTTTTTTATTTCAGATATTATTCCCTTTTTTTGGTCCCTTTTTTTCCTGACATTTCTCTCCTTCCCTTCCTGTGAACCCAGGGTGGTCAGATTGTACATGTCAATGGTCCTGACTGATTCAACCAATCAAGGACTCTTCAAATTTGGATAAAATTAGAGAATCTCATGTGGTCAATGATCACAGTTTGCCCTGGTCTGAACTTGATCCTAACTGCTGATTCTGATAAACATGGCTACTTCTTTTTCATAGCATTGTTTGTCAAATATCTCAGGCAAGCTACAAAAGTAAAGTATAATATAAACATACACATGAGGCTGAAAAAGTTTTCCTTACTCTTAAATAGACTAAAGTAAGGAAGTGAAGTATATAGTATAAAGAAAGCAATAACACTGGCTTAGGTTCTCAAAGGGATTGTGGAATTATGGATTGTGGATCCTGGAAATATGATAGGTAGTCCACAAAAATTCCTGCCAGTATCATAAAATATTCAAACTGATCCCACAGTATGTTCTATACATTTTCTAGAGTTTGACAGTTCTTCAAGAGACATAAGAAAACAATTCTTAGGCAGTTAAGAGGAACCAATCTATCAATCTTCTAGCTAGAAAAACAGACTAAGTGTACACAGCTCATTTTCATTGAAGCTTGTCACAAGGAAAAGGAATGGGGCAGCAGTAGTAATTCACCTTTTAGTTTTGAGAAGTTATAGATCCAGATGCAATTAGGAAATTAAGTTTGGGCTTGGCAGCTTACAGAAAATTAAGAAGGAAAAAAGGCTGAAATTTGCCTGCCTGTATTTTCTGACTTCTTATGGTATTAGTTTTATTGAGATTATAATCTTAGGTTAGTAGAGTCACATCTTATCTTACTACTGTTTTCCTACACATAATTTCATAATGATGGCCTTTCAGCTATTCCTTAATGCTGCCACATAATTTATTGCAAGCACAGAGGCCCTTAAAGGCTATTCTTCAGCTGTCTTCAATAGATAGCTTTTACCCACCTTCATTTTAATGGCATGTCTTCCAATTTATCAGATGAAACACCTGGTGCAATTGGCATTATCTTTCAGTATCCTGAACTCAGATTTCTCTATATAGAACTTCTTTGGGTGTAATTATAGTTTCAATTAACTGCTTTTATCTTCCTTTTAACAAACGTGGGATTGATCTAAGATCTAGCTTAAAAATATTATAATTTATCCTGTTAATCAAGTGGAAAAGCAACTTAGAATTTCCATCTTCAGCACACCACAATACTATTATTTCTGCAATAAAGGTCACAGGTCAATTGTTTGAAAGATGCTGACTTCCACTCAGAAATCATCCTTTCCTGTTCCATGTATTTGGTGGAATGACTTTACATACAGCAGCTCAGATGTCAGTTCCAAAGTTCTATTTGCTTCCTTTTCTGCCTGAACAATTAAGTTGGCAAACTGCAGAGGAGGCAGTTTGTTTCAATCTTTGGCTCTTTTCCTGAAAGGTCCAAAGTTCTTCAAGTAAATATGTACGGTATAGATTCCTGTATAACTAGTATTAGTTTATTTTAATTCCTTACTATTGCTTATGGGATGAAAGTTGTTTGTGAGTAGTGTTATATAAATTCTTGCTAACAGTTATGTTGTCTACCAGTTTAGAATGATTATATATTGTGCATTTGTATACTGAAAGCAGCCTATGGAAGATTTGACCATAAAAGTCCATTTATAAATGATTAAACAAACTTCTGAAGAAAGCATGTAGTGCGAAATTCTTGTTGATATTTGCTTTGAAACAAACAGTAAAAATATTTGTCCAAACTTGTCAAAAGCATTTAATAATACCAGTTAATAAAAAATTAAATAGTTATTTTAATAACCATAGTCCAGAGGTCAAACGCAACAAAGCATGTAGGTATACACACAGAGATGCAAACTGAATATACTCAATTAGGAATAAAAAGATACAATAAAATAAAATAAAGAATGGTATCCAAGTGAATATTAGAAGTAACAAGTAAAGGTCTGGAAATTTCACTACGATGAAATGGTTGAAAATAATCTAAGATTCCTGTAAAAAGCGCAGAAAAGAAACATTTAGCTCACGGATGCTGTTGAACCATTTCTACAATGCTAATATAAATGGTTTTTTTTTACTCATGCCCCAGCAAAACAACCTATCCAAAGTATAGACCGATCAAAATTTCAAAACAATAATGCAAGAAAAGGAGGAAACTGGTGCCCACACTGACTTTAAATAAAAATCCCATAAGCTATAAGATAAGGAAACAGGCTTCAATTGATTTGAATATCAATAGTTGTGCTATTTTAGAACCTTTCTATTGCTTTCAACAAGAGACCTAGAAAATGAAGCTATAACGTTTTTTAACCAGGTTAACTTAAAAGAGTCTCAAAGAAGAGTAAACCCACTAGGAGAAAAGTAGCTTTAAAAAGAAATCAAGAAGTATATATCAAGCTCTAGCATTTACAGAGACCAACATCTTTGAACAAAGACTGTATTTTTAATATATTTTGGGACTGCCTCAACAGCTCTAACATACTTGAAAGATGTTAAGCTTGGTAAAAGTACCAATTTGGGCACTAGATTTGGACTCAGCTGAGAAATACTTTAGCTAAAAAAATCTTGCTGGCAGATCTTTCAGCACATTGCTGAAATGTGCTCCATTTGTGTGGAAAAATTACAAGATATCTAAAGAGCTACACTGAGCAATACCAGCCAGGGGAAAAAAATATTTCCTGCAGGGCAGTGAAGGCTGTAAGAATACTTCATATTATTTATAGCAGAGGTGGAAACAATGGCCCCGTTATGACTTGTGAATTCTGGGAGTTGAAGTCCACAAGTCATAAAAGGGCCATAATTCCCCACCCCTGATTTATAGGTATGGACCTGCTTGATAAAATTTCTATTAATTTGTCAGTTATGATTTTTGTAAAAAAATCCATGCAACTGTTAAAACTTTGTTTCTGATGATTCATACAAGATTTACCAAGGCAAAAATAGGCCAGTTTCTTCAATAGTCTTATTTTAACCTGGGAAATATGTTTATAATATCATATCCAGGCAAAAGAGCTGGAAACACTCTATCTGCTAATATAGGAGGTGCTTAATCAGAACCAAGAGGACCTAGATTGTTGCATGTATGTATGTATGTATGTATGTATGTATGTATGTATGTATGTATGTATGTATGTAACAAAATCCTTGTGTGGGGATTTTAACTGGTCACCAGATAACATTGAGTCCAAACCTGCTCAGAGTTTGTGGCCTCTTTGGTAGTCATGAACTTGACCCAAAACATTAATATATGTCAGGAGCGACACTTGGAATCTGTTTTTTTGTCTCAAGCACTTGAAATGTGATCTAGCAGTGGAGGACATTGACCTAAGTCTGTTGCCCTGTACAGATGTCTGTCTGGTTGTCTTTCAACTCACTGGAGACATATGTCTATGTAACACCTCTGATTTGCAAGTTGCTCTGACTCTTAATTTGCTTCTGTGTGCAATTCCCGATTCCCTGTGCTAATTGTTGCTTATAAAGCCGCACATAGCATAGGGCCTGATTACTTGCGGGACTGCCTATCCCTCATAATATCTGCCTGACCATTTTAATCTGACAGACTTGACCTGCTGTGGATTACTTCAATTAAATAATGCCATCTATTGGTACCCCAGAAGTGTGCCATTTCAATTGCAGTGTCTGCCCTCAGGAATATGAATTCCCCAAGATCTGGATAGCCTCCACTTTGCTGATATTTTAAAAGACTTGAAGACCTGGCTGTTCACCTAGATCTGGCTTTTCATCATAGGAAAAATGACTCCTATGGGAACCAGATTGATAAGCATAGTTCCCAGGCACCATTCTCAGAGTTTCAATTTCCTCTCAGCCTCTCAATCTCCTCCCCACCAGTGCAGAGATAAGACAGGGCACATTCCTTCTTCTGTTGACCCCTGTACCAGCCTCCCCCCTCCCAACAACAGAACAGCAAAGCCTCTTCCTCCCCACTCCCAACAGAATGGCAGACCAGAACATAGAAATAAAATCCATATATTAAATGAGGGTCTGACATGGTGCCCCCCCTAAAAAAATGGAAGATCCACCTGCAGGAGAGAGAAAATAAGAAAATGTGAAAAGAAAAATAGACAGTTAGCAGGGTTTATCAGGATAGTGATCATGGAAGCGTTTAAGTAGCGTTGGGGACCTAACATGTTTTTTGTGAACACATTCCTTCTGGGAAGCTGGAAAATCTTGGACAGCTCCATGATCTTTATGTGAGTCCAAGATTTCATTAATCTCAAAGTGTTGTTCACCTTCCACCATAATGGGATGTGGTGTAGGAGGTGCTGTTGGCCTTAAAGACGAGGTTATCTCGGGCTTCAGCAAGCTACAATGAAACAGTGGATGAATCTGTCTTAAAGTCTTAGGAAGTTCCAGTTCCACAGTAACTGGATTGATGATGCGTTTGAAGGGAAGGGACCTACAAATTTGGGTCCTAACTTCTTAGAAGATTGCAGTGATTGCAAAAACCTAGTTGATAAATAGACTTTGTCCCCAATATTAAAAGGTTTGGGTTCCCTTCTCTTTTTATCTGCTTGAGCTTTATAAGCATCCCTGGCTTCGTCTAGGGCAGCGGTTCTCAACCTGTGGGTCGCGACCCTTTGGGGGCCGAACGACTGTTTCACAAGGGTCGCCTAAGACCATTGGAAAACACATATTTCTGATGGTCTTAGAAACCAAGACACCGCTCCGCATCCGTCTCCGCATGGCCTCCTCTGCCATTTGCAGAGAGAGAGAGAGAGAGAGAGAGAGAGAGAGAGAGAGAGGGAGGGAGGGAGAGAGAGAGAGAGAGAGTGAGAGAGAGAGGGGGGGCACTTTCGCTTCCCTTCTCTCTCTCTCAGGCGGACTTACCTCCTGCAGGGCTCCTGATTGGTCCTGTGCCCTGGTGCCCCACCCCCTGGGAAAAGCGCAGCCAGGGCCTCGTGGCCTTGGAGCCGCCCGGGGAAGCCTGTTGGGAGCGGCCCGCTGGAGGCTCTGCTGAATGGGCCAGCCCTCCCGCAAGCCACGGCCCAAGGGAGACAGCCCCTGCGATCCCCAGGCAGCCCGACCATTGGACCCGCTGGCCAGGAAGGCGCGCCGGAGTCCAGGCTGCTGGGAAGGAAGAAGGAGATTCAGCAAAGGTAGGAGAGGAGAGCCACCTCCTGGGGCCCGGCGCTGGCAGCGGCTTCCTTGCCATCCTCTTCCTCCTCCCCTTCTTCCTCCTACTGCCCCCAAGGTGGCTTGGGTGTGCACCGGGGCAAGAGGGGTGCCTGGGGGGAAGCAGCCAGGCTGGACAAGGGGCTGGTGGGCCGCAGGGCACCAGCCCCCACTGTGGCTCTATTGGATTGGCGGAGGGTGAGGCCAGGCAGCGAGGGGCAGCAGGGATGGCAGCAGCGGTTTTCTCACCCTTCACCTTTTCTTCTTCCTCCTGCTGCCCCCAAGGAGGCTCAGGCAGGTGCCGGGAGGAAGAGGGTTTCCTGGGGGGGAGCAGCCAGGCTGGCGGGCCGCATGGCACCAGCCCCCACCGCAGCTCCATTGATGGACGGAGGACCAGGCCGGGCACCGTGGGGGTAGCAGGGACCCCCGATGATGCAGCAGCGGCTGCTGCTGCCGCCATCCCTACCACCCCCATGCTGCCTGGCCATCCTCCGTCCATCAATGGAGCCGCAGTGGGGGCTGATGCCATGCAGCCTGCCAGCCCCTCCACCAGCCCGGCTGCTCCCCCAGGCACCCCTCTTCCTCCCGGCTCCAGCCCGAGCCGCTTTGGGTTAAGCAGGAGGAAGGAGAGAAGGGCGAGAAAACCACTGCCAGCTGAGCTGAGCTGCGGCGCTGAGCCAGTCTCCATCCTCCTGGTTGCCCGGCTGTGCTCCACCCCGGCCGCCCTCCACACTGCACAGGAGTCTCCTCCACGTCTCCTCTGGTGTTCGGCGCAGCCTTGAGGCTGCCAGTCAGGAGTGGCTCTTTTCCGGCTTGCCGGGCTCCGGGCCTCGGAAGTGGCCAGGGGGCGGGGAAGAGGGTGAGGTGGCGATGCCCACATGTGTGTCGGAGGCCAGCCAGTGGGCCAGGAGGGGAGAAGTGGCGCCTTCTGAGCAGGAGCTGGTGCTCCAGCTGCACCCCTCTTGCATGCGATGGGCTGCGCGGCGTGGAAAGGGGCTCCCGCGACCCTGCCTCTGCGATGGCTGGAGGGGCGGGCAGGTCCCGGGGGCTGGGAGAGGGCAAGAGGTGCCTGGATGAGGATGGGGGGCTCCAGGGTTGGCGGGTGTGATTAATCACTATGCTTTCATTATGTTCCATTCGTAACAATGAAAATACACCCTGCATATCAGATATTTGCATTACAATTAATAACAGTAGCAAAATTACAGTTATGAAGTAGCAACAAAAATAATTTTATGGTTGGGGGTCACCACAACATGAAGAACTGTATTAAAGGGTCATGGCTTTAGGAAGGTTGAGAACCACTGGTCTAGGGCTTTTCTGACTATTGGCCAGGTATTTTGCAACTGATTCATCTATTCCTTAAGGGAAAGGATGGTGGGCTCACTGGTAGGTAGTTGGGCATAGGGTTGAACACCTGTCCCATGAAACGGGCTGCACCTTGTGCTGGAGTGAACAGCATTGTTATATGCCACTTTAGCAAGGGGCAAGAGATCAGTCCAATTGTCCTGCTGGTGATTGATGAAGCACCTAAGATACTGCTCTAGAACTGAGCTCCTTCGTTCTGTCCGCCCATTTGTTTGAGTCTATGACTGGAGCTCAAGCCTTGTTCTGTACCCAATAGGTCCAAAAAGGCCTTCCAGAACTTTGAAGTAAACTGTATACCCCTCTCTGAAATTATGTGCTGAGGGGCTCCATGCAACTGGTAAATGTGTTGGGGAACATTTAAGCCAAGATTTTAGCAGTTGGGATCTTTTGGCGTGGAATGAAATGGACTTGCTTGGAGAATAAGTCAGTTACAACCCAGATGACTGTATTTCCCGAACTCTCTGGCAGCTCCACAATAAAATCCATAAAAAATCTCTCTCTCTGAAGGGCTTGCTACCAGCTACAAAAGATCAGGGATTTTCCCTTGCCTTTGCTTTACTGCAGCGCAAATCAGGCAGCTGGCCACATAACTTTCAATGTCTTTTTTCAACAATGGCCATCAGAATTGCCTTTTTATCAAGTGTAGGGTCTTCACAAATCCAAAATGTCCTGCAAGTTTTGAATCATGGGAAATTTGCATTGTTTTTAATCTTTGAATGGCAGGGACATAGAGGTTTCCCACCACCCACGCTAGTCCATCTTGCATCAAGCAGAGATTTTTATGCTTTGAAAATCACTCATCTTTCTCTAAAGCTTGTTTGAACACAGTTGAGGCAACATTGTCCAATGGTGCGGAGCTTCTCTTCTGTGACCTCATGGCCACTGGGACCACTAATAAAGGCTTTAATACATCAACCTTTGTGCTATTATATTGTGGCATTCTGGATAGGGCATCAGCTAAGAAGTTCTCCCCACCCCAGCAAGTAGTGGAGGATGAAATTGAATTGGTGGAAGTATTAGGCCCACCATGCTTGTTTAGGTGACAGCTTCCTGGGCATTTTGAGAGCTTCTAAGTTTTTATGGTCAGTCCACACTTGGAAAGGGATTTTGCTCCCTTCCAAGAAGTACCTCTAGGTAAGGAAGGCTCAGTGCACTGCTTAAGCTTCCTTCTCCCAGACTGCCCAACACTATTCGGTTTCTGATAATTTTTTGGAGGTGTAAGTATATGGCTGCAGTTGGCCTTTCTTATTCTCTTGAGCAATACTGCTCCCATAGCCACATCACTGGCATCAGCTTGAATTACAAATCCCTTTTCTGGATCTGGATATTTTAAAATTGGCTCCACCAAAAAAAGCCTTTTCAACTTCTCAAATGCCACTTGGCACTCCATTGTCCATTTCAGAGGCTGGATGGTCTTCGGCTTATCAACCCCTTTCATTTTTAACAGGTTGGTGATGGGTAAAGCAATTTGTGTGAAAGAAGGGATGAATTGCCAGTAGAAATTCACAAACTCCAAAAAGCTCTGTAGCTGCTTTCTGGTGCAGGGAGCCACCCATTCCAGAATGGCATGTACCTTCTCCGGATCCATCTCCACACCTTCATGTGAGATCCAATTTTATCTTTATGGAACTCACATTTTGATAATTTTGCATAAACCTTGGCTGCTCAGAGTATAGTCAGGATTGCCCTGACCAATTTTACATGTTCTGCCTTTGTTTCCGTGTAGTTTAGGATATTATCCAGGTACACCAAAACCCTCTTATGCAGTTGCTCACGGAGCACTTGGTTGATCAGCTGCATAAACACTGCAAGGCCCCTTGCAAACCAAAAGGGAGTACTTTAAATCGGAAACAGCCGAGGGGGCAGTTGAAAGCAGTTTTCCACTCCTCCCCCTCCTTGATTCTAACTTGGTAGTTTGAAAAATTGAACACTTGGGCCAGTAAGAAGCCTAGTTGCTGGAGGTCTCCATCAAACTTCACCCCTAGAGGGACCAGCTTTGCTTCCTCTGGTGGAGCTCTTTCTCTGGGGGCTGGTGGAGCATTCCCATGGAGGTCTCTGCAGCTGTTTCTGTAGATCCCGCTGTGCCCACCACCGGTTCAGTTGTCTCTGACTCACCACCTATGCACTCGGGTTCCTCCAGCTGATCCTTCTTTTTGCTCCTGGATTTAGCCTGGATTTTATTTTTAGGTCATTTTAGTTTATATTTTATTTTTATAGGGTTATGGTTAGGGTTAGGGTTAGGGTTGGGGTTAGAGTTAAGGTTTTTTTAAAAAACATTCTTAATATTTAGCAAACAGCATGTTGTCTGGGTTCATGTATTTAAAAAACAAGTAATAATTAATTTCTATATTATCATAATCAATATGTTAGTTAATCACTCAGAAGTCTTCTTCCTACTAGTATATATTCAATGTTACATAGTACATATCATGTTCCTTTCTCTCTAACTCATTTTTCTAGCCATTGATAAAAATTATCCCATGTTCTAAAGTATACTGAATCTTCTTTCTCTTTTATCTTTAATGTCAATATGTCCATTTCTGTACAATCTAAAATCTAAAACGTTTTCTTTTTAAGCCACCGCTTTCGTTAATTTAGCGTTTCTTTCCCATAAACTTTGCCAGTTTTCTAATTCTATATTATGTCCAAAGTTCTTTGCCCATATTATCATTGTTTCTTTTACTTGTTCATCTTCCATCTTTAAGCTTAACAAATATTTGTAGAGTTTCTTAATCAATTTTTCATCTGTTTTTAATAGTATCTGGTCAAACTCTGTCTGTTCTTTATAAAATCCTATTGTTTTAGCATCTTTTTCATATCTCGTTTGAATTTGCAGGTATGGCCACCATGATAAATCAATACCTTGTTCTTGTAAATCTTGTCTATCTTTCAATTTCCCTTCATTGTCCAAAATATCTTTATAGGTCACAACTTTCTCATAGTTAATTAAATTTGGGTAAGTGAATTCTTCCATTGTTGAAAGCCATCCAGGTATTTTAATATAGAGTTTCGCTTTTATTTTTTCCCATTCTAAAAGAAGTGCATTTCTTATACAGTGATTTTGAAAGTATCTATGTATTTTATTCTTCCCATACCACAGAAAGGCATGCCATCCAAGTTGTAGGTCATGCCCCTCTAGGTATAATAGTCTTATGTCTAAGCATTATCCACTCTTTTAGCCGTGTTAATATAGTTGCTTGGTAGTATAACGTCCAGTCCGGCAGTCCAAACCCTCCACTTTCTTTTGCTCCTTGTAACATTTTCAGTCTAATTCTGGCTTTTTTTTTCCTTGCCAGATAAATTTCAGTATTGTTGTATTTAGTTCATCCAAAAAAATTTTCCCAGTCTTATAAAAAGAGTATTATTGGTAAGATATTCATTTTCACTGTTGCTATTCTATTGTATTTTACCAAAAACTATATAAAAAATATTAGAATTGGACTATCAAAATCTTTGTGTAATGGGAGACTTCAATGCAATAATAGATAGAACTTTGGACTATAAAAGCAATAAACAAGAGAAGAAAGGAAGAAATATATTACCTAAAGCGTTTTCAAAAATGGCAGAATTCTGTATTCAAGACATACGGAGAGAAAAAAAATCCAAAAAACCTGCAATATACATTTAATTCAAATAGACATAAATCATGGTCTAGAATTGATATGATATAGACATCCTCGGAACGTAGCACAATGATAGAAGATATAGAGATAGAAACTAATATTTGGGCAGATCATAATCCAATAAAGGTGACTTGGAGAGCAAGAAAAAATTAAGATGGTCCTTGAACAAATCCATATTGAAAGAAAAAGAATTTATATAACTAGCGACAAAGAAAACGGACTTTTTTTTCCAAAATAAATAAGAAAGAAAAGATGTTGCTTCAAAATGTGTTGGACACAGCTAAAGCATATTTCAGAGGGTTGGCTATAACCTACACAGCTAAAAAGAATAAAGAAAGAAAACAACAGTTAAAGTTGAAGGAAGAATTTAGAAAATTAGAATTAGAACTACAAATAGATCTACAAAAGAAAATACTTAAAAAGCAAATGGAAACTTCCAGTTCCGGTTCACGGCGTATGTGGTCCTCTTCACCGACCGATTTTCCTTTGCCGGTAGACCCCGAAGGGGGTTGAAAGTCACCCTGGAGGGGCGATTACTGATGAGGGGGCTTGCTGTGACTGCGGGAGGGAGGCAGTGTCTCCCGCGGCTCCAGCTGACTCCTTAGGGCCGACGGAGTAAAGATCATCCTGTAAGATGGCCAATCATCTAGCTGCACCAGCCGAAAGTCACAAGAACATCTAAGCGTTAAGAACCACTGCGGATGATCCAGGTGAGATCCTTCCTTTTCCTCTCTTCACCCTATTTTTTCCTCTTTTTTGCCTGTAAAAAGCCTTCTTGGAACTACTTCCCTGCCCTAAGAGAGCGGCATTTGTCTGAGTGGAAAGAAAAGTGTTGAACAAAATGACAGAATAATTAACTTTATTGCCTATATTTATATATTTATATATATATATATATATATATATATATATATATATATATATATATATATATATATATATATATATATATATATATATATATATATATATGTGTGTGTGTGTGTGTGTGTGTGTGTGTGTGTGTGTGTGTGTGTGTGTGTGTGTGTGTGTGTGTGTGTGTGTGTGTGTGTGTGTGTGTTTTCTGAGGTTTTCGCAGGTGTTTGTATGTAGGTCTTTGGTTCTTCGGGTTTTCTCCCACGTAGAATTTGAAGTGTCTTGGCGACGTTTCGACGAAGTCTCATTCGTCATCTTCAGGCTGGTGCTTTCGGCTTCTGCTTCTAGGAGCAATGTGAGATTTTAGCTGTTTCTTCCTTTTAACTGCCAGTGGGGGTTTGAACTGATTGGCTGGGAGCTCAGCTGTGTTCTGATTGGGTGGAGGTGTGTTCTGATTGGTTAGGGGCTTGGCTGTGCTCTGATTGGATGGGGGGTTGGCTGTGCTCTGATTGGCTGGGGGAGTGTTCTGTTTGGGTGGGGGCTTTGTTGTGCTCAGGTTAGTCAGTGTTACAAGGGGATTAGAGATGGTGAACTGTATAGCGGTTTGGCTTTGCGTTCGTGGTCGTGCCTCATCTTCATGGTGGGTGTCAGTTTGCTTCATGTATGGATTCGAGGGGTTTAAGGTGGCTAATGATGCAGCTGTGGTCTGGCTTCTGGTTTGTGGTCGTGCCTCCTCATCAGTGTGGGTTTGGGTTTGCTTTTTGCCTGGATGTGTGGTGGTGACATCCTGTGTGGTTTTTGTGAGTGTAGGTCTGGTGTCATTCCCCGTGCTATGGATTCGTCTGTCAATAAGGGCGGGTTTCCAAATGGCTGGTAGGCGGGAGGTATCATCTCATTTGTTCATGCTGTGTGGGCGTCTTTCTATCTCGATGGCTTCTCTGATTATTCTGTTATTAAAGTGTTCAGTTTTGGCGATAGTTCTGGTCTTTTTGAAATCAATTTCATGTCCTGTGGCTTTGAAGTGTTGGACCAGGGAAGAAGTTGGTTCCTCTTTTTTGACTGAGTTTTTGTGTTCTTCAATGCGTGCATTTATTCTTCTGTTGGTTTGTCCAATGTATGTGGTGGAGCAGGCAGTACATGGGATTTCATATACTCCTTGATTTTCTAATTCAATTTTGTCTTTAGGGTTTCTTAGGATGGTGGATATTTTTCTGTTTGTGCAGAATGCTGTTTTGATATTATGTTTGTGAAGGATCTTGCTGATCCTGTCTGTGGTGCCTTTTATGTATGGGAGGAGGGCTTTGCCGTTTTCTTGTTCTCTGTCTTGGATTTTAGTGGGAGTTTGGGAGTTTGGGAGTTACACCCCAAAATACAGTTCACCATGGAAACAGAAGCTAATAACCAACTTCCCTTCCTGGATGTCTTAGTCTACAAGAAATCCAATGACTCCCTAGGACACACCATCTAGCAGAAGAAAACACACACAAACCGCTATCTGCACGCACTCTCACACCACCACCCAGCACAGATCAACTCCGTAGCCAAGACACTCATCTCAAGAACCAAATGCCTAGCTGACGAACAACACCTAAAAACCGAACTACACACTCTCACTAATGTACTTACATCCAACGGATTCCAAAGAAATAAGATTTCCAACTTAATCCAAAAAGAAACTCCCACTAAAATCCAAGACAGAGAACAAGAAAACGGCAAAGCCCTCCTCCCATACATAAAAGGCACCACAGAAATAAGAGTCAGAAACCTCACTACAAATCTTTAAACTGACTTTCAGACTTTAACTGACTACCCTACAAGCCAAAATACATCAGAAGACGAATTAATCTATATTAATGAGGAATCTATATTACCTTATAAGCATCCTATTGAGACTTCTGAGGACCAAAAGGTAACTTCAACCAAAATATACACAACTCCAAAAACAACAGGAATTGATGTACAAACATGACTTATTGAGAACGATGATAACTTTGATAACCAACCATTAACCATAAAACTGGATACAACTGAATGTTTTATCCAACTGAACCAAACATTGGGATTTGAGCTTTTAAAGCAACAAGGATCTATCTACAATGAAGTTAGGCATCTAAAACAGAGGATGGGACATTTTCCATTGACCCAAATGACATCACAAGGAATAAAGGGAGATCTATCTGCTGAAATAGAAGCTCTGTTATGGAAGCCGGTTTGGCACAAAAAGAAAACCAGAATAAGACTGAAAAAAGAGATTTAAAACTACATGTAATGGGTCAAAAAGGTTTTGTAGACACGGATTGATTCAAGGTTTAAGATTTAGAATTAGAAGTGAGAGAATTTGTGACTAGTAGAATATATATTTGAAATAGAATAAGAATGTACTTTCTGAAATAAGATATTTATTTTACTTATGAAAACTATTTTATAATGGAACAAGAATAAGAAATTGGAAGAGGCTTTAGAGAGTTGGATTGATTTAACAACTAATTGAGTATGTCAAGGTAGTAAGATGATACTTTGTGTAATATTATGTATCTTTTAGATATGATAATTATTTGGATGAGAGTTAAATCCTATTTACTGGACGGAAAGGATTTTGTGTTTTGTTTTGATATAGAAATAGATTGATAGATAGATTATATATAGAGAGAGTAATGTTTTTTATTTTAACCAGGATAATTATTATGTACTGGAAGAAGATATAAGAGAGATTTGTGATAAAATTAATGATTCATTAGATTAAGAATTAGAATACATTTGAAAATATTTGAATGCTATTGCTATTTTAGAAGGGATACCTTCTAGATACCTTCTAGAATTTAGAAGTGTTATCAATATGTTTAATTAAGATTAAATTGGATTATGGTAATTGTAAATTTGTAAAGCTTAAAAACAGGATTTGGATTTATATAAATGTAACCTAGAAATGGACCATTTTAAATATGCTGTACTATTTGAGGGAAATAGAGAGGGAACGTTTAATGTATTAATGTGAGTTATATATACATGACTTTGTTTTTTGACGATTGATTACCCCATCACCATGGTGTTACTAGAGCACCTTGTTGTAAAACTTTAAAAAAACCAATAAAACTTGTTTAATAAAAAAAAGCAAATGGAGATAATAAAACATAAACTAAACCTAGTAAAGGCAGAAGTAATGGCTCAACAGATTAAAAGGGCCAAACAGAACTTTTTTGAAAATGCCAATAAGCCGGGGAGATAGTTAACATATAGACTGAAAAAAGAAAAAGAGAAAAAACTGATAAGTTGCAAGATCTAAAAGATGAATTACAGTTTCAAAATGACACAATTAAAAAAAACTATTAAAAGACTTTTACGAGATACCTTACAACACAGAGGAAATTTCAAAGGAAAAAACACAGCAGTACTTTAAAAAAAACAGACTTACCAAAAATTCCAGAGAATATTCAAAACATATTAAATGGAAAAATATCAATGATGGAGATTACAGAGGCCATAAAAAGGCAAAAATGACAAGACCGTAGGCCCAGATGGATTACCTGCAGAGCTCTACAAATCATTCCAAGATATACTAAGCCCAATATTGTAAGGACTGTGTAATGAAATACTTTTGGAGGCTAAAATACCAAATACATGGACTGAAGCTAACATCACTTTAATACCCAAAAAAGATTCTGATTTGAAACAAATAAAAAATTACAGACTAATATCATAATTAAATGTAGATTATAAAAATTTTGCCTCAATAATAGCAGAAAGACTAAAGAAATTTCAGACCGAATTTATACATACAGACCAAAATGGCTTTCTACCTAAAAAACAGATTAAAAAATAACTTAAGAATGATCCTATTCATCCAGGGAAACAGATGGCTCTAATGTTTCTACATGCACAGAAAGCATTTGACAATGTAAACTAGAAATTTATGTTCCAGCAATTAGAGGAAATGGATTTTGGAAAACACTTTATAAATGTAATTAAAACAATTTATCATAAACAAACAGCCAAAGTAATTGTAAATGGAGATTTTACAGAAAACTTTGACATTAAAAAAGGCACAAGACAGGGATGTCCACTGTCTCCACCATTATTTATATTAACACTGGAAGTATTGAATAGAAACATCAGGCAAGATATAGAAATTAAAGGACTGGAGATAAAAGATGAAAAATACAAACTACAAGCATTTGCAGATGACTTGGTTTTTATATTGGAAGAACCCTTGAAACAAGCGTAAAGCTTACGGAGAAAATAGAAGAATTTGGAGAAGTGGCAGGGTTGAAAATAAACAGAGAAAAGACTAAATGCTAACTAAAAACTTAACAGAAAAATAAAAAATTCAACTAGCAAAAAACCCCAAACCTTCAAATAGTCAAAAAAGTTAAATACTTGGGAATTTTTTAACAGCAAGATATGTAACAATAAAAGAAGACAACTATGTAAGATTGTTAAAACAAATAAAATTGGATCTGGAAGAGTGGAAAAATTTACAACTCTCAATGCTAGATTTTATTTTTAGGTCTTGAAAGGCTTCCACCATGTATTGCATGGCTTGCTTCAGGATTTGTTCGGCGCCTTCTGCTCTCCTTTGAATTTGTCCCCATCATTGGAGAGCAGCTCCATCTCCCACTTCCAGCTCTTCTTCCAGCTTCCTTGGGTAAATGTTACTCACTGGGCTTTTTTTTCCCGCTGTTCTCTCTTCCCTACTCCAGCCAACCATCTTGGCTTCGCAGAGCTTTCTGCACTCACTATTTCCTTGATCCATCCAGGGGAGCTTTCTTCTGGGGGGGGTCTTTGCAGCAGACGCTCCCCAGCACTCGGTCTCGTCCTGTTTGCTGCCATGGAGAGAAATGATGTGCACTGTCCCCATGGTAGGGGGGGTTGCCTCTCCGGATTGACCTTTTTGCAGATCTTGATTAATGTAACATCTTGCCTCAGCTAGTCCTCCCAAGGAAGCAGAACTCTTAAGACAGGCATTATCTCAAAAGGAACTTTTATTGAGAGACGGTGACAGCAAAAAATCAAAGTACAATATAGTGTTTTCATGCATGAAACATTACACTAAGGCATCCCTAACAGACCCCACACTAGTGGCCAAAAGTCCAGTTTGATTTCATCCAATCATCAGGTATGAAGTTGTTATGGGAACCAGATTGATAAGCGTAATTCGCAGGCACCATTCTCAGGGCTTCGATTTCCTCTCATCCTCTTGGTCTCCAACCCTGGTGCAGAGATAAGACAGATGGCCCAGGGCACATTCCTTCTTCCGTTGACACCCCATACCAGCCTCCCCCCTTCCAACAGCAGAACAGCAAAGCCTCCTCCTCCCCTCTCCCAGAAGAATGGCAGACCCAAACATAGAAAGAAAACCCATATATTAAATAAGAGTCTGACACACACCCCTTTGGATTCTGTGGATTTGTTTCTCTCTCCTTCCTGTTATTTTTTTCATCATTGTCATTTTATATATTATTGTATTTCTCTTGTATTTAATGTTTTTACTTATGAACTGCCCAGAATCTTTGTGAATCAGGTTGCACTTGATATAAATGTTAATAAAAAAACTTATCATATGCCTGCATACTCTTCTCGATGTGAGCAATATTCCAAAAAGATGTCTCCAGATGAGCATAGAATTTACAAGTATTACAGTAGAGAGATTGACTAAGAAGCAGCCTTTTTTTTAAAAAAGAGCAACCCCTTATTTTTTCCCACAGTCTTTCCCTTGAGAACAAATATAAAGCTGATTTGAAATCAACAAGGCTTCAATGAGGCAACATCTGGTTTGGGAAGAATATGTTTCAACTAAACCCTGAATGACCAGTCTTTATTTTAGAGCTGATTGTTCCCCTGTAAAATCAGCCTGTTTCTCATCAATATTTTTCCCATTTAATATAAATTTAAATATAAATGGGCCAATGTGAATTTTATTTTCAGTCAGGCTAGGATACCTCGGCCTCTATTTTGCCGAGTTTTGGCCCCAATGCTGGCTTGTCGTTGGAAGTGTATGCTGGTTGTCAGGGGACAATAACCAAGATACTATTTATGATAAGGATGAGGAACTGGGAACTTGTACAGCTTTGGTTGGGGGGCTTGATTATGTCCACGGGTTGCTGCCCCCACTCGAGAGCCTTTTTACAGTGGAAGAGAAGATGTTGTGGGACAGGGCTGTGGAGTTCCCGAGAGCAACTTTTAGTGAACATTTTTAGCTGACCTTCAAGCTCAGTCTGTGCCCCTGATGAGGCATTTTGGGGCGACTGGTTTATTTCTTGTATCTCTGCTTGTGGTTCTTTTAATTAATATGTTTTATACTGTGGTTTTTTAAATTTAATATGTTTATACGTCTGTTTTTAAATTTTTAAACTTTTAAATTTAAATTTTTAATTTTTATCAAATTGGGGGGGTGAGTGATGTATGTATGGGACGGGGACATGTTTGAAGAATGTATGATAGATAAATGGACAGGCCTGCCGAGCTTGAGGGAGGCCGGGGACTGGGGAGATGCGGACTCTGGAGACAATGAGGGTTGGAATATACCAGTCATTCAGGGAAGAGGCAGGTATGGCGGGAGCAGGAGGGTAGGCCGCACACGGGGAACTCGGTCCTGCTGTCTCGTAGCAGTTCCTTGTTCTGGCCCTTCTGAAAAAACTTGCTCTCCCCACGATTCTGGTGATGGGTGTAGCTCGGGCCCTGGGCTCAGGCTATTGCTGCTTAACGCCAGGTCGGTTAACAATAAGGCTCCCCTCATTCATGATCTTCTCATGGATGAGGAGACCGACTTGGCGTGTGTGACTGAGACCTGGTTGGGCCCTGAGGGGGGAGTTCACCTCACGGGCATGTGCCCATCAGGTTATCAGGTATAGCATCAGCCGCGACCCCAGGGAAGGGGGGGAGGAGTGGCTATTTTGGCCCGGGAGAACTTCAGTCTACGTAGACTCACTTTTTCCGAAATTCCGGGTTGCGAGTCCATCCTTATGACGCTGGACCTAGGGGTCCAGGTGGGCTTATTGCTTACGTACTTGCCTCCCAGCTGCGTGGCATCAGCCCTGCCTGTGCTACTCGAGGAGGTTGCTGGGCTGGCGGTGGAGTTACCCAGGCTTATAGTCCTGGGGGACTTCAATCTGCCGTCGCTTGGCGAATCCTCGGGATTGGCACAGGAGTTCATGGCCGCCATGACAACCATGGACCTGACCCAAGTAGTGCAGGGCCCGACGCATGAGGGTGGACACGCCCCGGATATGATTTTCCTTTCGGAGCAGTTGGGTAATGATCTGGTTTTAAGGGGCTTAGATATCATGCCTTTGTCATGGACTGATCATTTTCTGCTTCGACTGAATTTTACGGCCCGAATCCTTCCCCGCAGGGAGGCGGAACCGATTAGGTGGTTCCGCCCCAGACGCCTGATGGATCCAATTGGCTTTCAGACGGCGCTTGGGGAATTACCGAGCTCCCTCATCCACAGTCCGGCGGAGTCCCTGGTAGCGGCATGGAATACGGCCGCGAAGGGGGCTATTGACCGGATTGCACCTTTGCGACCTCTCCGTGGTGCTGGCCCCAGGAGGTCTCCTTGGTTTACTCAGGAGCTCAGGGGGATGAAGCGCCATAAGAGACGTCTAGAGAAGCGATGGAGACAAAGTAAGTCCGGATCTGACCGAACCAGATTGAGCTTATTTATTAAAGCCTATCTGAAGGCGATTAAGGCGGCAAGATCTTTGTATCTTTCTGCTTTGATCGCGTCTGCGGAATCTCGTCCGGCCGCCCTGTTTAGGGTGACCCGATCCCTTATTAACCCAAGGGGTCCGGGGCCTCCCTTGCAGGGTAGTGCCGAGGACTTTAATAACTGTTTCGCAGACAAAGTGGCTCAGATCCGGGCTGACCTAGACTCCAATTGTGTAGCAGAGTCGACTGATAATGATTCAGTTGAGGGGACAGGGGCATGTTCTTGTCCGGTCATCTGGGGAGAGTTTGAGGCTGTTACGCCTGAGGAAGTGGACAGGGCCATTGGATCTGTATGTTCTGCCACCTGTTTGTTGGACCCGTGTCCCTCCTGGCTGGTTTCGGCCAGTAGGGTGGTGACACATACCTGGATCCAGGAGATTGTCAACGCTTCTTTGAGGGAGGGGTCCTTTCCGGCTCCCTTAAAGGAGGCACTTGTGCGCCCCCTCCTCAAGAAGCCTTCCCTGGATCCAGAAATTTTGACCAACTATCGTCCGGTCTCCAACCTTCCCTTTGTGGGGAAGGTTGTCGAGAAGGTGGTGGCGCATCAGCTCCAGCGGTCTCTGGAGGAAGCCGATTATCTGGGCCCTCTGCAGTCGGGATTCAGGCCCGGCTACAGCACCGAAACTGCTTTGGTCGCTCTGATGGATGATCTCTGGCGAGCCCGGGATAGAGGCCAGTCCTCTGTCCTGGTGCTTCTTGACCTCTCAGCGGCGTTCGATACCATTGACCACGGTATCCTTCTGCGCCGGCTGGAGGGATTGGGAGTGGGGGACACCGTATTGCGGTGGTTCTCCTCCTATCTCACTGGTCGGTCGCAGTCGGTGTTTGTGGGGGATCGAAGGTCCACCTCTAGGTTACTCCCATGTGGGGTGCCTCAGGGGTCGGTTCTCTCCCCCCTACTTTTTAACATTTACATGAAGCCACTGGGTGAGATCATCCACTGCCACGGAGTGAGATACCATCAGTACGCTGATGATACTCAGCTGTACATTTCCACTCCTGGCCATATCAGTGAAGCGGTTGAGGTGATGTGCCGGTGTCTGGAGGCTGTGAGGGTCTGGATGGGTGTTAACAGATTAAGGCTCAACCCCGATAAGACAGAGTGGCTGTGGGTGATGCCTCCCAAGGACACTTCTATCTGTCCTTCGATTACCCTGGGGGGTGAATCTATAAACCCCTCAGAGAAGGTTCGCAACTTGGGAGTCCTCCTTGATCCACAGCTGACATTGGATCATCATTTGTCGGCAGTGGCGAGGGGGGCATTTGCCCAGGTTCGCCTGGTGCACCAGTTGCGTCCTTACTTGGATCGGGAGTCACTCCTCACAGTCACACATGCCCTTGTCACCTCGAGGATCGACTACTGCAATGCTCTCTACATGGGGCTACCCTTGAAGAGTGTTCGGAGACTACAATTAGTGCAAAATGCAGCTGCGCGAGCAGTTGTGGGTCTTCCTCGTTGTGCCCACATTTCATCAACTCTCCGCACGCTGCATTGGTTGCCTATTGGTCTCCGAGCCCAATTCAAGGTGTTGGTTATTACCTATAAAGCCCTTCATGGCTTGGGACCAGGATACTTATGGGACCGCCTTCTGCCACATACTTCTCTACGACCGGTGAGAGCGCACAGGGTCGGCCTCCTCCAGGTCCCGTCAACGAAACAATGTCGTCTGGCGGGCCCTAGGGGGAGGGCTTTCTCTGTTGCGGCGCCCACCCTCTGGAACCAACTACCTCCTGAAGTCCACATTTCTCCGACCCTCCTGGCCTTCCGAAAGAATTTAAAAACCTACCTCTGCCGGCAGGCCTGGGGATGATTGTTGATTGTGGTGTGATTGATGAGTATGTATGGGGTTTGTATTTTTAATGTTGTTCGGATTTGTTCAATTGTTTATATATATATGTTGTAAGCCGCTCCGAGTCTTCGGAGAGGAGCGGCATACAAATCCGACTAAAATAAAATAAATAAAATAAATACCTCAAAAATGAAATCCAATACATACTGAAATAAGGGTGAAGTTTCATTCTCTGAGCTTGAGGGAGAATGAACCTTCATCCTCATCCTACACTCACACTACAGATATTCACCACTGTGGGAAGTCAAAGCCCCCCAGAGAAGGAACTATTGAAAGGGCAGAAAAATATATTTTTCCTCAAAAGGATATTTAAAAGCAGAAACCAACCCTGGCCCCAAATCTGTCCCCAAGCAGGAGCCAGCTCTGTACAAATGCAAATGTAAAACCATCAGAAAGTTGGAGCCAGAGAACTCAAGAAGACAAAGAGACCTAAAATCTGCATACCCCACCCAAACTCTAGGAGTCATTAGCCCCATCACCAGGGAAGCAGGATATGACTTTTGTGACATAATAGGTTCCGTTCCGCAATTTGCAGAGTGTGTGGCAAGCAAGGCCACATCGCATCCAGCTGTTTGGGTCACCAGAAGATCCAACCTCGTGAAAAATTGCGTCTGAAAGGTACCAGGGTCCCCAGCCAACATAGGGTGGGTTTCTGCGCATCGCGCAGGAGTATTTTGAAGACAGGGACACATAAGCCCCTTAAGAAGAAACTTTCCATTAACGTAAGGTTGCAAGGGGTTCCCTTATCAATGGAGTTGGATACCGAGTCCGCTCTCTCCATTATTTCTATTAACACATTCAAAAGGATATGCAGCAGCAGTGGCCTTCGAGTTAAACTCAGGCCATCCAATCTAATACTTACAGATTTTCAAAATTCTATGGTGTGTGTTAAGGGGGAGGCCACCCTTAGAGTACAGCATAAGGATTTTGAGGGTCCCCTAGATGTGGTGGTTGTTGGGGTGAACGTATGAGTTTTATTGGACTTGATTGGTTCGAGGCTCTGGGAATCCAAGTAACTGGGCTGCACCATTTGCAAATGTTGAGCCTTGCAGAAGTCTGCAGGGAGTTTGCAGATGTGTTTAGTTCAGATCTAGGATCCTACAAGGGGCCTCTCATTTCGCTACGGTTAGACCCAACCATCACGCCCATCAGGGTTAAGCCTAGGAGGGTACCTTTTGCCCTCAAGGGTAAGATTGATGCTGAGCTGGACAAATTGCTCCAGCAGGGCATTTTAGAACCTGTGGATTCAAGTCCATGGGAAACCCCCATAGTAACGCCTCTAAAGGTTAATGGGGACATATGTATTTGTGCAGATTACAAGTGCACACTGAATAAGGTGCTGCAACAGCACGCTTATCCAGTGCCTGTGGTAAGTCACATTCTGGCCTCCCTCAAGGGGGGGTGTATTTTTGCAAACCTTGAACTGGCACAAGCCTATCAACAGCTACCTTTTGATGAGGCAGCTGAAGAGGCCCAGACTATTGTAACTCACAGAGGGGCATTTAAGGTCAAGAGACTGCAATTTGGGGTAAATGTAGCCCCTGGCATATTCCAAAGTGTCATGGAGAGCACTCTTTGAGGTATTCCTGGGGTCTGTCCCTACTTTGATGATGTCCTCATTGCTGGGGAGTCATCTCAAAATTTGGTAGAGAGATTAAGGGCTGTCTTGCTTTGTTTTTAAAAAGCAGGCCTTAAACTGAAGAAAGATAAATGTAAGATAGGAGTCACTTCTACTGACTTTTTAGGATTCAGGATAGATGCTCAAGGCATTCACCCTGCTGAAACTAAATTGCAAGTTATCCAGCAGGCCTCAAGCCCTAAGTCTAAGAGTGAGCTGCAAGCCTTCTTGGGGCTATTAAATTTTTACCATGCATTCCTCCCACATAAAGCTGCAGTGGCAGAGCCATTACATAGGCTCTTAGACAAGCAGGCTCCTTGGCAGTGGACTAAAGTCCATGAAAAGAGTTTCAATGAGGTTAAGGCCTTGCTCACTTCTAATGCTGTTTTAGCGCATTTCAATGAGCAACTGCCTGTTTGCATCGCATGCGATGCATCTCCTTATGGAGTGGGAGCTGTACTTAGCCATCTGAAGGCTGATGGGACACAGGTCCCTGTGGTCTATTATTCAAGGACTCTGTCTTCTGCAGAGTGGAATTACGCTCAAATTGACAGGGAAGCCTTGGCCATAGTGGCTGGCAGTAAGACATTTCATGATTTCTTGTATGGCTGCCATTTCACAGCCTATACTGACCATAAGCCTCTGCTGGGTTTGTTTACCACTAACAAACAGACCCCACATATCATTTCTCCTCCTATGCTGAGATGGTCCATTTTCCTGTCAGCATATGACTATACATTAGTTCACAAACCTGGAAAAGAAATGGGCCATGCAGATGGCCTGAGCAGATTACCCCTGAACCAAGTAGAGCCAGATCCTGCTCCAGCCATTAATATTCTGTCCATTCAAGAGTTGGCTGAGTCTCCCCTCAATGCTAGGGATGTGGCTGCAGAAACTGCCACTAATCACACGCTTACACGCGTGCTGACATGGGTGTTGTCAGGATGGCCTGACAAGTGCCCAGATACGGAGTTCCAAAGCTTCTGGCACAAGAAGCATGAGTTTTCCACTTTCAAGGGTTGCCTGTAATGGGGTAGCAGGTAGTGATCCCAGCCTCATTGAGGTCTAAAATCTTGATCTCTCTGCATGAGGGACATTCTGTATAGTCAGGATGAAAGCGCTTGCGCGTAGCCATCTTTGGTGGCCTGGACTTGATAAAGCCATCAAGGCCCAGGTGCACGGGTGCCAAGTGTGCCAGCAGTCTCGGCCTGAAATGCCTCAGGCCCTAGTACATAGGTGGGAGGAAACTCAAACCCCATGGTCTAGGGTGCATATAGATTACGCTGGGCCCTTTCAGGGGCAATTCTTCCTGAACGTTGTTGACAGCCATTCCAAATGGCTAGAGATTGTTTCTGTTTCCTCCACTACTACTGCCAGGACAATCCAGGTGTTGAGAGGAATTTTTGCATCACACGGTCTTCCAGATGTTCTGGTGTCAGATAATGGGCCTCAATTTACCTCTTCTGAGTTCCAGGCTTTCCTTCAGGCCAACCCGATCCGCCATGCAACTTCGGCTCCCTTCCATCTATCCTCCAACGAACTGGCAGAGAGGATAGTGCGAACTACCGAAGATGCCCTCAAGAAACTGACTTACGGTAACTGGCATCACAGGTTAGCAGATTTCATTCTTGCACACCGCACCACACCATGCACAGCCACAGAGAAGAGCTCCGCTAGGGTTGCCGCCTCATCACTAAACTGGACAGGCTGCACCCGGACCAGGTGGCTTCACAGGTTTCACAACCGCGGGCACCTAGGAGACTCCAGGTGGCCGATCCGGTTTGGGCAAGAAATTATGGGCCCGGTCATCTCTGGGTCTCAGCTGTGGTCTGAAAGGTCTCTGGGCCGTTGTCATACGAAGTTGCCTTGGAAGATGGCAGCATTCTGCGCAGACATATAGACCAACTGAGTTGGAGATTGGACTCTCACCCTTCCACTCCTGGCTCTGCTCTGGGGGAGGAGGAGGACCATAACATGCATTCTTGGTCACAGTTTTCCAGGTCTAACAGGCCATCACTAGCTGCTACTGAAGCTGTTTGGGATCCATCCCAAGGTTCCACAAGTGCTCCTAACAGGAATTCAATGGATAGGGGGTCATCCCACACATCCATAATTACTCCAGACAGGGAGTCACACCGGGGGCATCCACAGTATTCATATATGTCAGATAGTGCTCCAGACAGGGAGACTGACCGGGGGTATCCAAACAAATCACAAGCATCAAGAGAAAAAGAATTCCAACAGGGGCACTTGTTCAATTCCACAATTGCTCCCAAAAGGAGGTCACCAGCAAAGAGGGTTGCCATGGAGGCGACTCCAGACTCTGGCACCTTGGGCATGTGCTTGGGGGCCACACAGTACTGGGGCACTTCTGCTACCCAGCACTCTCCATCTGCTGGCCTTGGGTTCGAGGGACAGTGTTCCCAAGAAGGATCCATTGTGGACCCGGGGACTTCCACCCCTCCAAGGTATGCTGGCTTGGACTTAGAGGGTCCAGCCAGCCAGCAGATGGGTGGGTCAACCGGGTATTTGGGGCAGCAAAGTCCTGGCCTGCCTCACCTGGTAGGCGAGCAGGTGGGCCAGGCAATCTCTTCTGGCCTTAGAAGGTCGCAAAGGGCCAAGTGCCCACCCAAACATCTTAGGGAATTTGTGAAGTTGCTGTCAAGTCACTAGGACTCTTTTCACGAGGCCCCTGAATAAGGGGAGTACTCATGATAGAATGTTGTAGTATTTTTTGATTTCAGAAACATTCATTGTGTTACTGAAATTGAAGGGGGTTTGTCTGAGGGCAGACTCGATTATTCCACACTCATTGCATTTGATTATTGGAACTGTATGACACTCCTTCCAGTGTATGGCGCACATGTGTGTGCAAGGTATGTTCCATCTAGGGGGGAGGGATGTTGTATCCTGAGCCTGCAAAAGCAGGCTCGGGATGTTGCATTGGTCCCAGGCATTCCAAAAGCTGCCCGAGACCAGAGTGGCACCAGCCTTGTGTGCATGCGCAAGGCAAGAAGCGCTTGGATACTTTGTTTGCCGTTGTCCGGGTCTATGGTCTCTTAAAAGAAGCCTGTTTGTTTTTTTACTGTTCGTTCGTTGCTGTTAGAGAGAGAAGAATAAAGAGCTGTTAACATCGCCATGTGTCTTCATCATTTGCATAAGAACCAAGTACTTAACAAGAACCATCTTTCTGCCTCTTCAATAAAGTGTAACCATCTTCCCAAAGCAGTCACCATGTTGCTTATTTATTCACAGCTTGGATGAACCAGGATGAAGACCTTACTTCCACACCACTATAGCAAATATACTGGAATATATGCTGAGGATCTGAGGATTTCCCACGTGAAACACTACATTAAAAGAATCCTTTCAAAACCCCACCCCAACTGTTCATCCAGTTGGTTTGAATTGAGCCAATCCATAGGTGTTAAATTATTCTGGGAAAGAACCGATAAGGCACCATTCTCAAGGCTGTCAGTTTTCTCTGAGGCTTCTTCCACCTGGAGATAAGGCAGATGACCGGAGGCACATTCCTTTCACACCCCAAGAGAGATACTTCAAACAGGAAGGAACAAAGCAAAGGAAGTATACTGCAGAACACCCTTGGGTCCCCCCTCCCCCATTAGAATGGCAAAACCCAAAAATGAAGGTATAAGAAATACAAAATACATTGGGGTGCTGACAATTACACACAAATGAGATCAGCACCTATGTTGTACACTTTAGGCAAAAAGGCTAATGCTGTTTTTAAGAATCAGAGGCGATTATGAAAACTGCATTATTATGTACTGTTCTTTCAATCACTTTGGGAAGCAAAAGATAAGCAAGAAATTCAAAGAAACATTGAAAGCAACTCTGGTTTCTGCTAATGGGAATAAAAAAATCATTTGATAATAAATCTGTAGCAAAGGATAAGAGGCAATAAAAACAACAAAATAGCATTAAAGGTAATTGGAGAACCTTACAGTTCAGGCATAGTCAAAGCTATTAATCAGCTGTCTCTTGGTTCAGTTGTCGAAGCCTGTTGAAGGTGAAATGGAAAGAGGTTCATTCATGGAATGAATTTTATTGATTGTGTTGATGTGTTCCTGAGATATCTTCAAACAGGCAATTATATTGATCAGAGAGGTAAGCGCTGGTGCCAGAAAGGATGCTGTCATATCATAAATAAAGTTAATTCTGGTCTGAATGCTAAGTCCCCAGTTTCAGACATATTTGATTTAACCACTATTCCATGCAGACCAGTGGTGGGATTCAAATATGTGAACAACTGGTTCTCTGTGTGGATGCCGCTTCCGGAAGTCCATTCTGTGCCTGGGCAACAAAAGATTAGCTACCAGTTCTGTCGAACTGGTGCGGAGTGGCTGAATCCCACCAAAGATGCAGACTAATGAGTCATGCTGAAACAATAATTGTTTTGGAATAGTCAAAATAATAAAACAACTCAAACTGAAAGGATTTACAAAACATTTACATTAACTCTTATTCATCTGAACAATTTCATGCGCAATTAGTTATGGCAAAAAGAAATATTTTAAATGATAAAATGTGCCACTGATACCTTAAATAAAGGTATCTCTGTAGAGGGAGACTACACAAGTTAAGGGAGGTTAACATGAAATTATATTTTCCTGGGTCCGACTATACTTGGCCTTTGAATTCAGCTATATTTTAGCAGAAGTCAGGAAACATACGTATATGTATGCCTCATTCAAAGTATTATATGCAAAGGGACCACAGAGAATTTGTTCAAAATGTAAACTATTTAGCTGCAGGCAAACTTCAGGAATAAATATTGCTATATTGACTAAGGATGTGGATTCGCCTACAGTACCTCAGTATATTTCAGCTCTATCTACTGAAGCCAGAGACTGAACTGCAGTTCTCCTCTGAATGAATTAATAAACTACAGTACTTTATGGAGTCTATTTTGCATTAAATTAACATTCAGAATTCTACTATATGGATTCTGGTGTAAGTGAATTTTAACTTTATTTTTTAATTTCAAGAGAATTTCAAATTTTAAAATTTAGAGTCCATAAATTTATTTTGAATGCACGATGCTCACAAATTTTTTCAATTGAAAGTCCACTTCTTGTTAATCATTTTTATGTTTTTAATTGTATAATTAGGTTAAGTAAAAAAATCATTTAATTACAGTTGCATGTAAAACTACAGTCTTCTCTATAGCAAATCAGCTATCAATCTAACTGATATAAATATCCAGAAAAAAAGCTATTGGGAAAGTTGATATTTCCACATTACTCTCTGACTGTAAAAGAGGCTTTTCATTAAGAACAGGGTTACTTATTGTAATGTGGAAATTCTCCCTTTCCTGACTCTCCTGAGTTATCCCATCTGGATTACATCTTTTATTATTCTAGGTTATCCTGTCATAGAAAATAGAAGTTAGAAGTGCAAACCTAAGACATTAGCCCTTATATACATCTTAATCCTTAGCAGCTGTAGCTAAGGGTAGTTTACCAGGATTGTACAGAAGGACCTGAATGCTTCATATTGAAAACAATGACTAGTAGCCTATTAGCTGTAACCCACAGTCTCATGCAAGCCACAGCTCCATTTTTGCAGTTCTTGAACTTTTCAAGAATATATCAGCAAAATTCATCAAGAGATTGTCAATGTTTAGTGATACTTTTGTTGTTATTGCTAAGTTTTTTGTAAAAGTAAAGCTTCTTACAATAAAAGATCAAAACTCCCAAAATACCATCTAAGAAGCACTGAATTTTCTTTCTTTTCCTGACCAGTGGTATTATTTATCACTGCCATGCCTCCTGCAGACTTACAAAATAATATTTAATAATGCATCCCCTAGCCACAAAAAACTTGCCTGTTTCTATTTTATATCATCAAATCTCAGGGACAATAAATACAATTCACTTAGGAAACCTAGTAAGATAGTTGGTCATTCGAAATTGATTTATGTACTATTCTACAAATATGGTGAGATTGAATCTCCCATGAAAGCCACATATTTTAAAGGCAACTTCTATTTATAATGGGGGAAGAGAAAAAACATTATCAGGAAAAGTCCTGCCAACGTTTCAATTACTTTTAACTACTCCTTCACAGTAAGAGGACAAAGGTAAAAGTAAGAAGAACTGTTATTCTCCTAGTATCAAACACACCTTTGCTTACTGATTCCTAACACGGAAGTTTTACCAGGAACAGGATCCTACTTCTTTTTTCATGCCACCTGAGCTGGGTGACTGCCAATTACAGTATAAGCAGTGAAGTCTATTGCAACACAGAAGTCTTGGAGGCTGTTTCAGAAGTACTGAATATCTTTTATTAAGGTTCATGTCCAGCCACAAAATATTCCTTTGTGTTCACAAGCATTCCCATTTCAGCTGTACTAACTGATGCTGATCCACAGGCAATCAATATAATAAATTTTCCTCACTTGGTGTTTTGCAGATACAATATACTGAGCTACCATATGGGGTAGGAGTGATGGAAGTTGTCATCCACAGCCATGAAAGACTTCAGATTGGGGAAAGCTATATTAAAACTTCTTCTTCTTCTTGTGCCATATCATGCGAAGGGCATGAGGGCGGAGTCTTATCCCTGCTGCCCGGCTGCCATGTTCTTGGCTGCACTACTCCATGCAGGCTGAGCCTGGGGGCGACTCTCCTCCAGGGGGGCTGCTGGTGAAAGGGGGGCTGTGGGAGGAGGCGGGGCTGGGGCAATGGCGCATGTGCCCACAGAGAGGGCTCCGAGTGCCACCTCTGGCATGCATGCCATTGATTCGCCACTACTGTCCTAGTGGTTGCTGGGATCCATGAAATTGTAACAATTTCCTGTGCAAATTATGGGGAAAGGAAATGAGTTACCAGGCTTTCATATTTTTTAAAGTTCAGCAGGAAAAACATATTATATTATTAAAATATCAGCAGGCAACCCTTGATGTTTAACAAGAGAAGTTACAAGTGCTGAATGAAAAGAAAGCACAACCAGGAAGAAAAATAAAATGGACAGCGGCTGCTGAAGTTACCTCAAATTATGTCTCACAGAGGCTTCCACTGGTATCTCTTTTTGTCCCTGTCTTCTTTGTGGAGGATTATTTTTGGAGAAGAGAATATTGCAGATATTTTCAGAACATGGTTGTGCCATCATTATTTACACATTTCTTAGCACAGTCTTCCTAAGAAAGATAGTCAATACAGTATATCTGCAGGAAGTTCAGGAAGAAGACCTTTTTCTTCACAGCTTAGAAGCAGTAATCAGAAATTTATACAAAATAGCACCAGTATAAAATCTATTTTTGTTTATGCTAGCTTGCTAAAAAAAAGAATGCATGAGAAAAACTCTGAATGATCAAAAGTGCTGTACAAATGCAACAATAGTAATCAGAAACAATAGAAAAGAATATTTGTAGCTTAGGCTTAAACTGTAGAGTTCAAACTGATGCACAGATGATGCAAGTAATGAAATGTCTGCAAGCAAACAACCAAGCTCAGAGAACACCTAGGACTTCGCAATAATCGGTAAATAGGATCCAGCTATCTTGAGGCTCAAATTGTTGAGCATAAGGAAAAGAAAATAAATGTTGTAAGTTATATGCCATGCTAATCAGAGCTACTCGAACCAAGCTTGAAGAACCTTGTTTACCATGTCATCCACAGCACTCTGGCAAATACATAGTTACAACTAGCTTTTTCCATAATTTATTGAAATACTTGATATATATTGCATCAGTTATCTTTACACCATCTTCTAAGGTAGTAATTATATTTTGGGTTGTGGGGATCATGAGCAAATGGAGGGAAGTGGCAAGGATCACACTTGCTTCCATTCTATCTAAATGTGGACTATATTCATCAAGCAGCTGTTGCTGGTTCCGATAGATGAAACCATTTAAAGGAACTTCAAGGCAAAGATTTCTTCCTTAAAGAACATTTTATCAGGAAACAAAATATCGGCACTTACATAGTTGAACCCAAGACTAAAGTTCCCTTCCCCCTGATATAATGTAACAAGTTGCAATTCCCACCCCAGAAAGGCTGTCATAAATCACATTCACCAATTAATCTAAAAGACAGACTCTCCTCCCAACTTTTCAGCCCACCAAAACTTTATCTAGAATTGACCTTGAAGCTCACCCAGCTGCAATTATTTAGGCTAACTGAAAATGCTCAAGCATTCCCCCCTTTCCCCCTTCTACATCTGAGAATCTCAAACAACAGAAAAAACACAAGGAAAGCAAAAGGTAAAATGGCTGCAATTTCTCAATTGTCCCAGCGTTGACATCCCCCTTAACAGAAAGGAGAAGTCCCGCAAATGTGATGTTGTTAAGTGCAAGGACTGGTTGTAGGTTACTTTTTTTCACTGCTATTGTAGTTTCAAACAGTGGCTAAATGAATGGTTGTAAATCAAGGACAACCTGTAATAGTTTATCTTTTTGTAAGTAGAGGAACGGCCATACATGCTTTATTTAAAAAAAACCTCCAAAAAGAACATATTTTCCACTGCCTAATATTAAGTGAATATCATTTTCAAAGAACCATGTCGTATTTGAAACCACAAAATAGTTCAGAATCAGAATCAGAATTGAGCTGGAAAGGACCTTAGAGTTCTTCTAGTCCAGCCCCCTGCTTAAGCAAGAGATCTTATACCATTTCAGATAAGTGACTGTACAGTCTCTTCTTAAAAACCTCCAGTGATGAAGCACCCACAACTTCTGATGGCAAGCTGTCCCAATTAGTTAATTGTCCTCACTGTTAGGAAGTTTCTCCTTAATTCCAGGTTGCT
The DNA here is from genome assembly GCA_034064705.1 of Bothrops alternatus. Classification (NCBI taxonomy): domain Eukaryota; kingdom Metazoa; phylum Chordata; class Lepidosauria; order Squamata; family Viperidae; genus Bothrops; species Bothrops alternatus. The sequence continues at coordinate 19,262,592 of JARGCV010000085.1, forward strand.
TCTCTCTTTGTTTAGTTTCCAACCATTGTTTCTTGTCCTGCCCTCTAGTGCTTTAGAAAATAAGTTGACCATCATCCTCTTTGTGGCATCCTCTCAAATACTGGAACACTGCTATCATGTCCCCCCTAGTCCTTCTTTTCTCTAGACTGGCCATACCCAAATCCTGCAACCGTTCTTCATATGTTTTAGTCTCCACACCTTTAATCGTCTTAGTTGCTCTTCTTTTTAGTTATCACTTTGGTCTTTTCTCTATTTATTTTCAGACCTGTCACTTCTCCAAATTCTTCTATTTTTTTTCATAAGCTTAAGGCTTGTCTCAAGTGGTTCTTCTAGTATAAAGACCAGATCATCTGCAAATGCTTGTAATTTGTATTTTTCATCTTTTATCTCCAATCCTTTAATTTCTGTGTCTTGACTAATGTTTCTGTTTAGTACCTCCAGTGTTAGTATAAATAATAATGGGGATAATGGACATCCTTGTCTCATGCCTTTTTTAATATTGAAGTTTTCTGTAAAATCTCTATTTAGAATTTCTTTAGCTGTTTGTCTATAATAAATTGTTTTGATTATATTTATGAAGTTTTCTCCAAAATCCATTTCATCTAATTGTTGAATCATAAATTGCCAATTTATTTGTCAAAAGCCTTCTGTGCATCTAGAAATATTAATGCCATCTGCTTCCCTGGGTGGATTTCATAGTATTCCAAAATGTCTAAGATCATTCTTAAGTTATTTTTTGTTTGTCTTTTAGGTAGGAATCCATTTTGGTCTGTATGTATAAATTCAGTCAAAAATTTCTTTAATCTTTCTGCTATTATTGAGGCAAAAATTTTGTAATCCACATTTAATAGAGATATTGGTCTATAATTCTTTATTTGTGTCAGGTCTGAGTCTTCTTTAGGTATTAAAGTGGTGTTAGATTCTGTCCATGTATTTGGTATTTTAGCCTCTAAAAATACTTCATTACACAGTTCTTTCATTATTGGACTTAGTGTGTCTTGTAGACATTTATAAAGCTCTGCAGGTAACCTGTCTGGACCTGGAATCTTATCATATATATTTTTTGTCTTTTTATAGCCTCTGTCACCTCCATCACTGATATTTTTTTCATTTAAAATATTCTGTATATTTTCTGGGTTTTTTGGTAAATCCACTTTTTTATATATATTGCTTTCTTGAGAAGTTTCCTCTGTATCATAAAGCGTCTCATAAAAGTCTTTGATTATTTTTTTAATTATATCATTTTGGAGCTGTAAATTTTGAATCTTGCAGTTTATTTTTCATTTTTTTCTCTCTTTCTTTTTTCAATTTGTATGCTAGTCACCTCCCCGGTTTATTAGCATTTTCAAAAAATTCTGTTTGACCCTTTTAATTTGTTGCACCATTTTTTGGGTCTCTGCTAGGTTTATTTTATGTTTTATTATTTCCATTTGTTTTTTAAGTATTTTCTTTTGTGGATCTATTTGTAGTTCTGATTCTAATTTCATAAATTCTTCCTTTAACTTTAATTGTTGTTTTTTTTCTTTATTCTTTTTTGCCATGTAGGTTGTAGTCAACCCTCTGAAATATGTTTTAGCTGTGTCCCACACATTTTGAAGCGATGTCTCTTTTTAAAATTTATTTTTAAAAAAGAATTCCATTTCCTTTGTTGCTATTTGTAAAAATTCTTTCTCTTTCAATAAGGATTTGTTTGGGGACCATCTTAATTTTTTCTTGGTTCCTCTCCAAGTCATCTTTATTGGGCTGTGATCTGCCCATATATTTAGTTCTATCTCGATCTCTTGTATAATCATGCTTAGTTCAGGAGATAGCCATATCATATCAGTTTTGGACCATGATTTGTGTCTGTTTGAATAAAATGTATATTGTGTTTTTTGGGGGGGTTCTTTTCTCTCCATATGTCCTGAATACATATTTCTTCTGCCATTTTAAAGAAAGTTTTAGGTAATATATTCTTTCCTTTTTTCCTTATTTTACTACTTTTGTAGTCCAGTGTTCCGTCTATTATTGCATTAAAGTCTTCCATTAGACAAATGTTTTGTTATTCCAGTTCCACTATTTTTATGTTATTTTTGATAGAATTCTTCTCTTAATATGTGTTTCTTGGAGACAGATTATGTCCATTTTTAATCTTTGTAATTGTGTAAAAAAATTCCTTTTTGCAGGGGAGTTCAATCCATTTATATTTATTGAAATAATTCCATTTTCCTTCTCCATTTCCTTCAATTATATTAGGTCTTAATCTTCTAGTTGTTCTTATCTGTCTCTGTTCTTTTGCTCTTACCCCTTTTTCTGTATTTGTATTTTCAGTTTTTTCTTCCTCCCTTGGCTTGGCTGCTCCTTCTGTTACTGTTTCTTCCTGTCTCTTGTTTCTCTCTGTGTATGAAATTCCAGACTTTCCCCTTCCATAAATGCTTTATGGTCATCATAAAACTCCAGTGCCTTAAGTGGCATGTCCAGTCTGTATCTTTTCACATCCCGGTTAATTAGGATCCCTTCTGGAATCAGCCATCTAAAATTCACTCCTTTTTAAATTAATTTTCTAATTAAACGTTGATATTCTCTTCATGCATCTCTTATTCTCCTGGGAATCTGCTTCAGGACTACAATTTATTTTTCTTTATATCGCAGAGAGTCATCTCTCACTCTTCTCAGAATCTCATCCCTTATAGATCTTTTAATGAATCTACATGTACTTCTCTAGGGACTTTATTTCTTTGCACATAGCTTGAATTGACTCAAAATATCTAGTCTAACTCTCCTTCCATTTCCTGTTTCCCAATTTCCAGTGCTTCAGCCAATAGCTCCGTTATCAGATCTGTGAGATCCTCTTCCTTATCCTCTATTATGTTTTGGAATCTTAGGAAGTAAGACGCCTTTTCCATTTCCATGACTGCCATTGAATCTTCCAATTCTCTGTTGATCTGCATCAGCTTCTGGTTGTCATCTTTTAGTTCTTCCAACTTTTGGTCAGTCTCTACTGACTTGTCTTCTACTTTTTGAATTATTTGTTCATTTTTTGTGACCATCTGTTTAAAGTTTTCTCACTTTATCAAGGTTATCTTTCGTCTCCTCATGATTTTTCCTTGCATCTTCCTTATGGAACTTATTAACTTTTTCTTGTTGAAACATTGCTTCAATTGATCTCTGATACACCGAGCTTGCAGAGGTGGAATATGGAGCTGAGGATGCTTTCTTACCAGTTTTGATTAAATTCGGAACACTCATTTTATTTCTGCTCCCCAAATCTTTTATCAAAATCTAATGCTTTTTCACAATACCTGCCTTAAACCAAACCATTAGTATTATGTTCAGCACAATATATCTTTTAAAATTATCTTAAACAACTCTTGTAGTTCTTTTCTGTAGTCTCTAGCCCCCAATAGGCTCTCTCAGCAAAAAAGGTAAGAGCAAAAAAAGGGAAAAAATTAATTTAAAAAAGTTTATAATCCACTTCAGTAGGTAGGGCTCACTTCCAAGGATGATTGTTCAGAGTCCAAAATTGTCCCTCAGTCAAAGTTTGTAATCCACCAAGACCTACTATTCGAAGTTGATAGTCCATAGGTTTTCTCCAAGGAGTATTTCCACTATTTCAGTTTCCACTTTTTTCCTTTTTTGAAGATGGCAACTATATCAGCTCTTTTCCAGTCCTCTGGTAGTTCCCCAATGCTCCAGGATCATTGAAAGATATAGTTCAGTGGTTCTGAGATCATATCTGCAAGTTCCTTTAGCACCTTAGGGTGTAATCCATCTGGTCCTGCTGATTTGAACTCATCTAGGGTGGACAGGTGCTCACTTACCATTTTCTTGCCTATCTTAACTTGTGTTTCTAATCTGTTTTTTATGGTACTGTTTTTGATAGGTTGGACTGTTTTTTCCCTTTGTGTAAAGATGGATGCAAAAAACAAGTTATGTAGTTCTGCTTTCTCCCTGTTACTTGTCACCTTCTTGCCACTTTTTCCCACTAATGGACCAATCATTTCCTTAACTTTTTTCTTGTTTTTTACATATTGAAAGAAGCTTTTTTATTATTTTTAATTTTTGTCGCAAGCCTTAGTTCATTTTGAGCCTTAGTTTTCCTCACTTCATCTTTGCAGGCTTGGGCTATTTGCTGATATTCTGTATTAGTTATGTGCCCCTCTTTCCACTTGTTATACTTGTCCTTTTTATCTTTCAATTTATCAGAGAGTTCTTTATGCAGCCATGCTGGTTTCTTTTGAGAGCAATGATTTTTCTTCTTTGTTGGTATTGTGCTAGACTGGGCTTTTATAATCACACTTTTCAAAATCTCCCAAGCTTCTTGAGTTGTTTTCCCTTTGAGGATTCTCTTGTATGGAATCCTTCCCAAGCTCTCTCTAAGTTTGTTGAAATTAGTTCTCTTAAAGTCCAAGATTCTAGTTTGCCTATGTTTTATTGCTTGAGCTTGCATAATGTTGAATTCCAATATTGCATGATCACTCCCCCTCCAAGGTTCCTGTGGCTTCAACACTATAATTTTATCTCTGTTATAATTTATATCTTGAAAGAAACTTTTTTTAATTATCTTTCACTTTTGTTGTAAGACTTTGTTCATTCTGAACCTTTGCTTTCCTTACCTCATCTTTGCAGATTTGGGCTATCTGCTGATATTCTGCCTTAGTTATGTGTCCCTCTTTACATTTTTTGTACTTGTCCTTTTTGTCTTTCAGTTTATCAGAGAAATCTTTGTGTAACCATGCTGGTTTCTTCTTGGATTTCTTGTTTTTCTTTTTTAGTGGTATTGTGTTGGACTGGGCTTTTATAATAATATTTTTCAGTGTTTCCTACACTTCTTGAATTGTTTTCCTCTTTAGAATTTTTATCCATGAAATTTTGCTTACGCTCTCTCTGAGTTGTTAAAATCAGCTCTTTTAAAGTTTAAGACACTGGTTGGATTATTCTATTGCTTGTGTTTGCATTATATTGAATTCCAGTATGACATGATCATTCTCATCCGAGGTTCCAGCAACTTCAATTCCATCACTTCTCCTCTATTAGTGAGAATTAGGTCCAGTATAATTTTTCCTCTAGTTCCCTCCTCTACCTTTTACATGACAAAGTTGTCAGGTAAGTTGGTTAGGAATCTTTTCAATCTCCCATTTGCTGCAAAGTTTGTCTCCCAGTGGATATCAGCTAAAGTCTCCCATTACTACCGTGGTTTGTTTCCTACATACATTTGTTACTTGATTAGTAAAAAATTCATCTATTTCTTCTGCTTTGACCTATAATATACACCTATAGCAATGTCATTTTTCCTATTTTATATTGACCCATATGAATTCTAGGAGGCTTTCATCCTTGGTTTTGTGGATTTCTGTAGAGATATAGTGATCTTTTATATATAATGGAGCTCCACCTTCTCTTTTGTTAGGTCTGTTTCTTTTGAATAGTTTGTATCCTTCCATCATGAATTTCATCCCACTAAGTCTCAGCAATACTTCAAGTTCACCCTGTTTTTTCCCTGAACTTTGAGCCTCACTGTATAGGCATTTGAGTTCTTTATTGGTCTTGGGTATGTTTCTTATATCTCCTGCTTTGTAACTGGGATTTACAGCCTTTCCATCACTCTCTATTTCATTATGTTTTTCTTTTATTTCTTTTTTCTCTTTATTCCCTTCCTCTTTATGTGATTGGTTATCTAATGGTTTTTGCTTGGAATTAGGTTCTATAAGTTGTAAAGATTGCCCCCTTTATCCCTCATTTTTAGTTTAAAGCCCTTTTGATAAGATGAGCAAGTCATTTTCCAAATATATTGTTTCCAGTTGTTGTGAACTGCAGTCCATTCCATGCTAGTAGCTCTCATGTAGGTAATGCGGACCATAGTCTAGGATTAACCATTGCCTGTGGAGCTAGATCTACTCAATGCTAAATTTCATGTTTTCAATCAACAGCAATCTTCAGTGGAAATAAATATACAGCCGCTATGGCAAATCTATACAATTGTAAACCACAGATGGTCACACCAGAGAGAGTTAATAAAGGTGACTTGATTGCCAAATCACCAGCTGGCAGAATCAAACAACAACAGCAGGGAAAATGTTTGATATTATAAGCCAGACAGTTCTGCTGACTTTTTTAAAAGTGAGCAACAAACCCTACCTATTTAAATGTACAGGAATGGCTGATTAAGCAAATAAATTTCACACAATAAATATTTCATGAATACCATTGGAATGAAGATTGATAGCACTGTTACAAAATCATTAAATATGAAACCAGGAATATTGGTATAGGGATTGTCAGTTTCCCAACTGAGATAAATCTAGATGGAAAATTCTGCTTTATTCATTTTGCTCTTTCAAACAATTCCCCCTACCCCCATGGTTTCACCCACTCAATGATGCCACTGCACCACGAGCCACTCCCTTCAGTTCTTGGATGCTGGAAAAAAAATGTAAGGGAAGCCCCCAGGCTGAAAATTATCATTAGAATGATAATTAAAATAGAAAGGTAAGGATTATAGATGAGTGACTCCTTGTGTACGTATCTTTAGGTCAGCTGGGATTCAGAAGATAAATCAGAATATATTTCCAAGAAAACTATGCATATAGCATATAAGGTTAGGCTACCTCTGAACTTTTTTCACCAACATATCACAGTCTATATTATGGCTGTATTATTTAGTTTGGGTTGCAAAATTCAGGCTACTTGAAGACAACATCTCATTTCAAAGATCATCTAGCCAAAATGCCTTCTAGAACCAAGTATTGCTCTGGTTTTCTACTTTCTTTCTTTCCATAGAAGCCACTGAATCTCCAAAAACAAAATCAGGCCCAAAGCAGCATGAATTTTTCCTACAGTTAATCTTTTCTCTATTTATCTAGTATATATCTCATTTTCTCCTTCTCCATACATGACTTATAAATTCTGGTCATGACTCACGGACTAGGAGTTCCAGAACGTACTTGAAAGAAACCAAATAACCATTACAGATGTAGAAAAAGTTATATCTAGGCCTTTTTTGCAACACATGACTATAGGAAGTATGAATTTAGATAAATTTAGATGTATTTAGATGGAGGAGCTAACCACATTCTGAGCCACTACTCAGCTGCTTCCTCTATTTGGGATATACTGGAGAATACTTTCTAAAAAAAAAATTCCTTGCAATTTCCAGCCATATATGGCTCGTTTCCATCTATAATACATTTGTTGGGTTCCACCACACCAAAGGAAGTATTTTTTACTCAGTGCACTGATAGCTAGGATGATTTTAAAGGTATATTAGACAAATTTATGAAGGCTAATATGATAAATGGCACATTGGCTGCTAGCCATGATGGTAAAATCAGAAAGAAACAGAATCCAGAAACATAAGGTTATTATTAACAATGAATTAAAAATTTAGAGTGTTGTCTTTACAATTAAATGCCAGCCAAGGCCAGATGCAGTTCTAGAAGATAAGGCTCCCCTCTATATGTTATAGACACATAGATGACAGTAGGGTCATCTTCAGTAAAGATTCCTTGGCCTTTAATGGTTTTAATAAAATTAACCTTAATAAAATTAACCATAACACTGATGGTACCTCAGATAATCAAATTCTAAAACTTCAATCAATACAACCTTGAAAGTTTGTCCAGGTGAGCAATTGGTAACCCATATAGATTGTTTGGTACATTCATCATGTGATCTCACATTGCACAGTTTCCAAGAATAGCTCAATGCACAATATGTTATAATAGTCAATCTTCTGCTAATTTTCATTCATTGGGGAAAAAATGTTGTGTAGTATCCTGGCCATTAACATGCTTCCTATGTATTTATAAGTTGGATGACATTTTGTGCTTATCTGGGAGGAGGATACTCAGAATGGAATGAGACCTTTAGGCTCCCACCATTGGCTGCACCCATTTCGTCTCCAGCCACCCACCTCAACCCATTCACAGCCTGCTTTCCTCTTCCACTGGCCCTCCCCCAGTCATTCTCCCTGGGCAATGGGCCCCTGGTCCTCCACCTCTCGCCCTTCAGCCTGGCTCATTCACCCAGACAGCATTTTTCCCAGGTTTATCATTCCATGGAACAAGAAGCCACCAGCCAATCGAGTGCAGGCGACAACAATGGTGCTGGGAAGGGAGAGTGAGGGGGCCATGAGGGGGCTGTATTGGTGACCGGTTATGGGAACAGCAAATGCCTTCAGGGGAGGGCAAATGCTGCTTGTGTGCTGCTTCTGGGAGTACCTGGGGTACCTGGGAGATCAAACGGTGCTGGCACACAATGGGGACAGCAGCCAAACTGCCAGTTTGGCATCAGGCTGGCAGTATCCTGTGTGGGGTGGGAGGGGGCAACAGCCAAACTGCCATTTCGATTTTACACCGGACTCCAGGGGCAGAGGCAATGGCAGTGCAGAGAGGTCAAAATGGGAAGCCCACACCCAATGCTGCCTGCCCATTGTCCATAGCAGATTCCCATTTTCACCCCCTCCTCCTGTTGCCTCTGCATCTGGACTTCGGCCTGATGCCTAACGGGCAGTTTCGCGCCACCCCATACCTGATTTTGCCAGTCTGATGTCGAATGGGCCCCCGCATGCATCACCAATGATTGACCTCCCCAGGCAGCCTTAGCAGCTGCAATTACATCCAATGGCCTGTCACCCTCCCTGAAGATCTTGCTCTCTCCCATAATCTGTCACTAATCACATCCCCTCATAGTACCCTTGCTTGCTCTTCCCAGCACCATCATTGCCACCTGCCACCCGATTGGCTGGCGGCTTCTTGTCCTGTAGAGTGAAACACCCAGGACAAACGGTGTCTGGGTGAATGGGCTAGGCCAAAGGGCGAAGGGTGGAGGGCCAGGGGGCCATTGCCCAGGGAGAATGGCCAGGGAAGAGCCAGGGGAGGAGGAAAGCTGGCTGTGAATGGGCTGAGGAGGGTGGCTGGAGGTGAAGTGGGTGCGGCCAATGATGGGAGCTTAAAGGTCCTAGACCCTACTCAGAATGCTTGTAAAAATAATTGTCATGGTTCCAACTAATGAACTAAAATAAAACAGAACTTTGAGGCTTGAAGGTTCCTTAAAGAACATGTTTATTGGATACATAATATCAGCACAGTCAAAAGTGAAATGAACTCTAAAATTCTCACATGGATTCAATGTAGCTAATGTAGTTAAATGATTGGACTAAATTACTTTTAGGTAATTGGGTTTTTAAATGATTGGGCCAAATTATTTAATTTATTTTTAATAATTTTACCTTTTGTATGTTAATGTTTTTAATTGGGCTGTACACCGCCCCGAGTCCTTCGGGAGGGGGGCGGTATAAAAATCGTAAAATAAAAAAAATAAAAAAAAATAAATGTAATGCTTCCCTCCTCCCTATCATGCCAATGAACCCGCTACCCAATGAGAGCAATTGGCGGGCTACATGACACTCCTTCTCTCTGATTTCCAACACCTGTGAGGATGACCATGGTTCCCATGGGATTGCTCTGTGTTATGTCTAGAATACCTTCACTTTCTTTCCCCCCTCTCCCAGCCTATGTGGCAACTGAGAACGACAAAGATGGCTTCAGCCAGGTTCATTTCAAAAGTTGACAGTCGAACTCCCCTAGAGAGAAAGACGTTTCTGGAAAATTACAAGCATAGATACACATTAGTGTTCCATTTATCTTCTACTCTATCACACAGAGGCTCTCTAGGCTTTGGGGGATGTTTATTGTTAATTTCATGTTTAAAAAAGTTTTTATTGATTTTTTAATACAATTCAAAAGTACTTATTCAACAAATGTGTTGTCTGAGTATATCATTCACTAATACAAATTGAATTCCTAATCCCATATTCTTTTCTCCAGCCATTGATAAAATAAGTCCCAAGTTTGAAAATATTCTTCTTTTTCTTTCAACCTCAGAGTAAGTCTGTCCATTTCTGCACAATCTAGTATTTTTTTAAATTATTTCTTCCTCTGGTGGTATTTCTTCATTATTCCAATAGTGTGTGAATATGATTCTTCCTGCTCTTATCACATGTAAAATCAAGTATATACTTTGTCAAGCTTTTCTGGCATTATACTTAATATAAAAAGTTCAGGTTTATAATCTACATGTTTTCCCAACATCTTTTCTACCCAAGTATGTACTTTTGTCCAATATTTCTTTTCTTTAACACATGTCCACCATATATGATAATATGTACCTGACTTGTGTTTACATTTCCAACATCTATGTGACATATTTTTTAAAGATTTTTGCTAGTCTTGCTGGTGGCAAGTGCCATCTATAAAACACTTTATATACATTTTCTTTGTAAGAGGTTGACATTGTCATATTGGAATATTATGAAATGTATCCATAGTCATGGAAGTTTTAGCTCCACAGTAATGGGGTTTATGATCTTTGTTATGGGGAAAGGACCAATAAATTCAGGTCCCAGGTAGTTTTAATTTTAGGTATTTGTTTGAGAGATAGACTTTCTCCCCTACATGAAATGGTTTCTGGGAGCACCACTTTTTATCTGCTTGCTTCTTTTGAATCTTTGCGGCTTTGGCTGAGGCACGTTTTACTCAGATGAATAGCCAATCTGAACCCCTGGATGGATCCGATCAGTTTGGGGGTTTTTTAAACAATATTTTATTAATTTTTCAATTTTACATTTAAGTATTTATAAAGCATCATGGTGGCTGTGTTAATCAATAGTTCAATAACATACAAAAATCTTTAGTACAAATCTCAAGTTACGACATCAAATATTTCCTCTTTTTTCCCTTAATATCTACTATGTCGTATTTAAGCTAATACAGTTCTTATTATATCAACTAAGTAAAAACATCATTTTTACATTTATCAATAAATTTTTAGCTTATACATATCTTAATTACTTTAACATTCAATATTTATAGACAATCAATGTTCTGTTATTGATTTTCCCTAATTTTTAGTTTCCCATCAATATTTAAATTTAACATTTGATATTTATAATTTCCAGGCTTTAGGTAACCAAAGGTTCCCTTATCTCAATTCATAACAGAATCTAATATTCAAAATACACATCTTATCTTTTTGAATATAGTCTTGTTCAATTTCCTAAAAGTTATCTATTTCCCACCATATTAAATCATCTAATTAATAATACAGTATACCCTTTAATAAATCAAAATCATTACATATATTGTCTTGGTTAATCAATAAATCAAACATATTCATATATTTTTTTCTTTTGGGTCTAATTTTTAAATATTAAACAAATAAAATCCTGACGCGGACCGGAGCCAACCTCCGAAAGTTCCGGGACGGTGCGTTTTTTAAAATTAAATAAACGGGCCGTCGGGGGAGTGAATCACCGGAGGAGAAGAGAAGATCGAAGAGGACCCTCGGCCCGATCCGGCAAGGTGAAAACCGCAGCCGAGGGGTCCGGGAGAGCCGCGGAAGGGGCCGAGGAAGCCGGCGGCAGTTGGCCGGCCGGCCGGCAGGCCCAAAGACTCCGCGCTGCCGCGCTGCCGCGCTGCCGCGCTGCCGCACTGCCGGGGAGAACCGGCGTGAGCGGGGACAGAAAGAAGGAGGAAGAAGCCGGAGAATACAGCAAGGGCCGCCAGGAGGGTCTGCAGACCCAGAAACGACCCCCGGACGAACAGAAGGAGGAAAAGAGAGCTGGAAGAAAGGAAGAGGGAGCCAGGTCCGGAGAACAAAGGAGGAGGCAAGTAGAACCGGCGGAGAGCAGTATCGAAAGGAAGGAGGTGACTAAAAAGCAGACAGCGGGGGAAGACTCAAGCAGAGGGACTGGTGAGTGTTACCCACGTGCTGCGCCCCAGACCCACCAGAAAGGGAGCCCCAGGGAATCAGAAAAGGGCAGAACCTACCAGGGAAGAAGGTGGGAGGAAGAAGAAAGCTGGAAGGCAACCTGGAGCGCTACTAAAGAAAGGCAGAAGGGATCTGTAAACGCAGGCTACCAGAAGACAGGAAAAAGTGACCTGGGCAAGACAGCAGAGAAAGAGGGGCAAGACAGAGCCAGAAAAGAACAAAGAGAAGGAACAGGCTGGCAGAGGGGAGTGAAGAGGAAGCCAAGGCAAAGGCACTGAATAGGTTCCCTGAACACAGACAGACCTCCCTGCCTACAGGCCCCTAGACCTGCACTGCCTGAACCCTGAAGCCCCCCCTCCTACTGAAAGGACAGATTACTGAACCAGCACCAGATCACAGTCTAGTGCCTAACCTGGCCCAAGCTGGAAACCAAAACCAAAACAGTGCCAGGACAAAGGGAGGACAAGCTCAAGATGGCCTCCAAACAGACCACACTGACACAAACGAAGGGAGTTGTATCCTTCCCAGCCCAGCGTACTAAACCATCAGGACCTACTCTACCCACCCCCACACCATCCCATCCAAATACAGGCCCCCAGACCCATCCACTCCCACAGGCCAGCTCAACAACACACATGATACAAAAACTACAAGAGGTAATAGAAACGCTGGTTGAAAGGATGGATGGGATGGATAAAAAGCTGGTGGAAATGGACACAAAGATGGAGAGGAGGTGTGTAGAGGCAGAACAAAAGATGGAGAAAAGATGCAACGATATAAAACAAATGCTGAAAGACCACGGTCTAGAGAAGAAATGGGAGGAGCAACGCAGGGCGATGGCCGCAGATCTGGAACAAATGAAGGAGGCGATGCAAGCACACCACAAAGAAATAGGGGAGGAAATGGAGAAAACCTTCCAGGAGATCAGAGAGAAGGTGGACAAGCGGATGGAAAAAGTGGAGAATCAAGTAGAGGGACAGATAGCAGAGATAGCAGAGATGAAAGGAATGGCCCAAGACCAATCCTCCATGATACAGTACTGGCAACTGGCGTCCGCAATCAGGTTTAGAGGTTTGAAAGAGACATCAAACGAGACCCAAGGGGGCCTGCTCGGAACCTTCATAGAGGCCCTGGCAACATTTCTGGGAAAGCCAATCCCAGAGATCGCGTGGCAATTCGACAGAATTTACAGAGTGGGCACACGGACGGCAACAAACAGGCGCCAACCAAGGGACGTGGTCATCCACTTTGCGACGCAGGGATTCCGGAACCTCATCTCAATCACATCTTACAACAAGAGTTTATACATAGAGGGGCAAGAAGTGAAAGTACTGAAAGAGATCCCCCAGACGATGCTGCGAGACCGGAAGGAATACAGGTTCCTGGTCGACGAACTGAGGGTACGCGCTCTGCGATACAGATGGGAAGCCCCTACGGGGATGACACTTTTCTATAAAAATAAAAGATACTGCCTGAACTCGGTCCAAAAAGCCAGAGAATTCCTTGAAAAGGAACTGACGTCGGATGGACTTCAATACACCACGAGAGAAGACACAGAAGGGCCACCAGAATGACAGACCGATGCAGGAGCAAGAGAAAGGAAAGGACCAACTCGAGACACGATGACACAGAGAACAGGAAGCAACAACAACAAGGGAACAGGACAGACTGCAGAGGGCAGGATAACAAGATCCACCACCAAACGCACGGAGCAACACGACACGATCCCTCTACACAACTTGAACACCAACTTGGATACCATGGGAATGAGACCAAGGAAGAACACAAGAGATAGAACAGAAACGGTCTCGGAAGAGTATCCTGAAACCGACAATGACAACTAAATACTTGACATGGAACGTTAATGGACTAAATTCCCCACAGAAAAGGAGAAAGATATTTCATTATCTGTATCAAGGAAGAAATGACATAATTTGCCTACAAGAAACACACATCAGAGCAGCGGACCAGAAATATCTAATCAACAACAGACTAGGTACACATTTTGTCGCAGCGGTGCCATGAAAGAAGAACGGGCTTGTTATATACGTGAAGAAACATGTAATAGCTAAGCTAATAGAGTCGGACTCTCAGGGTAGATACCTAGCAATCGAAGTGACACAGGACGACAAGAAAATTCTAGTGATGGGCATATATGCACCAAATCAACAACAAGGAAAATTCTACAAAAAGATACACAAGAAGTTAACACAACTCAACTACAAATCATGTATTATTCTGGGAGATTGGAACGGGGTCATAGAGACTGCCCTAGACAAGAAGAAAACAAAACCTACCCCACAGAAGCACTCCAAGTTACCTAAATCTTTCTTCGACATGAAGGAAGACCTTGTACTGACAGACGTCTGGAGGGAACGGCATGGCAAAGAGCAAGAATTCACCTTCTTCTCCGACAGGCACCAATTATTTTCCAGAATTGACTTCATCCTGGCATCTAGTGACTTGCTAGTCCGCCTAAACACTGTCTCTATCCTACCCAAAGTACTAACAGACCATAACCCAGTGGGGATGGAATTGAGACAGGATCGGAAATCGCGGAGATCCTGGCGAATTAATGAAAACCTGTTTAGACACGAGAAAGAGGTGGCTGAATGCAAAAGTGCCATGGAGGAATTCTTTAGTATAAATATGAACAATGAAACACCCATTGAAATGATTTGGGACGGTAGCAAGGCATTTATGCGCGGGATCCTCATGAACATGAACGCCAGGCACCGACGCAAACAAGAATGAAAACGAAAGGAACTAGAGGAGGAGATAAAGAAACAGGAACAGTTATTAATAAAAAGACCGGAGGACAAAGCCACAAAAGAAGGAATTAAGATACTAAGAAAACAATTTGACATGCTGATGGCGGATCAAGTAGCATGGAATATACAATATGCAAAACACAAGACATTCTGTAGCACCAATAAACCGGGTCGGTGGCTGGCCTACACCATAAGAAAGAAACAAAAAGCCCGCATAATTGAAAAGATAGAGTACAAAGGCAAGGAAGAATTCAAACAGGAAACCATTAAGAAAGCGTTCACCGAGTACTACTCAAAGCTATACGCCGAGGAGAGGATACAGGACAAAGAGATAGAAAAGTTTCTACAAAACGAAAAATTAATGGTACTCACCGATACACAACGAGATGCCCTGAACGCCCCAATCACGACGGAGGAAATACACTCAGCGATCAAACACCTGAAAGATCGCTCAAATGAACAATATTTGGCAGACTGGAAACAGTGGATAGACTATATACAAGAGAAACACCAATCAAACAAAATGCACCTGGCGTTTAGTTGAGACTCGACGTAAAGAGGGAAGAATGTTTACCAAATCAAATGTTTACAAAGACTAACACCTAATGTTGTATGCCTATGTTATATGACGAAAGCATCTTAATATGATCTTATGCTTAATGTTGTTTGCTTTAATATTGATAAAGCGGATTGAATTTCTATCTCAGGTTATGAAACTTCTACCTCAGGATCTTTAGTTAGGGACTATAAAAGATTGCACTATTATTGAGACGAAGTTAATTCAGAAGCGTGAATGAACAATATGTGAGAGACTAGATATAGTAGATAAACCATGTACAAGAATTACCTCAGGTTATTAAACTTTTACCTCAGGACTTTTGGTTAGGGACCATAAAAGATTGTACTAATACTGAGATGAATAATATATGATAGACTAGAAACTATGGATAGACTATAGAAAAGAAAAACACCAATCAAATAAATTGTAACAGGCGTCTAGTTGAGGCTTGATGTGAGGAGCGAAAAATGTTTACCAAACCAGACGTTTATAAAGATTAATACTTAGTGATGTATATCAGGTGCTATGATGATTGATGCATACTATGATCTTATGTTCAATGCTGATTGTATGACGGTAGATAGACCATATACAAGAGATGTTTTTTTCGGGTCTTATGAAGACAGCTTATTAATATGAACCCAGATTTAATATTGATTGCATTAATACTGGGAAAGCGTACTGAATTTCTACCTCAGGATACTGAATTTCTACCTCAGGATTTTTAGTTAGGGGTCATAAAAGATTGTACTAATACTGAGACGAATAATATGTGATAGACTAGGAACTGTGGATAGATTATAGAAAAGAGAAACACCAAGCAAATAAATCATAACAGGCATCTAGTGGAGGCTTGATGTGCGGAGTGAAAAATGTTTACCAAACCAGACGATTATAAAAATTAATACTTAGTGATGTATACCAGGTGTTATGATGATTGCTGCATACTATGATTCTATGTTCAATGCTGATTGTTTTAATAAAAGAATTTTTTATTAAAAAAAACAAATAAAATCCTTATTTTCAACTAATTTCCAAATATTTTAAATTTAATGAGCAAAATTCCCGTTATCTCAGCTTCTCCCTTTAACCCTCTAATTAGTAATATGAAAGCCCCTTAATAAATCAAAACCCCAATTTTCTTCAGCCTTATTCTGGCTTTCTTCCTTTGCCAACTAGCCTTCCATGTCAGTGCTTTTAGATCATCAAATAGATCTCACTCTATTATTATATATATTATTTGAAATAAGAGAGACCATTTATTTGCCATTTTTTGGAAGGGCTAGCCCATTTGTATTCATTAAATTGTCTCCCTATTATTCCAATTCCCCATGGTTGTCCTGAAATATTTATCTTCCATTCAAGTTGTTCTTCTTTCTCAAATTTCTTCTGATTTATATAGAAAGTCTTTTCCATTTTCAGTGTTGTCACTCCCTTTTTTTGGATTTTCCATTAACTGTATTTGTTGGTCAAGTGAGTCCTCTGTCTTAGTATTTGATTGTTTCACTTCTTCTGTTATCTTCTGCATTGTTAGTTCTTTGGTTGTAGTCAAAATTTGGGTTTGTTTATCTAAGCTGGCATCTTGTTCTTTTATGTTGGGTCTTATTTTGTCACAAGCTGAAAGAATGGTTTCATGTATTATTTTTAACATGAAAAGGATCTTTTCCTGGTCTTCATCGATATTCTCTTAATAATGTGTTAAGTTAAAATCAGATGTTAAAAATAATTTTATAACTAGGTATGGGACCTCTATTTCACGTGTTTATAGATAGTCTTTATAGTAGGAGTTGTTTGTCAAGTAAGATTTTATAGTCCAAGGTATTTCATCATCTCATATAATAACCAATGTTTCTCAAATAAAGAGATAGGAAAGCAATTCCCCACATATAACTCTGAAAGTCAGTAAAGGTTTACATTCATAGTTCAAGCAGGCCAGTTATGCCATCCAGAAGTTCTCTTTACAGCTGAATTTCTCACAGGTGGTATCTATCAAGGTCGAAAGAGGTTTATCTGAAGTCTGGGCTTCAAGCCAAGTCTCTTTTAGGCAATAACAAGTTGTAATATCAAACTTCGCCACAAGATGTCACCGATGCCGTTTAAAACTTTTTTTTTAATAACTTTATTAAATATATATATACAAACTTTAAAAAGTACAAATGTACAATACATAAAACGGAGACATAGAACATAGTTGTGTAAATTAATATCTATAGCTATATACAAACAACATTTAACAATAATATCAACTATTTAGTTGATTCTTATTTATGTGCAGTCTATACAAAATATATTTATATCTTATAAACTGATTAGATATACATAATTGATGTATATATATAGATATATACATATATATTTATTCTATCTTTAATTATCTAAGAGAGATTATCACATATTTCAATTTAGGTGATATATCATAATTTTCGGGATTCTTATCAAAATATGTCGATAGGGTTTTTTGTTTTTTTTTAAAAATATGTTTAGGTCAGAGGATGAATAAGACCGTCATCTATATCTTATTTATTAGTATTGCATTTTGTTTATATTTTTAGGGATCCAAATATTTTTTTGCTTCTAGCCATTCGTACCATTTATTCCAGGTCTTATAAAAAATTGTGTCTTCTTTATTTTGTATTTTGAGAGTTAGTTTATTCATCTCGGCTACTTCATTTATTTTGTTGATCAAATTCAGGGTTGATGGAGTTTTTTCAAGTTTCCAATTTTGGGCGTAGACTAATCTGGCAGCTGTAATTATGTGTATTGTTAAATATCTGTCTTCTTTAGTTGTCTTATATCTTATTATTCCTAATAAAAATAGTTCGGGATTCATTGGAATTATTTGAGTAGTCATTTGTTCGAGATATTTTTTAATTTTTTTCCAAAAATTTTTGGCCAATGTGCAAGTCCACCAGAGGTGGTAGTATGTCCCAATTTTAACTTTACACTTCCAGCACTTAGGGGATATATTGGGAAACATTTTTGCCAATCTATCTGGAGGGAGGTGCCAGCGATAGAACATTTTAAGTATATTCTCTTTGTAGGCGGATGAAATAGTGAGTTTATAGTTAGTGTTCCAAATTTTTTCCCATTCTGCCAAATAAATTGTGTTTCCTATATTTTTTGCCCATGCAATCATGTTACCTTTAACTTCTTCTTCACACATTTCATCATATAATAAAACTTTATATAATCTAGAAATAAGTTTTTGGTCCGCTCCTAATAATATTTTATCTAACTTGTTCGTTTTTTGAAATCCATGCTTTTGGTCTTCCATATATTTTGAATTAATTTGAAAATATTGCATCCAGTCTAAAGTGATTCCTTTTTCTTTTAAAATTTGAATTGAAATTAATTGATTATCTTCTGTTAGAATTTGGTGATATGTTATTATTGTGTTGAGGTTTAATAAGTTAGGATATGTTATGGATTCATTTGGGGAAAGCCATCTTGGTAGTTTAATATAAAATTGTCTTTTAATTTGGAACCAAATTTCTAATAAATTTTTCCTTATGAAGTGTTGTTTAAATTGTATATATGATTTGTTTTTTGTTCCAAATAGAAAGGAGTGCCAGCCGAATTCAAGATTAAAACCTTCTAAAATTAGTATTCTTCTGTTTTTAAGTTGTATCCAATCTTTAATCCAGACCAGTGCAGCTGCTGTATAATATAATTTCCAATTCGGAAGCCCCATTCCACCTCTTGATTTATGATCTTGTAGGTGTTTAAGCTTAATTCTTGCTTTCTTTTTAGCCCATATAAATTTATCGTTTAAAACTTTTTAAGTCCCCCATTTCTATAATAGTTTTTCAAAGTTTATTTCTTTTCTTTTTAGATAAAAATCAGTGTATCCAGTAGAAATAGGAATAAGAAAACTTTTAGGAAAACCTTTTAGTCCCCAAATTTCAAAAGTATATGCATCCAATTAGATTAAAGTTGTTTTTATAATTGCTTGGTTTCCCTTTGGTAGTCAGTTGCCACTGTTCTTAGAGGGTGGGGCAGGAATTCCCTTCTCTCTCTCCTCACAGGGAGAAAAATACTTAGGGCAGGAAAGTTATTTAGGGTCTTAAAGAGAAGATCAGATCTTACCCAGTTTCATCCACATTGCTTTAAAGGTGCTTGGTAGTAATTTTGACTTCAGCTGTTAGCAGCTTAATGACGAGCCATATGAGCTGCCCCAGATCAAGCGAAAGGGCTGCCACCCTCCCACGATCAAGCAGGGCTCCCCTCCTCGCTCCTCGCTCCTCGCTCCTACAGGTCGACTTTCAACCCTTTCCAGGGTCTCTCAGTGGGATGAAATCAGACGCTGAAAACAGAGCTCACCTCCATGCATCCGCAGGTGCCGATGGCAAACCGGAAATCTGGATCTGATCAGTTTTACAAACTCCTTCCAGAGTTTAGCTGTGAATTGGGCCCCCTGTCTTCTTGGTGCTCCATGGAGTCGGTAGATGCATTTTTAAAATAGTTTGGCCAGTGTCTGGGCAGAGGGAAGACCAAGGCAGGCTATAAAGTGAGCTTGCTTAGAGAAAAGGTCAATAACACTCCAGATTACAGTATTTCTGCCATTTTCAGGAAGCAGTACGATAAAATCCATTATGATCTCCTCCCAGGGTTAGGATGGCTCTGCTACCTGTTGCAACAGTCCAGGGGTTTTTCCCAGTCTTTTTTTTCATAGCGGTACAGATCGCACAGCTCTTTAGATAGCTCTCAGTGTCTTTTTTCATTCCTGGCCACCAGAACTGCCTTCTTAGTAGGTGTAAAGTCTTTAGGAACCCAAAGTGACCAGCTTGCTTGCCATCATGGATTTGTTGCAGGTC
Source organism: Bothrops alternatus (assembly GCA_034064705.1). Lineage (NCBI taxonomy): Eukaryota > Metazoa > Chordata > Lepidosauria > Squamata > Viperidae > Bothrops > Bothrops alternatus. The sequence continues at coordinate 19,282,484 of JARGCV010000085.1, forward strand.
TTGGATCCTGAGGGTTCTAGGAAGGTACAATTTGGAACCTTTCCATGCTAATTCATCTCTATATGTCAACAGATGCCTGTTGTCTCTGAACCAGGGATTTCAGTTCAGTTCTAAATTTCTGGGTCAAGCCTCTGTCAGGATCTGCAGATTGCTTTTGACCTTGATGTCTAGTGGTCACTTGAGATGAGGGGATGATAGCATTGACTACTTTCTCATGATTGCTCTTGTATTGTGGTATTCTGGACAAGGTATCAGCTAGGAAGTTCTTCCCTCCAGGAATGTACTTTAGAGTGAAGTTAAAGTGATTGAAATATTGTGCCCATTGAACCTGCTTAGAGGATAATTTCCAAGGGATTCTAAGTGCCTCAGGGTTTTTATGGTCAGTCCACATTTCAAATGGTGTTTTACTCCCCTCTAGAAAATGGTGCCAGGTTAGTAATGTCCAATGAATGGCAAACACTTTTTTCTCCCATACAGCCCACTGCCTCTTTGTGTCAGTGAGTTTTCTGGAGGTGTGTGTGCATGGTTCTGGGTCTCCTTGCTGTTTTTCTAAAAAAGAACTGCACCCACTGCAACATCACTGGCATTCGCTTGGATGGTAAACTGTTCCTTAGGGTTAGGGTGTTTGAGGACTGGTTCTCCTGCAAACAATCTTTAGAGGTGTTCAAATGCTGCTTGGCAGCATTTTAGAGGTTGACTTGGACAAGGCTTTGCTCTTCCTTTACCCATTTTTAACAGCTCAGTGATCAGTAGGGCTATTTCAGCAAAGAAGGGAATGAACTGCCAGTAAAAATTCACAAACTCCAAAAAGCTCTGCAATTGCTTGCAAATTCAAGAGGGTTGCCATTTCAGGATGGCTTTATCTTTCTCAGGGTCCATCTATATCCCCTCATTTGAAATTCAATGCCCTAGGTAGTCAAGGCGGGTTCAATGGAATTCACATTTGGATAGTTTGGTGTAAAGGTTTTCCTTTAATAATTTTTTGAGCACTTTGCGAACTAATCTGACATGTTCCTCCATCATTTCTGTAAAGATGAGGATGTTGTCAAGGTAAACTAGAACCCCTTCATATAGGTGGTCATGCAGCACCTCATTTATCAACTGTGTAAACAAAGCAAGAGACCCTGGAGTCCAAAGGGCATCACTTTGAATTGGAAACTCCCCAGTGGGCAATTGAAAGTGGTTTTCCATTCATTTCCATCCTTAATTCTTACTCTGTAGTAAGCTTCTTGCAGATCTAGTTTAGTGAAAACTTTTCCCTTAGCCAGGTGAGCTTGCATGTTTTCATAAGGAAGAGTGGATACATATTTTCCCCGTATACCACATTTAATCCCTTGAAATCCACGCATAATCTCAGCATCCCATCTTTTTTTTTCTTTGAATAATAGAGGGGCAGCCACGCGTGATTTGGCCAGCTGGATAAAAGGCTTTGTATTTTTTAAAAAGGCCATACAACTTTCTGTTGCAGTAAAAAAAAAGATACACCTTAACCAAAGTATTTTGTCATTATGAGTTTTTCATAAAGGGGTTGCTTTTTCACCAACATTTGAAAATTCAAGAAGATATCAAATCTTCCATAACCCATATACCATGTGATGATGATGATGGGAGTAATCCATAAAAAGTACTTCATCCAATTTATATGCCTAATATGTTATAGTAAAAAAATAGACTATGGCTAAAGCTATTTAAATAGCTTTTCTTAGCAACCTAAGAACTGCACATGTAATAATTAGGCTTACCATCTGATATGTTTTATTTCAATACAGTGTATTTGTCATTGAACAGTCTTTGGACTATTCTTCATCTGTCTTTGTTAAAGAAATAAACTATTTTAAATGTTTAGATGCTATATAGGTGAAAGTCACTGATCATTGAGAGGCGACATAAAAATAGCTTGCTGTGCATAATTGATAGTGAATACAAATCAATAGCTGTCATAAGTTGTTAATCTGTGCTTTGTTCAAAACAGAATCTGCTCTCAAGTATCCCATCTGGATATCAGCCAAGGCACTAATAAAGAACTAAAGGCACCAAACAAGCCATTCATGATGGTGACATCTAATTCCTTCCCATTTAAAAATTGTCAAGGCCCGACTTCCGGTTTCCGGTCGCGCCGTAAGGAGCCGTTCCTAGCGAGCTCCGAGACGGCGATCGGCTTTTCGGCGGTTTCTCAGCCACCTGGAGCGTCGGAGGCCGGGAGAGAGACTCTCGGCCGGCAGCGGAATCCCTGATGAACAGAAAGAAGTAAAAATCGCAGCGAAGAAAGCCGGAGGAGACACAAGCAGGGGGCAGAGAGGCCGGCTGCGGCCGGCCTGAGGGCACGAGGATGGAGGTGAGGGAAGAAGAAACACAGACACAGTAAGGAAGGAGATGGGGGGGGAAGACCCAAGACCCAAGAAAGAAATACCCTGGATGGCTGAGGGACTCGGTGAGTGAACCGGAGCCCCAGGGGTACAGCAGCGCCCAGAGACTAGCAGGGAGGAAGGAGGGAGAAGGAGAGAAAGGAGAGTGATGGAGGGGAGACGGAAGACAGGAGAACGACAGGGGAAGCAGTAAGGGGCAGGCTGAAGGGATTTGAAACCAAAAGCGGACAGAATACAGCAGAACGTGGGCAGGAAAAGAAAATAAAGAAGGGCAAGAAGGAGCCAGCAGAGGGCGAAGGGAAGAGATAGACTGGCAGATGATAGCGTGGAGGAAGCCAAGGCAAAGCTACTGAACTGGCTCTCTGATCACAGAACTGCCTGAATATTGGCTATTAGCCCTGAACTGCTTGAACCCCGAGCCTGCCCCCTGAAAGATCAGAATACTGGATCATCACCAGAACACAGTCTGGTGATTAATTTGGACTAATTTGAAAACCAAAGAAAAGCCTGGCCAACAGGAGGCTAAGCTCAAGATGACTACCAAGCAGACTAAACTGATACCCTCCAAGGGAGCTGCATCCTCCCCAGCTCAGCTTCCTAAAACACCAGGGAACACCCAACCCATCTTCACACCCTCCCATCCAACCACAGGCCCCCAGACCCATCTGTTAACCCAGGCCTGTCCAACATCACACATGATGCAAGAATTAAAAGAGATGATGGAGACACTGGGAAAAAGGATGGAGGGACTGGATAACAAGTTGCAGGAAGTGGGCATAAGGCTGGAGAGAAAGTGCAAAGATGTAGAACAGAAGCTGGAAGAAAGGTGCAAAGATATAACACAGAAGCTGGAGGACCAAGGCAGAGACCTAGAGAGAAAGTGGGAAGAACAATGCAGAGCTGTGACCGCAGACCTAGACCAGATTAAGGAAGCAATGCAAACACACAACAAGAGAATGAGGGATGAAATGGAGAAAAATCTCAAAGAGATCAGGGAAAGTGTGGGAAGGAGGATGGAAGAGGTGGAGAGCCACATGGAGGGGCAGATAACAGTGATGAAAAGTGTGGCTCAGGACCAAGCCACTATGATGCAATATTGGCAAATAGCGTCTGCAATCAGATTTAGAGGATGGAAAGAAACAACAAACGAAACCCAAGAGGACCTGCACCGAATCTTTGTAAGGGCCCTGGCAAAATTTCTGGGAAGGGAAGCCAAAGATATTGCGTGGCAATTTGACAGAGTCCACAGAGTTAACTCATGGACGGCAACAAACAGGCACCTACCAAGGGACGTGGTCATCCACTTCGTAACAAAAGGGTTCCGGGACCTTATCTGCACAACGTCCTACAACAAGATACTATATGTCGAGGAGCAAGAGGTGAAGGTGCTGAAAGAGATCCCCCCGACGATGCTATGAGACAGAAAAGACTACAAGTTCCTGGTCAACAAACTGAGATCACACGCTCTACAATATCATTGGGAAGCCCCAACGGGAATGTCACTACTCTATAAAAGTAAAAGGTACCACCTGAACACGATCCAGAAAGCCAAAGAATTTCTTGAAAAGGAACTGAAGGCGGCAGGACCTCAACCCACAACGAGGGACAAAGCAGACGGGCCACTTGAAAGCAGAAGGGACCTAGAACAAAGAGCAAACTACTCAGAAGCACAGACCGTTGCAGCAGGAGGGGAAGGGAATGGACCACCTAGAGATGCGATGACACGGAGAACAGAGGGCAACAAAAACAAGGAAGCATGGCAGATTATAGAGTCAAGGCAACTAAGATCCACTACCAAACGCACAGACCAGCAAGACAAGACCCCACAAAACAATATGAGCACCAACCCGGATACCATGGGAATGAGACCAAGGAAGAAAGTAGGAGAAAGGGCAGAAGCGGTCTGGCAAGAGTATCCTGAAACCGATAATGGCAAGTAAATATTTGACTTGGAACGTTAACGGGTTAAACTCTCCACAGAAAAGGAGGAAAATATTTCACTACCTGAATCAAGGTAAAAATGATATAATTTGCCTACAAGAAACACACATCAGAGCGGCAGACCAGAAATATTTAATCAACAACAAACTAGGCACACAATTTGTTGCAGCGGCACCAGGAAAGAAGAATGGGATTGTTATATATGTAAAGAAACATGTAATAGCTAAGCTAATAGAGTCGGACTCCCAAGGTAGATACCTAGCAATCGAAGTAACACAGGAAGACAAGAAGATTCTGGTGATGGGCATATATGCACCAAATCAACGACAAGGAAAATTCTACAAAAGGATTCACAAGAAGTTAATACAACTCAACTACAGATCATGTATTATATTGGGAGACTGGAACAGTGTCATAGAGATCGCCCTGGACAAAAAGAAGACTACACCTAACCCGCAAAAGCACTCCAAGTTGCCTAAATCCTTCTTCGACATGAAGGAGGACCTTGAACTGACAGACGTATGGAGGGAAAGGCACGGCAAAGAGCAAGAATTCACCTTTTTCTCTGACAGACATCAATTATTCTCCAGAATTGACTTTATCCTAACATCTAGCGACTTGCTGGTTCGCCTAAACGCTGTGAAAATCCTACCCAAAGTACTAACAGACCATAACCCGGTAGGGATGGAATTAAGACATGATCGGAAACCGAGGAGATCCTGGAAAATTAATGAAAACATGTTTAGACACGAAGAAATGGTGGCTGAATGCAAAAGTGCTATGAAGGAATTCTTCAGTATAAATATGAAAAATGAAACACCTATAGAAATGATTTGGGACGCCAGCAAGGCATACATGCGCGGGATTCTCATGAACATGAATAACAGGCACCGTCGTAAACAAGAACAAAAAAGAAAGGAGTTAGAAGATGAGATAAGTAAGAAGGAGCACCTATTAATAAAAAGACCGGAGGACAAAGTCACCAAAGAAGGAATCAAGATTCTAAGAAAACAATTTGACTTGTTGATGGCAGATCAAGTGGCAAGGAATATACAATACGCAAAACACAAGACATTCTGTAATGCCAACAAACCGGGTTGATGGCTGGCTTATACCATAAGGAAGAATCAGAAATCCTGCATAATTGAAAAGATAGAGTACAAAGGCAAGGAAGAATTTCAACAGGAAACCATCAAGAAAGCTTTTACCGAGTTCTATTCAAAGCTATACGCCGAGGAGAAGACACCAGTCAAGGAAATAGATAAGTTTCTACAAAACGAAAAGTTACTGATCATCACCGATGAACAAAGAGACGCCCTGAATGCCTTGATCACAAAGGAGGAAATACATTCGGCGATCAAACAACTGAAAAAAGGAAAATCGCCCGGGACGGATGGGATAACAGCTACCTACTACAAGCATTTCCAAGAGGAAATGTTAGAACCCCTCAGAAAGCTATTTGTCAACATACAAGAAGGGGGCCAAGTCCCACCCTCCTGGAAAACAGCTTACATTTCTCTAATCCCCAAAGAGGGAAAAGATAATACACAACCTGCAAACTACAGACCCGTCTCACTACTGAACACAGATTACAAAATCTTCACAAAAGTTTTGGCCACCAGATTAATGACTGTACTACAAAAAATAATTCACCCGGATCAAACGGGATTTATACAAGGACGTCAGATGAAAACTAATGTGAGACAGCTGTTGAACATAATAGAGTACTTGGAAAGGCACAACCAGGTACCCGCCACTCTCATGTTTGTGGATGCAGAAAAAGCCTTTGACAGATTGAACTGGCCGTTTCTGACAAACCTGGTCCGGGGGATGAAAATGGGAGAGCAGTTTCTCAACTCCATAGTGGCAATTTACCAGAAACAAACAGGCCAGATCATTGTGAATGGTGACCTAACAGACTCATTCAACATAGAAAGAGGCACGAGACAGGGCTGCCCGCTGTCACCCTTGCTATTTGTTCTAACGCTGGAGATTCTACTGAACAAGATAAGAGCAGCAGAGGACATAAAGGGTATACAGATTAGACAACAAGACTACAGACTATGTGCCTTCGCAGACGACCTGCTGGTGACAGTGTCACAACCAGTACAATCAGCGAGGAGACTGATGGAGATAATGGAAGACTATGGCAGGGTATCAGGCTTCAAAGTAAATATATCTAAAACGAAGATGCTAGTTAAAAATCTAGACAACAAGGCAAAACAGGACTTGGAAAGAATAACAGGTTGTGAAATAGTTAAGAAAGTTAAATACTTGGGAGTGGAGATAGAAACAACGAATGCGAAATTATACAAAAATAACTATGAGGTGCTGTGGAACAAGATACAAGCAGATCTGGAAAGGTGGAAAACATTACAATTGTCCCTGCTGGGCAGGATAGCAGCAGTAAAAATGAACGTATTGCCAAAATTTCTATTTCTCTTTCAAATGCTACCCATACTCAAAAAGGATGTGGACTTGGACGAATGGCAGAAGGGAATCAACAGATTTATTTGGGATGGCAAGAAACCGAGGATCAAATTAAAAATCATCCAGGATACAAGGAAGAGAGGGGGACTAAAAATGCCCAACCTAAAGCTATATTATTACGCTGCAGCACTGGTGGCGCTGAGTGACTGGATCAACATGACGAACGAAAGAATATTGAATGTAGAAGGGCATGGTCTACTATTCGGCTGGCACGCATATTTAGTGTACAATAAAAAGGCTGACAAGAACTTCAGGGAGAACCCACTACGAACCCCGTTGTTGTGGGTCTGGAGGAAATATAAGTACCTTCTACATGATAAGATCCCCATTTGGACGATTCCCGGACACGCAATAGGGGACATAAACATATCTCAAGGGCAGGAAGTGGTGCCCTAAAGTAAACTTGTATTGGAAGAAGAAAATGGGTTCTCTTTAAAGCCACCAACAACGCTAGCAGAGGAAGGAATAGGAGGTACCTGGCTATCATATCTGCAACTTCAGTCTAGGTGGCAAAAAGACAGGAAGAAGGGCTTATCCCAGACAGATGAGAACTTAATTGAACAGATTAGAGAGCAGGGGATCATGCACATTAAACGAGTATATGGGGTTCTGGTGGAAATGGACTCTGAAACGTTGCTAGTCAAGAACTGTATGGTAAAGTGGGAACAGGATTTTGGGCATTCTATCACGATGGAAACGTGGGAGGAAATCTGGGTGAGAAATGTAGTATTTACGAAAGCGCAACAGCTGAGGGAAAACTTCTACAAGATGTTCTATAGGTGGCATCTAGATCCGAAAAAACTATCACACATCTATCCAGACACCCAACCTAAATGTTGGAGGTGTGGTAATGGGGAGGCTACATATTTTCATGTATGGTGGACATGTAGAAAAATTAAAGCCTTCTGGAGAAAGATATGGTGGACACTCCAAACCATTTTGAAAAAGCGTATTGAATTTCTACCTCAGGTTTTTTTGCTAGGGATTATAAAAGATTGCACTACCACAGAGACTAACTTATTTCTGAACTTGATCACAGCAGCTAGATTATTGGTGGGACAATACTGGAAGAAGCCAGAAATACCACCTATGGAAGAATGGACTTTGAAAGTAACAAATTTGGCAGAAATGGCGAAAATATCGGCATATTTGAAGGATCGCTCAAATGAACAATATATGACAGACTGGAAACAGTGGATAGACTATATACAAGAGAAGCACCAGTCAAACAAAATGTATCTGGCATATAATTGAGGCTTGACGTGAGGAGTGAAGAACCTTTACCAAATCCAAAGTATACAAGGACTAATACTTACTGTGGTATTTTATGATCTATGACGAATGTTTCCTAATATGATATTATGATTAATGTTGATTGCTTTAATAAAAAAATTTATATAAAAAAAGAAAAAGATGTACTAGAAAGTTTTGATTTTAGAAAAAAAAGGGTGAAAGGGTGAAAAAGAAAACAGGGTTTTTTTCTTTCAGTAAGGTCAAAGAATTTGAAAGAATATAATGAAACTTATTAATAAAAATGGTGATAGTTCACAAAGAATATTAGGTGCAAATAGATATATACATATTATTTCCATAGCAAGGAAGATAAAGCAGAATTGTTAAATTGATTATTTTATTTAAAGAGAAAAATATATTTTCATTTGGATATCACTTCTGGATTTTGTGCTTGTGATAAAAAAATGAAACTTTGACTTTGGTTTTGTTCATCAGAAATATTTGTTGCTATAGAAATGGCTAGTTATATATTAATATGTAAAAGCAAAACGTTGAGGATGGAGTGTTTTTATCTTGTACTGTGCTAAGAGTTGGAAATCAATACCTTTTTTTCCTCCGCTCCTTTTTCTTCCTGTAATTTCCTATTTTATTTTCTGTTCTTTGTATTTTATATAATAAAATAAATAAAAATTTTAAAAAAAAATTGTCAAGGCCCACATCTAACAGCCCTTTGGCCTGATATGTTCCCAATGGCCACAATAGGTACGTTGGATAAACTGTAAATAATCATACAGCATCCTGCTGTCAGAAAGAAACAGCCTACATCTGCACATTTCCAGGACTTAACAGAATTAGTTTTGCAATTGACATTCTTGCAGTCAAGAGATAACTGATTTCCTTCTAACTTTTTATTCGGAAAAGTAAAAGCCGCTATTTGTCTAATTATTTGTAGGAAAATATGCATTATGCATAAGAATGAGGCTAATCTCCTTGATTAGTTCCCATCTGTTCCCATCCTGCCTTCAGGCACTTTGGAGAATAGCTTGACTCCCTCTTCTTTGTGGCAGCCCCTGAGATATTGGAACACTGCTATCATGTCCCCCCTCGTCTTTCTCTTCATTAAACTAGACATACCCAATTCCAGCAGCCTTTCCTTATATGCTTTAGCCTCCAGTACACTAATCATCTTTGCTGCTCTTCTCTATACTCTTTCTAGAGTCTCAACATCTTTTTTACATCATGGTGACCAAAACTGGATGCAGTATTCCGAGTGTGGCCTTACCAAAACATTGTAAAGTGGTATTAATACTTCACATGATCTTGATTCTATCCCTCTGTTAATGCAGCCCAGCACTGTGTTGGCTTTTTTGGCAGCTGCAGCATACTGCTAGCTCATATTTAAGTGATTGTCCACTAGGACTCCGAGATCCCTCCCACAGTTACTACTATTGAGCAAGGTACCCCCTATACTATACCTGTACATTTGTTTTTTCTTGCCTAAATGTAGAACCTTACTTTTTCCACCATTGAATTTCATTTTGTTAGATAGCGCCCAATGTTCAAGTCTGTCCAGGTCCTCCTGTATCTTAAGCATAGATAGATAGATAGATAGATAGATAGATAGATAGATAGATAGATAGATAGATAGATAGATAGATAGATGCTTCCTGAGACTTCCATTTTGGTGTCTAAAAATGGAAATGTATCTGCAAAGGGGGGAGTTGTGGATGATAGTTGCTGAATGACCTGCAACCCTGAATGATGGGGACTGGAGAAAAAATGGGAAAGCATTGGCCAGCATAATCCTGAGTTTGGAGGATAGCCAGCTGATACATGTGAAGGGTCCCCAGTCTGCTAAAAAGTGCTGGGAAGCTCTGTGCAGTGTGTATGTGAGAGAGACTGTGAGGAGCAAAATAATTCTGACAAAAAAGCTATATAAGACCCATCTGAAACTGAGAGAGAGCACATCTACTCATTTGCAGTCCATGAGAAAGACATTCCTAGAGATAGAAGAAAGAGGAATGAGGCACACAAGGTGTATGTGGTGCTCAGTTCATTGGACACTTCATGGGATGTCCTAGTGACCAGTTTAGAGTCCATGCAAGAGAGGGACTTAACCTTGAGTTATTTGACTGGCCGGTTGCTGGAGGAGGAACAGAAATGGCTGGAAAGGCAGCAGAGAGGTGATGACAACGCACAGACTAGGCCTACAACTGCAATGTCCAAAGATGCCAGTAAAGCAGGTGAGAACTTTTGTATGGTGAAACACTGTTTCATGTGTGGTTCTACAGAATATCTCCAGAGACACTGCCCTGAAAGGAGAAACAGAGGAGCAGCGAAATGTGATCATAGAACTACAAAACCAATATTTTCCGTGGCAGCAAGCAACATTAAGTGAAAAAAAACAGTTGGTTGTTGGACAGTGGGGTGAGTCAGAATATTGCAAATGACCCACAAATGTTTTCAAACCTAAGACCAGCTAAACAAACATTTGTTAGCTTGGCTAATGGACAACAGTCTGCAGTTAAAGGGGAAGGTAAAGTTTATGTAACTGGTATAGGAGAAATGGATAATGTATTATATGTACCAGAGTTAGACCATAATTTACTCAGTATTTCGAGCTTGGATAATATGGGGTATGAAGTACTGTTTGCAAAGGTCAATACACCATCTGGAAAGGTGGGAGGATTTGTGCACAAGGTGTTAAGCTGGATAATTTATACATGTTAGAAAAGAAGCAGGGACTTCCGGTTTCGTCACGCAGCCGCCATGGACGGTTGGGAGATCTGCTCTTTCTCCCCCGTTCAGTTTTGCATCGCTGGGGGGCCCTGAAAAGGGCCGAAAATCACCCCGGAGAGGCGTTCAGCAAGGAGGGGCTTTTGCTGGATTGAAGGAGAGCAGCAACTTTCCTGAAGACCTGGCATTTTCCTCCAAACCGGCGGAAAAAAGGACCGGCCATAGAAATATGGCTCGTCCCTAGGCTGCTAACAGCTGAAGTCACATTAACATCTGGCAACTTCAAAGCAGTGTGGAAAGGATTGGGTGAGATCTGCCTCTCTTATATCCTAATTACTTAATTACCTGCATAAGCTGCTAAAGTACTTTCCCCCCTGTGGTGAGGGAAGGGGGATTTTAGCCCTCCCTCCAGAAACAGCGGCTATCAACCACTTGGGAGTTTAAAACATTGGGAAAAATACTGGGATCCTAATTGGAATTCTATTTTTTAAAACTAGTGGATTATAAGACTTGTAACTTTATGTTCTCTATTTTTTCTTCTTCTCTGATTTTTACTCTAACTATTATTGAAGATTTGGGTTCTTTTTCTCCCCCTTACAATAGAGGGGGGAAAGAAAACTGAAAAGATTTAATTAACTCTGAGATGACATTTGTTGGCTAAATTTGAGACTGTAACCTGCTATTCTTTAAGAAAGACTTGTTGATTGCCTTAAAAACAGATAAGATACAAAGTAACCTTGAAGCACCAGCTGCAAGAAACTCAGCTCAGCTTTTTACTTGGTGGACTTTCTGATTGTAAGTTCTTTGTTTAGTCTAATATATGACAATGGAAGAAGAACAGGAATGGATTTCTCACACAGAGGAAGTACAGGAACAAATTCTTTATATGTTAAAAGCAATTATCCAAACTCTCCGTATGCAAGCTCAAACTATGACTTCAACTAAAGAATCATCTATACAGAGTTCTATAGAAAAGGGGAAACAACCAAATATTATGACAGAAGACTTAGATACTCAACAAATACAAACTATGGAAAACATGAGAAGGAAACTGATAATAGAGAACAAGGAAAGGACTTTTCTTATAAACCAGAAGGAATTTGAAGACAAAAAGAAAAACAGATGAAAGACAAGATAAATACTTTGGGATAACTGCATCGAACTGGAAAAATAAAGAGACGACCTGTCAAACCAGCTAGCCCTCTTAAGAAAACAGCAACTGAACGCCTTTATCAATATCAAACAATAGTTACAACAATACAAGGAGATCTTTTTGATGATTTAAAAGCGAAGATATGAAAGATGATTTGGCAGAGGAAAAAAGCTAGAATTAGACTGAAAGGGATTGGGGTTTTAATCTATATATGAGATCTAAAATAGAATATATTTAAATGGATAGAATATGTATTTTGAATATAAGATATTGTAATGATTTGAGATTTAAAAAATTGGTTTTATAAAATTTAGAAATATAAATATCGAAATAAGAATATTATATTGTCTTATTAGTTTGTTAAGATATATGATAGATTTTACATATAAGGTCTGTATTTTAAATATTAGATCATATGTGGAATTTGACAAAGGAATCGTGTTTAATTAAAATTTGGAAAAAAGTTAAATATTAAATGTTAAATTAAAATACTAAGGGAAAATCAATTACCAGGTTACTGATTTGCTAAAAGTTTGAATGTTTATAGATAACTAAGACTTGAATTTAAGATATTGTCATGAGTTGAGATACAGGTTAAATAAAACTTAGAAGTATAAATACTAATAATTAAATTTGTATATGCTGATGGTCTATTTAATTATTTTTCTCTTTTTCTGGAAAGGAAGAAAGGAAAGAAGTGAAAAAAAGAAAAGAAAATTATTAGCCATAAGTATGAGATAGGAGACTGAGAAATTGGGATCATTTAAACTCTGGAAATGATAAAGATTAAACGTTAAATTTAAATATTAATGCAAAATTAAAGTTAAGAAAAAGTTATTAGGTTATTGTCTAAAAGATGGAATGTCAAATTAATTAAGATATGTATAGACTGAAGATTATTAATGAATATTAGAAAGGTATTTTTTGTTTGATTGATAGAATAAGAACTGTATTGATCTGAATATGATAGTAGATCTTATGGGGGAAAGAGAGGGAATTTTGTTGTTGAAATATTTTGAGATTTGTACTGATGATATTTAAATGTAATGGAATCACGATGCTCAGCCGCCACGCTACTTTTCAAATATGTAAATGCAATATTGGAAAATTAATAAAAAACTTGGATATGAAAGAAAAGAAGCAGGATGGTTGTGCACGAACACTTACAAACACTCCCACACATAATAATTGTGTACATTTATTACACAGGAAGTTAGGTCATGCAAGTTTTAGAGTGCTGCAAAGGATGCCAGACCTAGCTAAAGGACTACACATTAAGGATTGCAACACATATTTAGATTGTGCTATTTGTAAGGAGTCAAAGTCCAGAGTGTATCTTGTAAGTAAGAAAAACTCAAGGCAAACAAACAGAGTTTGCAGTTAGTGCATGCTGATTTAATTGGTCCTATGGCACCCTCTCTAGGAGGAGCTAGGTACGTACTAGTCTTAGTAGATGACTGCACCATATATGGGTTTTGCTATTTATTAAAGAACAAAACAGAAGTTCTTCAACAGTTCACGCAATGGGTGAACTTTGTAGAGTGAAGCTATGGCCATAAAGTATGCCAGCTGCAAACAGACAGGGGAACAGAGTTCATGTCTGACAACTTCCAAAAGTGGCTGAGGAACTTAGGCATAAGGCATAGACATACGTACGAATCCATATACGCCAGCAGACAATGATGTGGCTGAATGTAGGAATGGCGTATTGCAAACAATGAAAGAGTCACTGTTGGCAGATGCAGGAATGAGTAAAACATACTGGGTGGAAGCCATGAAAACAGCCAACTATTTAGTAAACAGGGTATGGAGTGTTGCTATAAATGAAATTCCATATTTCCTGTTATACAGAAGGAAACCTACATTGGCTCATCTTAAGGACATTTGGCAGTTATGCCTAGGTGCATATTCCCAAAAGCACCAGACGGAAAGGACAGAAAAAGGCCAAGGAACTTAGGTTTGTTGGATATGAGCCAGGTTCCAAAGAGTATAGATTCACAGATGGAACAAAGAAGGTTGTTATTTCAAGGTCTGCTAGTTTTACAGAACAAAGCAATTGTGACAGGGTGCATGCTAACACCGAGGTGTTCATGCCAACATGTAGCGCTAGTTCTCAGGAAGGAGAAGCTACACAAAGCCCAATGAAAGAATAACAGAATAGCAGGTCAGAAATAGTAGGAATAGAAGAGGATAGACCTGAGGTAAAGAGAGAAGTCACAGAAACACAGGAACAGATGATACAGGAGGTCTGAATGTAGCAATAAAGGTGTACCACCTGATCAGTTCTCAGCAAGTGGGGTTAGAGTGTATAGTATAAGGTATGAACCCCGCAATTATCAAGAGATGTTATCATTGCCTAAAGTAAGCAGGATAAATGGAAGGAGGCTATGGACAGAGAAATGGAGTCTATGAGTGCGCATCAGGTGTTTACCCTTATGAGATTAACAAGGACAAAACGCTGTGGGGTGTAAATGAGTATGTAAAAGCATTTGGGTTAACAGCTGTTTAGCTTTAAATGGGAGGAGTGTCAAGGTATTGATTTAACAGCTAACCAGCTTATGTAATGTAAGATTTAAGATTTAATGATGGGAATGACTCAACAGGGTCTGTGTCTCTTTAAGAGCCTTTGTATAAAGGGAAGGCTCAACTGAAGTGTTCTTTCTCTTCTGTTTCCTGCTGCAACTGTGGTTTGTTGGCTCCTGTTATATTAGCACGTGTATGTATATTGTTCCTGGTGTGTGATATTGTAGATAGTGTAAGATAAACCACCATTTACTGTGTTTACTCCAGGGTTTACTCCTCACACAATAAGACAGTGCATGCTCTAACATCTATTATCAAAAATTTAAATGGACCAGATCGTTATTGATGTGACATAAAGTATTCCTAAAAAGACTAGCTTAAATATTTTCCTTAATAATTAAAAAATGAATAGTTGTAAAATTTCTTATCAGACAAATGCATGCTGAACAATGTTAACACAGTGAAAATAAAGTGTGGCTGTAGACTCTACCATTCTCTTCCATCTGTTTACACTAAATTGTGCATAACATTAGCCTAAAAACTATTCATGTGACTCTGGCAGTCTTCCAGGAGAGAGAATACCCTATCTCAAATGCTACTTAATGGAGTAAAAGGTCTTGATCCCTTGTTTATGTGAGTCATATAGGATAATTCTTCAGGCAGAACACAATTTGGAAATGAACCAACAGCTGACTGAAAATAGCACAAAAAAGACACACGCCCCACTATCTAGATTTAAATCTGGTTATTCTATATACTTGTGGATAAATCAAAAATTTTAGGTTACAAATACACATACAAAATTAGGTTCAGCTTATCCACCTATGGGCTTATCCATGAGTATATATGGCAATATTATTTTTAAAACACCGTACCTGTAGAGACCTGGGAATAAGCCCATCTGCAGAACAGCTGTCCCTTTAAGTCCTTTTTAACCAAAATATTGAAATAAATCAAAGTAATTGTGAAAATTAAAATATACACAAATTTAAAGAGTTGGCTTATCTGCAGGTAGCATATTTTTCATAGTATTTTGCTTAAAAATTGAGGGTTGACATATCTAGAGGTAGGCTGAAAAATGAATATATACAATTATTGCAGTTATGAAATGATCAGATGAGATTAGTGTGTACAGCACTCTTTCTCTGTGCAGTTGCAATTAGCCTATCAGTTCTGCAGGCTATGTATAAGACAACTGATTGTGTTGTTTTATGCCTAACCTTATGGGTAATCAAAAATGTGGGATTTATTCTCAGTATTGCTGCATCATCTTCTATTTTCTTACAAAGTTGCTGATTCTTGGAGCCAACACACTTTGGGGCGCTTCCATTGGTTCTGGCTATGTCTGTTCTAGACAAGATTAGAACTGGAACTCTGACAAACTTTAGGTTTTCTTTCTCCCGGTACTAGTGTTTCACTTACTATAACAATTGATTTAGTATGACAAAAGAAAAGAAATTCTAATTGCCACAATTTTAGATAGAGGCTTCATCTCATCCATTTTGATTTTTCTATGTATTTATCATGAGTTAACAGTTTCAGTTCCCTTGGGTTTGCCTGCTATCTTCCCAATCACAAATGTAAGCCTTATTTGAGGATATTAAGGGCTGCTACCTCCATGTCTCTGAAATGCTTCTGACAAAGGTTACATCCCATAATCCCACTTTCTCCTGATTTGCAAACCACACATAGCAAAGCTACTTAGCATCAATATTTCACAGCCATGTTGCAGTTCAACTGATTAGTATATCAGTCTTTACCGTGTAGGTGAATTAAAGCAACATGGTAAACTGATGGAATAGCTGCTATAACAATTCCACAAAACTATTAAATGTTGCCAGACAGATTAGAGAAACATATGTATGCATTCATTGGACCCAGCTCTCTGTTCATAGCACTCTGTCACGAAGAAATACAAGGAGAAAAGAATGAAAAATAATCACTTTGATATTTTAGCTTCATATTACCAGTTTTAAAAGAAGAATTGACTTAATTTTTTTCCTGACCTAATATTTAGAGCAGCATTTCTCAATCTTGGCAACTTTAAGACATGTGGACTTCAACTCCCAGAATTTCCCAGGCAGCTTAGGTTATCAGTTCATCATGTAATAAAGACAACTGTCTATACATTGTACATGACATATACACAGCATATTGTATGTACCTCTTAACAACAGCTCACAATATCTCTTCATAATAAATATGGAAGTCACAATACAAATGGTATACTAAATATAATAAAAAATAAAAAATAAATGTAGTTTGTCTGTTTAAAAGTGAATGTGATTCTAAGTCCAAATGCTAAAAATGCCTACCTACAAGCATAGCTACATTCTCTTTTTCCATGTAAATGGGACAAGTGCCAGTTAGTGTCAGAAATTTAAACATGAAGAACTTTAATTGGAAGAAATACCAGTTCCTTAGTAAAAGCAAAAATATCCCTGTAACTGCAGCACAAACATATTTACACACTATAAAAATCAATAAAACCCTTTCTCAAGGTTATTTAGGATACAAATGCCAGTATTTGTAAGGTTATTCTGGTAAATTTTACTACATAGGACTACAATATAAGGCATTGCATGTTTGATGGCAACTCCCAAATTGAATGTTCTGTCTAAGCGCAAGCTTGTTGAAAAATTACTTGGATGACAGGAAAACAGGGCGTGTGTGTTACTGACTCATCTCAAAATACAACATTTTAATAGAGTACAAATTAATGTTCTTAGAGCAAATCAGAGAGGCGTGTCATTTGAAAAATTCAAAACTTGAGTAAGGATGTTCCATGGTTCAGTCATAACACTAACTAAAATTAGTGGTACCACTAAATTAAAGCAGCCAATGGCAAATCTGGTTGGTAGCAGGCAATGCCAAGAATAAAGAATAAAGGAAAGAGGTGACATAAAAGCAAGGACAGATACTCTGATAGTTTCCTTTCCATCAGAAAGATGACCAGCCCTATGGCATTCTTGCTTTCAAACTTACATGAGAAAAACAAGGGAGAGCAAGTGATAAACATACAATTTCACAACGCAAACTCTACCCCAATAGACTTATGTGCCTTGTTGCAATTCAAGTATAAAAGGGTGGAGTTTCTGTCATGATGTCCCTGGCATATTTTGTCATCAATGTGACTATCTATGTCCTTTACCAAGTATGTTGCATAGCTCTTTCGGAGAAAACAGGTATAGGGAGAAAACATGTGTTCCCTTGAAGAGTATCTATCTGAACATACACATACCCTTTTGGTCAGTAAAAATGTGATTTAAAAGAGGAGATGGAAAAAATGATTGGGCCCAAGATAAATGACAGAACCACTGAAAAATAAGAATCTGGCATGTATATAGCATAAACATAACATGTTTGTATGAAGTAGGCTAAGTACTCTGACTTCATGCTATGGAAGCTGCTAAAAGACAGAATTGCCCTAAAAGTCTACAGCAGGGCTGTCAAACTGCCAGCCCGTGGGCCGGATGCGTCACATGGAAGCTGCGCCCACCCCATTGCCGGCAATGGCAAAACCGGCCCGATATGTTGCACGATGTCACGTGATGTCGCGAGTTTGACATGCCCGGTCTACAGGTTAAGATGGACAGTGATTAACATTTATATGTATTTATATGTAAGGGTGTAGGTATATACATATGTTGTATATAGCATGTTTATATGTGTGTTATGTATGTGTACACTATTGAGGACAACAGAATTTCATTTTTAATGTGTGCCAGTGTGCCCACAGTAAAAAATGACAATAAAGGTTATCTTATTTTAATAAATTGCCAGAGCTATTGTAGAGCTAAGTGCAGAAAAGGACTATGTATCATGTAATTTATTATTATTACCTTACTACAGTCATACATGTGCTCTACTAGGAGAACTCTTTGTGTTTCAAGATTTTTTTTCTATGTAAAATGAAGAAAATAGCGTTTCATTCTCCACTCTTGACACTGAATTCATTAAGACTTACAGAACTTATTTCAGCTCTGCAAATGGAAGGTAGCATTGAAGTGCAAATTGTATTATTAAACAAAAGATGCCATCATTAGAATAATAGAAGCTAAAGTGAAAACCAGACTTTTTTTTATTCCTCAGCATGTTGAAATTAGTCTAATTCCTATGTCAAAGCAAGAGAAACAATAATAAATAATGAAAGGTGGGTGATGCTAATTGTTAGAGAGAAAGAATAGCAAAATCAGCAGCACAGAAAAACAGATTTAAAAGTTGGCAATTGCTCACTTGTGTTATGTTAAAACAAATTAAATTCAGACTTATGCTACCATTGTAATATGCTATTTGCTAAATAATTTTGGGCAAAAAATCAAGAGAAAAGAAAGAAATATTTGCTTCAGAATTTTTCTATTCTGTTCTGAGCATTTTTGCTATTTACATCATTAGCATAAGATGCTTCATTCTGAGCCAGATAATGTTATTTAGCTCAATAAACAATGTTCTGGAAATATAGAGGTTTTCTTTTAGAGAATCAAACTATTGCCCCCTAGTCCAGCTTCTGATGATTTGAGGATGGAGTAGGCTTTGCACAGGATGTGAAAAGACATACTTCAAAAGTAGATGGGAGCAGGAGAATGATGGAAACTGTATATTTTAAGAGATGTTGATTTATTGGTTAAATACCATCAGGTTGTTGTCAACTTTAGCAACCACACATACAGATTTTCTCCATGGTGATTTGCCACAAACTTTTCAAGTCTTCCAATGGTAGACTCATTGTTGCTGTCTTCGGAGAGGAGCGGCATACAAATCCGAATAAATAAATAAATAAATAAATAAATAAATAAATAAATAAATAAATAAATAAATAAACTTAAGTCTATCAATCTTGCTGTTGGCCATCCACTTTCTTTCCTTTTATCTTTCCCAGCATTAAAGTCTTCTTGAGAGCTAGGTCTTTGCATAATATGTTCAAAGTAGGTTAATTTGAACCTGGTCATTTGTGTCTTGAGTGAGAACTCTGGATTGATTTATTCTGTCATCATTTTCTTTTTTCTCGGTATCCTCTTAAGTAACCCTGCTGTGAATACATACTCTTAGCATACACTCCTGAAGTTCTTCACTCATCCTTCCCAGGAACATACCTCTTCCACACAGAACACCACACAGGACTCGGAGAAGAGGAGGAGAGTTAAAGAATGAAATGGGCATCTTACATTTATGCAAAACTTTATTTTGTTCTTAAAACCTCACACAGATTTGCCCCAATATATAAAAATGGTGATGGTAAGGATCTAAGAGATTTTCAAAAACAGATGTATGCAGTGATTTTTGTACATCTGATCTAACCCATTAGTAGCAGTTCTCCATAGTAAGAGATGCCAGAATTCTGCATGCAATACATCTGTTCTCATCCCGACACTTGTTATACTGATTACAATTGCATTCTCACAATATTATCAAACAGTGTCATGATTTGTAATTTCAGAAATCTTAATATTATTAGATATGGTTTTATGTGAAATAAATACACTTAAAATAAAAATACACAGAACAAGTGACTTAAGTAAAATGAATTCTAAAAAATAAACTAATTTACTGCAGAAAAAAAATTACCTCACTTGGGTTCATGAAAAGATGGATTGGAAACACAGTTCCTATCTGGAGGAAAATGAAATTTTGGGGTAGGAAGAATGACTGTGTTCCAAAGCTAACCTTCATGTATTAGTGAAGCATTATCTTGAAGCAATTATCTTAAGATTGAAAGGATAGGACTTCTGGTTCTGGTTTGCGGCGTCCCTAGTCACACGATGAGACTCGTCTCCTCGTCAGCTAATCTTCCCTCTGCCGGTAGACCCTTATGCGGGTTGAAAGTCGCCCCAGAGGGTGCGACTTCTGTCGAGGAGGCTTTGCTCGGCTGCGGAGGAGAGGTAGCTCCTCCAGCTGTCCGAGCTATATCTGAGGGCCGATGGAGAAGAAGATTGGCCAGTAAAATGGCCGATCACCCTGCCGCTTCAAACTGCAAGTCAAAGAACATCTAAGCTGTAAGAACCTCCGTGGTGAATCCGGGTGAGACTTTTCCTTGCTACTCTCTCTACTCTACTTTGTTTTTTGTGCCTGTAAGAGCTTTGTTGGAATTATTTCCCTGGCTTGAAAAAGCAGCTTCTACATGTTTGGGAAGAAAGGCGTTATATAAAAATAGAACAAAATTTTAAAGACTATATTTTATTTCCATATTTTGGGGGGTACAGAGATTTTTTTTTCTCTTTCTAAGAACTGTACTATCATCTTATGCTGGAAGATTATTTCTTTTTTCACATTATACTTTAAAAGATAGAAAAAAGGAAATGGTGTCTGGAAAAGATCTTTTTTAACCTCCTGAGGACATCTAGTGGTGAAAACTTAATACTTCTGGTTACTCTTTGAAGATGGAATACACCTGACCTTTAAATTATTTTTGAAGAGAAAAGATAAGCTGTGCAGCTGTAGAATTGTGGGGGTGAACACTGCCTAACTTTTATTAAATATAGCCTCCACAAAAAAGAAAAAAGAGACTCTTTTTAATTACTATCAAAATGGAGAAACCTCAGTTACAATTAAACTGTAAACTTATATTGGAAAAGATTTATGAGGTTACTGCAGAAATATGTGCTACAATGAAAGAGTTTACTACAGAATTAAGATCCAGAAATCTCACTTCAAACGTTCAAACTGATGTCCAGACTACATCTGACTTTCCATCTGTAACTTTGAGGAACAGAAGAAGCAAAGACTGAGATTTGAAACTACAAAGCAACGATCCTTTAAGGATGAGAGAAATAGATGCCTAATGCAGAGGATAGGATTCCTATCCTTTCAAAGGCCATTGCAAGCAACAAAAATAGATCTACTGGCTGAAAGGGAAGCTTGGTTATGGAAACCTGCCTGACACAGAAAAAAAGCCAGAATCAGACTGAAAAAAGAAATTTAAAATTGTGTAATGGATTAAAAGGCAATATTGGATTTATGGACTGTTTTAAGGATTAAGATTTAGAGTTAGAAGTAAGAAAAAAATATATACAGGAGGGTGATTATTAGAACAGATATTTTAAATAGATTAAGAATGTACTTTTTTGAATAATAGATTTATTTTGATGAAAATTATTATGTATTGGAATTGAAAAAATGTTGACTTTTTAGATTTGGATGGTTTCAATAATTAGCTGAGTGTTTTAAATTAGTAAGATGACCTTTCTGTATGATAACATAGATGTGATAAGGCATGATAATCAATTGGATGAAATTTGAATTTTGTTTAATGAATTGAAATGATTTAAGGTTTAATATTATTTTGTTATCTTAAAGAGATTGATCGATTGTGGGATTATATATGTATAGGGTAGATTAATTTTTTATTTTAATTAGGATATCTATTGTGTAGTGGAAGAGGGATGTGAGAGATTAAGAATTAGAATATATCTGGAAGGGATACCTGAATTGATAACTTGTTGATTTAAAGTTAAATTTGATTATGGTAATTGTAAACTGACAAAGTTTTAAAACAGGTTTAGCAGTAATAGAAATTTAAATTAGAAATGAAATATTTTAAACGTATTATGCTATTTGAGGGAAATAGAGAGGGGACAGTGAATGTATTGAGTTGAGTTGTTTATATGTTTTCACTTTTGAATGTTTGATTACCCAAACACCACGGTGTGTTCTGAGTACCTTTTCTTAAGAATTAAAAAAAACAATGTGTTTCAAAAAGAAAAAGATTGAAAGGATAGATATGTTCTATTGTTTAGATTCCAAATTCAAATATTACACGTAGCAAGATGCACAGATGTAAATATATCCACACATAAGTGCTTAGTTTGTGATCCTTTAACTATTGATGAACCATAGCTCCAAGCAACACCAAACAGTCATGACCCATATTTCATTTTTTAAAAACATAAACACACATACAATATTACAATTTCAATATTTGAATCTCTTTTTCAGAACATGTTTTGAGTAAGAATCATCTATGTTTACCATGATTGTTGATTCACAATGAATTACTAGATCTTCTGTGGCTATCAATTTTATTAGCAACTGGAAATGACCATAACACCCCAACTAGGCAACAAAAAGTGTAAATATTTTAGTATAAACTTTATGATTTAAGCAATTGTTTTTATAGTAGCAAGGACAAAAAAAACATAAGAGCTATTTTTTTCCTGCAATAAGTCATCTTTAAGTCTGCATAAACCAGTCCAACTTGATATTCAACCAGTCTTTGTACCAATCTTGTCTAGCATCAAATTTCTGTCTCATGGTTTGTATGATGCTTTGTGTCTCAATTTTCTGTTAAAAGTTAAACACCTATTCAAACATTAAAGTGACATGGATACCCATGATGAAAATCTGATAATAATACTGTCTTCATGCAATGTGTTTTAAAAGGTTATGCTTAAGCCTTGCTGATTCATTGTTTGAATTAGGCTAATAGTTTCATTCAAGTTTCCCTATTTTGTTTTAGTTACACGGTTCTTATATCCATACATATACATATACCTGTAAAAGTATGTGTGAATGTGGGAATGACCTTGGAACAAAGGGAGAAGAGACCAGTTCAAATTTTTAAATATTGAGAAATGATAATACTGTAGTTGTTCAAACAGGTAGCCAATGCGTCAGAGAATTAAGATTTTTAGTTTAGTATCTCTCTAATACAATGTAATCATTGTGGAAGCAATGCAGTTTAGAGGTTTTGGTGCTGAATTTCCAAAGCAAAAGCATTTACAGAAACTAAAGCATCTAAAATGTGTTCAGTAAATTAATCTGCTGCGTATTTTCTACCTTCACAGCAGAATCTATATTACAAACCCCAGTAACAGCGCAAAATTACCAATAAGATATATGAATTCATCACTCCATTAATTTGTAATGCAAGTTTAAGTTTTATTTAGATTTTAAATAAAAATACATAAATAACAAAAAGATATAATGTTGTATCTGCTCCTCAAAAGTTGTATGTGTGCTTCTGTACATAGTATTTCAAGAGATGAGGCCATAATTATATGCATATTCAACAGCTATGGGTTACAATCACAATTATAGTGTGAAAAACAGTATTAAAATAATTTTATATATAATTTTCTATTAACATGCATCTGATTTTAAGCAAGTCATATTAGTTTTCTTGGGTTTACATGATGGAAGAGTGCTTAAGATTATGGGCACCACCAGGCATTATCTTTGAATCAGGTCATAATAGAGATGTATAATTTTATTAAGTGCTTAGTAATTCTTTGTATTGTTAGTGAGATGCCATTTAGCTTAGCTCTTGAAAAACCTGTTGTACCTTTTTGCTTTATTTTATTTATGGGCTTAATATGACTATTCAATTTGAGCATTGAGACTCAGGAAGCTAACAACAAAGCAAAGACAAACAAACAAAAAATCAATTCTAGTGAAGATATTTTATTTATGGAGAACTTTATAATCAGCATGAACCTTTTATGAAGGTTATTCCGCATAGCATTTTTATACCCAGAAGAAACTGCCTATTTTGCTGACAAAGCTCAACAAGATGTACAGTTAGTCCTTGATTTATGACCATAATTCAGCCCAAAATTTCTGTTGCTAAACAATTGTTGAGTTTTGTCCCATTTTATGATCTTTATTGCCATGGTTCTTAAGTAAATAACTGCAATTGTTCAGTTAGTAAAATGGTTGTTAAAAAAATTCTCCCTTTCCCATTGATTTTGCTTATCAGGTCGCAAAAGGTGATCACATGACCCTGGGACACTGCATCATCATAAATACATGCCAGTTGCCAAGTGTCTGAATTTTGATCACATGACTGTGGGGATACTGCAATGGTTGTGTGAAAAATGATCCTAAGATACTTTTTTCAGTGCTGTTATAACTTCAAATGGTCACTAAAAGAATGGATAATACTACCTGTAGAAGCAAATTAACATTTTGCTCTGTGGATATATTACATTGAACCTGTTGCCAATATTCATGTAATTTTAATTTATGATACATATTGTTCTTTATCATTTTAGAGGTAGAATAAACATTGTGTCAATATGAGATTTTCATTATCAAGTACACTGGATTTTTTGCAGCTTGTCCATTAGATCTTGCAGAAAAGGCATGCTCTAGATCATGTGCATTGCAGTGTGTTATTTGGTGTGACTCAAGAAGAGACCCTTTTCTATTGTGATGCCCATCCTCTGGAATATTATCCCCGAGATTAGATTTGCTGCAATCCTGAGGCATTTCATAAGGTCTTGAAGACATGGTCTTGTTACCAACTCTGGGCCCCAAGTATATGATTGAACCCTTATCATGGTTAATTGTTAATTGTTGTTGGTTTTTATCTCAGTTGCTGAATATATTATTAGTTTGTGTCTTTATCTTATAAGTAAGCATTTCTGGGTCTCTGGTGTCATGTATTGGAAATAGATAACTGTTTAAATTGAATGAATAAATAAATGTTTGCTTGAAAGTAACTTGTTAGGTGGTTGCCTCTTATCCTTTTTAAAAGAAAAGCTCTCTAGTATTTAATTGGGATATGTAAAAAGGAACTGGTAGATTATAACAACTTTTTTATTTTTAAAAAACATAAAAAACAAATGTAAAGTCATTCGAGGCTCTCTGTTCTTCTGTATAGGATGGCTATGCCCTTGACAAATATGAACTACTAAATAGATTATTACAGAAACATCCATGTTTTTAAAATAAAAGGCAAGGCAATGAATAATGTAACAAAAAGGCAGAAAAGGAACTTTCAATAGCACCTAACAATTATTCTAAAGGGCTTGCCAAAAAACATATCCAAGTCCAACAGCCTCCCAAAATGAGGGAACAAAGAGGGGAACTAATTTACCAGAATTTTCCTTGATACTTTTTAGTTCCAGATTTCACTCTTATTCTAAAAGGTCAGTGGGTCTAAGTAGATATTTAAGATTCTGAAGATCAAACAACAATTTCTATTGCAGTCCTCCCCTCTCCTCAGGAAATGATCAATACAACGATTTACTTGATTTGGCCTTTCATTTTGCAGGCTTGAAAGACAACCTAGAATCCTGAGTTACCAGAGCAGAATCTGACCAAGAGAGGACAACTAGGATACTCATATCCAGAAGTGATTACAATTCCTTCTAGAATTATCTTTTGGGGCTTATTTGTTTAAATAATTCCACTCGGCATTTCGTTTTCTGAGGCAGAATGCCCTTGAGCTGCTACCCTAAGAACCACGGCGAACCATTATCTGCTCCTTTCTTTCGGTAACATTCACTTTCCTCCCCTCATCCTTTACCCAAATAACCTCCTAGGATATTATTTTTAACCTGTGTAGTAATGCTTGAGAACCACCGACATTAAGAATCCTTTTTATGAAGTAGTTCTCGGGCACACCGTTTGTTTTTGATCGAATTTTCTCCCGTGTCAGTCCAAAGAAAGACAAAGGCCAGCTCTGAAAGAATTGGCAAATGTGCTAATCCTTCTTCCCACCTCACCAGAGCTGGGAGAAAGTCTGGTATTTACCCAACTTTTGTCAGGTTTACAGTTGCAAATCCACCTCAAGGCGACGTGTCAAAGGAAAAAAAAGGGGGATAGAAGGCAATCTCGAATTCTCTAGTGTCAATCCAAATCAAGCCCGCGGGCTCTAAAGAGCCACGTGGAGCCTTTGCTCTGGAGGTAACTTCCTGCTTAGCTTCAACAAGCTGGCCGAAAGATTAGCAAGGAAAGAATGAGACATACAGAATATTCAAAGAGAATCGGGAGGGGGGGGGACAGGCACAGGGTATTAGGAAAGAAGAGCAAAAAAAAGTTTGTGATTTTACAGGGAGGGAGCGGGCGCAAAGCAAGAGGCCGATCAGGAGAGGCGGTAACAATTGGAGAAAATTGAGGAAGGCCGAGGGAGGAGGAGGAAGAGGAGGAGGAGAAACGAAGCTGCAGGGGAGGCGAGCGAGAGCAAAGCGGGGCTCGGCGCCAGGCGCCTGCCTGTGAGGGAAAAGAGGCAGCGGCGAAAGGAGAAGGAAAGGGAACCACGCAAAGCTCGGCGCGCAAGTGAAGAGCAGCAACAGCAGTCGCCGGGAGGGGGGCGAGAGCGGGATCCCGGTGGTAGTGAAGATGCGGCTGAAGCTGGGCTTCCTCTTGCGCGCCGTCCTCCTGGTCGGTTCCTTCCTGGGGCTGCTACTGCTCTGGTCTTCGCTTTCTCCCCGGGCCGAAGAGCCCAGCCCGGGGGAGAAGATTCGGGTAAGTGGCTACCGCGAAAGGGATGGGGGGGTGCCTGCGCGGAGAAAGGTGGTGCGCAGCTCCGCGCACCGGCCGACGGCCCACTCCCGGCGGTTGCCTGGGTGTCGGGCCGAAGCTCTCTTTCAATATGGGTCCGGCCGAGAGGGGGCGGTGGCGGCGGCGGCTTTGGTTGGTGGTCGTTCTGTTGCCCAGGCTGCGGCCTGTAGCGTTGGCGAGGCCTGCGAAAGGACAGTGGTGGCTTTGGAGTGCTCTACTACGAGCTGGGAGCTCCCCTTTGCCATGGGGCGGTGGTGGGCAAGGAGCCGCCCAGCAGTGGCAGCGGGCGGGCGGCGTTTCTTGAGGCAGCCGGATATTGCCTACTTAAATGCTTTTACTGATGTTGTATGAAGCGGGACTTTGCCCTTAGCAACCTTCTAATGTGTGCGGAAAAGGCTGTGGAAAAGTCGTAATATTGTAGTTTGAAGGGCAGGTGTAGGATGCCTCTTACCCCAGATAGTGGGAATAAGCGGCATGCTTTAATACAGGATCTTCTGTCAGGTGCTTCTATCTGAAACAATGACATACAGAGATTCATAAAATATTTTCTTTTAGTATTTCTAAGTATATCCCTATAGAAAGATATATGCAGTTTAATAGTTGGTATCCTTTGGAGATTATTTTTGATCCGTGGGAATGTGCTAGAAATATAATAGGATACTTTTATTTTTAGCAGTTTGTTTTGCACCTGTAAGGTGTTATGAATTTAATATTTCCTCCCCTATTATCTTCACCCCAAATCATGTACCGGTAGTTAGGTTGGGCTGTGAATTAGTGACTGCAAAATCATCACTTGATTTTCTGTGGCTAAAGATGGACTTGAATCTGAGCCTCCCATCTCAACACAGAATAAAAATTAAAACGTGGGCAGAAAAGAAAATCTTACCCAGAGGGCTTTGCATTGTATCTTATTTAAACCAGTCAACCTGCTTCCTTACCATACATACCAGGAACTTGTAGTCCAGCAGGTGGTGCATTTGTGTGCTGCCTTGAACACTTGTAGTCCAGTGCTATACTCTTGAGTTCATCAAAACTTATTTCTAAAAAACTACATGGAGATGTTTAAGCTTCAGAAATAAATTATGTGAAACTAACAATGTCAGAGTGTTTGCTTTTTTTGTTTACTTAGTCCTGCTTCTTTGAGTCCTGCAAAAATTTTCAGGTGTATAGTATATATTTAAAATCTTTTTCCAAACCAAAACAACCTTACTAATAATATTTTTGATTGCTGGTAAAGGTAAAAGATAGAGCTTTTAATTTTGGTACCAGTTATACTGAAACCTGGCAAATTTGGTGATTTGTCCATGTATTGTAGTTGGATAAAATCTCACTTGTGCCTTTTTGAACTAAAACAGTGTATACTTAACCTTTTTGCACTTCTTTAACTGGCCTTTGTGGCATGAACATCAGCTGTTTTTGTTTATTAGGTAATTTTTTAATTATAATGGCAAAGCTTTGACTGAAATATATGCACCCAGCATAACTAACACATTTAATTTCTAATGGTACATATACTGATCTATGTTCCATCAACCTTAGGGTTGCTTTCAGCATTGACCTTAATTTAAAACATTTATATACCCATCCATCCATCTTATATTGAACTTTGGATGCTTCCCAATGAACAATTAAAACAATATCAATATCAATAATAAAACAATATATTAATAAATATATTAAAACCAGAAACATAAAAAAATCCTGCCACCAAAGTTAAGCTTCCAACATACAATCCCTTATAAAATCCTCTTACCCATCTCATCCTATCCCAGTGCTTGGGAAAAAGTTTTTTAGTGCTCTTTGGAAGGCTAGGAGAGTGAAGAAACCTGCTGAATTTCAAAAGGGAAGATATTCCAAGGGTAAATTGATTATTTTCAGAATTCTATCTAGAATGAATACAAAGATACAGGTTTGCAGTAGAATGGTATGGTAGGTAGTTCTTGCTTAATGATCATTCATTTAGCAACAATTCAAAATATGGGTGATGTTCAACAAATGGTGCTTATGTCCAGTTGTTGCAGCAATCCCACTGTCCTGTGATCAAAATTTGGGGTTTTGTAACCCACACTTAAAACTGCAGAATGCTTTAAGTCTCCTCACCCACCTATCTTCCCCATCTCTGTTTTGATTGCCCTGCACAGCACTGCTCCTTTGCAGCAGCACTGGGACTGAAGTAGGTGCACTGGGATGATTGGCTGACACTGCTGAAGGCCCAGTCCTTTACTTTAGTGCAAGTGTCACTGTGGCCAGGAGTTATATTGTGCAGAGGAATCAATTAAGGACAGACATGGGGGAGATAAGTGGATGGGGGAGTTGAAAAGGAGGCAGTTCCTTACCTTATGGAGGCTTGGGGCTGGAAGGGAACAAGCTGGGAATGACATGGATCAGGTTGGGTCCTGGCCTAGTGACTGATGGGGTTTGATTAAGAACAAAGGGATTGCTATCGCTAAGCAATGTAGTCACATGATCTCAGACTTGAGATCACCTGTAACAATTTATTTGTTTTTTTCCAGTTGAGTCCTTGGTACTTCTATTTAAGAAGTAATTAAAATTTATATATTCCCTTGCTTTAAATTAGTCTGATGTCAAAACTGTAACAAATACAGTATAGGTAAAGTGTTTCTTACTGAGAACCTTCTAAAATGGTAGTGTTAGCCATAATACTAAAGCAGTTTGTGTCTAAATTATGTACATATAAAAAACATGTTTAATGAAAATGCAAAATGATAACTTCAACACTATTGTATATAAACCAGAATCCTTGATAATATTTTGTGAGGCATGTTATTTTTAGTCAAGAGTTGTACTTGAAATACCAAGAGCAACTAATTCCTTTTCACCAAACACTCTAGCTGTTTAGGGTGATAAAAATGTATAGATGTGCTCCCATATTATTATAAGGCAGCTTTGCTCTAAAATGAGATTCTAATAAGATTGAAAACAAGTTACAGCATATATTGGAATTCTTAAACAAGGAATGCCCTTTGACTTTAAATAATTTTAAACAGATTGAATTCATATTTAAACTTACAATAATGACACACAGTAATGACAATAATGTGCTCCACAAACTTACATTTTTAAAAATCTAAAATATTTGAATAGTAGATACTAACAACCTGCAAATTCCAAAGCCATGAGAAGTACACATGTTAATGCAATTTATCTTCAAATTAAAAACAAAAAGGAGATAGATGCATATAATAAATTATCTGTTGATATTAATTATACATATTCATTCTTATTTTGTTGATATGAATGTTACTTGTGTAGGTACTGCTCCTAGAGTATGTTTTATGAAAAGCTGCTTCTTCAATCACAAACAGTTTGGAGGACAGTGTTAAATATATTTTCATATCGCACATCTTAAACACAAACTTAGAGAAAAAGGCTCAATTTGTATATGAAGACTATATAAATAAAAAAAACATTAATAACTTACTTTATACTAATTCAGGACATAAGTCTATCCAGCAAGTGCTGACTAACTTGCTTGTCCAAGTGTGTTTGTTTCTTGCTTTATTTTTAAATGTATCAAGTTTATGGCAAGTGTACATTCATTCCTATCACCTGGTACTTGATTCTTTTTAATTTGAAGAACAAGTGACCTACCCTGAAATCTGCATGTAAAACATGCGAAATCTCCACAGAATCTCTTTAAAATAATCAAAATAATATCTTTCAATTGCCCCTAAATAAGCAGTAGTCTGTACTCTTAGTGTTTTGCTTGTAGCTTCATCTATAGTTTGTCACTGATGTTTTCTTTCCCTGAAGGATAGTATAAATGAGGTGTAAGTAGAACTTCATGAATTTTCAATCCCAAAATAGCATGTACATCAATTTCTAGAGAAGATCACAAATAGTGTTAAGTATTCTAGGCCATTGTGCTTTTTGTCCTCTTTTGTACTATGGTAATTTGGCCAATAAAAGTAATTGAAACATTTATCATTTGAAAAGTGTCACAACACTTTAATGGAACTAATGCTATTAAAAAAAGGTAAGATTCTGAAGAAAAAAACTACATCTGTTTTTATGAAAATCAAACATCGTGGGCTGGACCTCGTAGATATTACAGATAGTGTAATTTGGGGTGATATTTTGTGCTGTCTTCATTATGCGATGAAACAAATAGTGGAGATCAAAGCTTGAATTGCTATAATGCACCATAGTCTTCTGCTTTGTCTAATTTATGGTGCTAACCCCTCTCCTCCATTAATCATGAGCTTTCTAAAACACACTGTTTAATGATGCTACAGAAAAACGTTTGGATTTTTTTTCCGGAAATCATAGCTGTAGTACCAAGAAAAAGAATATAGCTAGACAGTGTGTTTAAATAAGCATTAAGTACAATGCTGTTTTCTAAAAGTAATTATTTAACAGTGAACTATCTGCTTTTGGGGAAGTGTACCATCACATTAGTTAACGAGTAGTTCACTGAAAAAAAATAACATCCTCACCAACTGTGTTGAACATTGATTGTGATACATGAGAGGTTCAATTTCAGCTCTCTGGGGGATAATTTCTGTTGATATAAAGAATATAAAGCAAGAGTAGTCTTCAAAAAGGCCACAAATCACAGCTTTTCAACACTAAAGAGCTTATGAAATTCTGGAACAATGAGTATTTTGATTACAAAAGTCCTTCCTAAATTTGTGTTGACAGAATCTCACTCTATGGGACCAGGCCAAGGAAACGTGCATGTTTAGCAATTGTGTGAACTTTTATATTACATCTTTTAACTGTATTTAGAATCTATATAAAACCATTCCAAATGAACAGTGTAATTGTCCATTATGACCAGCTTTTGTATGATCTGAATTCATGAATATGCAATTCAAAAGAGTATTGTTAAGAAAGCAAACAAAAGTACTTTATCCATAAAGAAGTTGCTAATATATGATATGAGGAAATTTTGGGAGAGAAAGGATTGGTGGAAAAATAATCCCAGGCCATCTTACAGTAATAATAATATTATTTTTAGTAGTAGTAGTACTACTACTACTACTACTACTACTACTACTACTACTACTACTAATAATAATAATAATAATAATAATAATAATAATAATAATAATGTTGGAAGGGACCTTGGAGGTCATCGAGTCCAACCCCCTGCTCAGGCAGGAACCCTACACCATTTCAGACAAATGGCTGTCCAGTCTCTTCTTAAAAACTTCCATTGTTGGAGCATTCACAACTTCTGGAGGCAGGTTGTTCCATTGGTTAATTGTTCTAACTGTCAGGAAGTTTCTCCTTAGTTCTAAGTTGCTTCTCTCCTTGATCAGTTTCCATCCGTTGCTTCTCGTCCTGCCTTCAGGTGCCTTGGAGAATACCTTGACTCCCTCTTCTTTGTGGCAGCCCCTGAGATATTGAAACACTGCTATCATGTCCCCACTCGTCCTTCTCTTCGTTAAACTAGACATACCCAATTCCAGCATATATAGCTGCCCATTTCACATACCTTATTTCCTTTGTGTAAAAATATATTTATGTACCACAGCCAGAAGTACTTTACAATACTTTACAGTAGTAAAATTGCATTTTACATTAGCTAAAATATCATCTCAACTAAAGCTTATGAGATTTATTACATTTGTTCAGGCTTGCATGTAACAGAGAAAGATAATTTGTTTTTAGATTGGGGGCCAATCTAGCTGTGACAGATGTCTAGGTTGATAAATCCCTTCCCCCTCACAATTTCATATGTACATTATTCTTCCCAAAGTTGTGCACTCAGGGCAAGTCATAACTATCCCAGATAGAAAGAATGAACCTTCTTTGGTCAAGAATTTGCTCTTGTGACATTAAGTTAGTATTAAAGTATATATTTCTGAAGGACAGCTTTGATGAAGGCAGTAAAAGTAAACCTGGGTATTTATAGAAGAATTGTATTCTTATAATACCTTGCACCTTTTTCTAGTACAGAAACAGCTATATAGTTGCCTTTTTATCTTTGGTATATTAATCTTTTTGCCTCAACTTTTTCTTGTCTTCTCCATATTCTTTCAGCCCTCACTAACTGGGAGCAGGGCTTAGGAATATAATATTAACATAATTCTTCCTCACTTTTCTTTTACCATATTTGTTGTTGAAAACTTGAAAGAAATTGGCTATTACCAAATTCCTAGTATATAGCATCTAGTTTTATCCTCATCTGACTGTAGTACTGAGTCAAAACAGTGTTTTCTTGGCAACAATACATATAATATATTTTCTTCTATTGAGATGTTTATTTATTTATACTTTGAATATTAAACTCTTGCCTTTGCAGGTTATGTTTTAAGTATTAATTAGATTAACTCAAGATTAGCTTCTTTTGAGATCAGCCAGTTGCTTTTAGTTGCTATCACCTGCTATGCTGCCTAGGATTTAATTTGTACTAGGTAATCCGTGCCTTGTTGGAACATCATTTCAGAGATATTTTCTTACCTAAACAGAGAAACAGAATGACCACAGGTGGGCAAAAAAGCAATGGCACTGGGAGCAACTTCCAACCTTCCTGCCATCTTTATGTGCATATTGGGGTGCATATTAGGGAATGCATAAGAGGTGCCACATGGGTTGGGAATAGTAGTGGTGTGTACCAGAGATATCACATGGGTCAGGCAGGGCATACAGGTTGGTGGCATAAGTTGGGAATGGTGCATGAGAGGTGTTGTCTGGGCAATGCACAAATTAAGAAAGATCCATGAAAGTCAATGGAGTGTACTAAGTAGATGATGGTATGGGTCAAGAAGAATGCATGGGGATCTCAGGGCTATGTGAGAGATGGGCCAGTCATGGGTGGCATGGGTTGGGAAAGATGCTGGCAGTGTGCAAGAGGTGCTATGCAGTTCAGGTTAAGTCTCTGAAGATGAAAAGGGTTGGAACAATGTGTGGGAGTGCATAATGAGCCAGGAATATGGGTCAGGAAAGGTACATGGGGTATTGTAATGGCCCAATTGGTTTCTGACTCGGAGAAGGAGGATGAACCAGAACCAGGGCCATCAGACATGGATATCCAGGGTCCCCAGGAACGCCCATAATCCTGGGTCCTTCAGGCATCAGGGGCACGATCAACTGGATTGTCGGCTGCCCACATACGGTAAGAAGAGGAAGGAGAGGCTCTTTGGCTCAGTGATCCCTGCATCCTGATTTAGTGCTTGATCCTTGGGTTTGTCTTGATAGCTTTTCCTGGACTTGATTTTGGATTTGGAACTGGATTCAGATTTTCTTTTCTTCAGGAAGTTTCATTGTGGGGTATGTTTGTTTGAAAACTTACTGCTTCAGCTTCATGTCTGTGTGCTTGATCTTACTGAACTGCTTGGGGAAAAAGTTTGTGACTTGGTGGATTTGGGGGTATATTGCTATAACAAGTAGAGTGGCGCAGTAAAATACTCCACTTGCACATATTACCATGCGTGTGGGCTTGGGTCAGAACTGTGTGCCACATGGGTCAGAAGGTACATAGTAGGGCAGTGCTGCTCAGGAGATTATGTGGAAGTTCATATGAGGTGCTGCATGAATTGGGA
This sequence comes from Bothrops alternatus, assembly GCA_034064705.1. Taxonomy (NCBI): domain Eukaryota; kingdom Metazoa; phylum Chordata; class Lepidosauria; order Squamata; family Viperidae; genus Bothrops; species Bothrops alternatus. The sequence goes on from JARGCV010000085.1 coordinate 19,316,659, forward strand.
AAAGCAAGCAGGAAGGCAGATCAAGGAAGGGCTGGGATGTCTTGCCCAGTTAATGGATATCAAAATATGAGGTTTATAGCTAATTAAATTGTACTATTATGCTATGAATTCTCTGTTATTATCACTTTTAGAGTTGGGACATCATGGTTCAAATTTCCATCCATTAAACTGAATACTAGTTTGATAATTTTAATCATTTTTAAAATTTGTTTCCTTGCAACAATTCAGTGTATTAGTATTCAGTATTGTGTGAGCTTGGACAGTATTGTTTGCTAAAAAAAATCATAATTTGAATTATTGACTTATGAAACAGTGTAAATGCTAAAACTACTCTTTCATGTAATCTGCTTTCAAATGTTTTCCAAGAACTATAGTCAATTTGAAGGAGATACTGAAGCAAAATTGTTACTAGGGTGATAAGCGATAAAAAAATATTTTAAGCCCACAACAGGTACATAATACTCATAGGCAGCTCAATGTGATATCTCTCTAATTCACTGAACTATGCGTAACAGGAAGAAGTACAACATAATAAGAAATGCAATATTCTCCAGCATGGGTGGATTCCGAATCCACTGCTGGGTTATCTCAATCTGCTGCCCAATTAGAGACTAGGTCTGAAATTTAGCCCCGCCTCCACCAGATATTCCCCAGAGAGTGGCCCCAAACGTGCCTTCAGCATCTAACTCAAAGAGCCGTGACCGTAGCCCAGAGAGAAATTTTTTTCTGGTCGGGTGGCCAGGGGAACAGTCTTGTACTTGTTCCAATTCCGCTTCCGTCAGCTACTTGCCTGCCAGAGCGATCCTCTCACCTGTTTGGGACTGCTCAACTGGGATGGAGGGCTCCTCGATGCCTCAAACCTCGGGTACTGTCCCTCCATCCTCTTGCGGCTGCCAGAGATCATCTGAACAAGGGGCAGCAGGCAAGGCAAAATCCAAAACAAAGCACCTTAAAAAGCCTTCCAAGCTGGCAGAAAAGCAAGCCAGCCGCAGGCACCAGGCCCTGGAGAAGGAGTTCTCCAGGGCACAGAGGCAGGCCGGACTGGATTCTGATCAATTGGTGGCTCCTGAAGTTGACCTCCCCTTAGGTCCCTCAACTTCAGCTCAGGGCGTGTGGTCCATTCCAGGGACACCGGTCACGCTGGGATCTCCATCCGCACCGGCACAACACGCCACCATGGCTCCGGCTCCAGCCCCAGAGGCCACATTTACTCCCAAGGCTGCAGGACTCAGGGGGCCGGACATCGGAGACATTTTCTCCGACAGCCGCCTGGAAGCCTTACTTGCCAAGGTAGTGGACCAAGCGCTAGCGCAGCGTGCTTGTCATGCACCAGATCAGGGGCCTTCTACATCGGCCACACCGTCCTATGGTCCCCCTATGGAGCCTCCTATGACTCAGGAGCCCACTTCTCCAACGCATTCCTCTATGAGTGGTTACTCTTCCCCTCAAGGTGAGGAACAGCCGGACCTTATGTTATCAGAGGAGGAGGAACTTCCTCCCGAACCTTCTCCTTCAGGGGGCCTCTTCAATCCGGCCCTATTCCTCACATTGTTGCGCAAGGCCACATCAACAGCTAACATTGGATCCGATCAGTTCCCGCAACCGCAGGTCACATCGGATTCCAGTCCTAACCCTATTTTTTGTGAAACTGTGGCAACTGAACACCATGTCCCGTGTCCCCCTATGTTCCTTAAAGGGATCAAGAAACAATGGGCTTCCCCTTCTTCATTTCCTTCTGTAAGCGGGAACAATAAAAAGCTCTTTAGCACCTCCACAGACCTTACTGATGCATTGGAGGTCCCTAAGGTCGATGAGGCCTGGACCCCTTTGGTCTCCCAGACTGCGATAGCTGGGGACCTGTTGGAGGCGCTAAAGGCGGAAGATAAGAAATGGGAGCAGACATTTTGGAGGACTGCATGGGCAGTTAAAACGGCCACTTGCGCGTCTTTCTTTGTTAGATCCCTACTCTTTTATGGCTGAGCCATTTACAAGCCAGAGTCCCTGCTGAGGACATTCGGACCCACAAGGACCTGAGTAAAATGGTGGCAGCCACAGAATATGCGGCGGATGCCTCACTTCACTCAGCCAATTTTGACTCCAGATCCATAGCATCCAATATGACAATGAGTCAGTCGAGATGACAGGGACTCGTCTTGATCCTGTTGTGTGGACGGAGTTTGACCCTGTAACAACCGATGAAGTGGACAAGGCCATTGGAGCTGTGAGTTCTGCCACCTGTTTATTGGACCCGTGCCCCTCCTGGCTGGTTTCGGCCAGCAGGGAGGTGACGCGGGGCTGGGTTCAGGAGATTGTTAACGCTTCTTTGAGGGAGGGGTCCTTTCCGGCTCCCTGCAAGGAGGCAGTTGTGCGCCCCCTCCTCAAGAAGCCTTCCCTGGACCCAGCTGTACTAAACAACTATCGTCCTGTCTCCAATCTTCCCTTTATAGGGAAGGTTGTTGAGAAGGTGGTGTCACTCCAGCTCCAACGGTCCTTGGATGAGGCCGATTATCTGGGCCCTCAACAGTCAGGATTCAGGCTCGTCTACTCCACGGAAACTGCTTTGGTCACGCTGACGGATGATCTCTGGCGGGCCCGGGATAGGGGATTTTCCACTATCCTGGTGCTACTTGATCTCTCAGCGGCTTTCGATACCATTGACCATGGTATCCTTCTGCACCGACTGGAGGGGTTGGGGGTTGGGGGCACTGTTTTGCAGTGGTTCACCTCCTACCTCACTGGTCAGTCACAGTCGGTGTTGGCGGGGGGTCAGAGGTAGTCCCCTAGGTTCCTCCCTTGTGGGGTCCCTCGGGGATCGGTCCTCTCCCCTCTGCTGTTTAATATCTACATGAAACCGCTGGGTGAGATCATCCGACAACACGGGGTGAGATATCATCAGTATGCTGATGATACCTAGCTTTACATCTCCACCCCGTGTCATTTCAGTGAAGCAGCGGAAGTGATGTGCCGATGTCTGGAGGCTGTTAGGGTTTGGATGGGTGCCAACAGGCTCAAACTCAACCCCGATAAGACGAAGTGGCTATGGGTTCTGCCTCCCAAAGATAACTCAATCTATCCGTCCATTAGCCTGGGGGAGAGCTTTAGACCCCCTCGGAGAAGGTCCGCAACTTGGGCGTCCTCCTCGATCCACAGCTAAATTTGGAACATCATTTTTCGGCTGTGGTGAGGAGGACATTTGCCCAGGTCCGCCTGGTGCACCAGTTGTGGCCCTATTTGGACCGGGAGTCCCTTCTCACAGTCACTCATGCCCTTATCACCTCGAGGCTCGACTACTGCAATGCTCTCTACATGGGGCTACCTTTGAAAAACGTTCGGAGACTTCAGGTAATGCAGAATGCAGCCGCGTGAGCAGTGTTGGGCTTGCCCAGAAATGCCCACATTTCAGCATCACTCCGCGAGCTGCATTGGCTGCCAGTTGGTCTCCGAACTCAATTCAAAGTGTTGGTTATGACCTATAAAGCCCTACATGGCATCGGACCAGGTTACTTACAGGACCGTCTGCTGCCCCATGAATCCCAGCGGCCGGTTAGGGCCCACAGAGTCGGCCTTCTCCAGGTCCCGTCAGCCAGAGAGTGTCGCCTGGCGGGGCCTAGGGGAAGAGCCTTCTCTGTTGCGGCCCCAGCCCTCTGGAACCAACTTCCCCCGGAGATCCGTGTCACCCCCACCCTCTCCGCCTTTCGTAAACTGCTTAAAACACACCTCTGCCGGCAGGCCTGGGCAGTTAACATCTTGCCCCTAGCCAGTGTATGTTTGTGTGTATGTTAGTTGAATGATTGGTTTTCTCTTAACTTAGGGGGTTTTATATATGTATTTTAACTTGTGATTTCTATTTATGTTGTGAGCCACCCTGAGTTCTCCGGAATAGGGTGGCATAGAAGTCAAATCAAATAAATAAATAAATAAATAAATAAAAATATCACAGCTAGGCGGGTGTTGTGGCTTATGCACTGGTAGGCTGATGCCAGGGTCAAATGGCGCCTAGCGATGGCCCCTTACCTGGGCAACAATCTATTCGGGGAGGCCCTAGCGCCGTACCTTGTTGAGAATAAGGATAAACGCAAGGTCATGGCGCACTTGAATAAAAAGCCTGATAAGCGCCCCACTCCTTATTTTCGCAAGCAGTCCTTTCGGCCAGCAACTGGGGCGACAGTCACTCAACCCTCCCGCTCATACACTCCCAGACAGGAGAGGCAGTATGACCGCCCCTATGACAGGCCTGGGTTTCGCTCAAGACAACAGGGCCAGGCTAGGCGGCCATTTCGAAGGGCAGGACGCCCTACAGGAAGTCCAAGTGACTCCTCCATGAGCCTTCCAATCGGGGGCAGGCTGACCCATTTTTTCCACCAGTGGGAACTCACTTCCACAGACAGCTGGGTTTTACAAACCATCTGGTTCGGTCTCTCCCTAGAGTTTCTAGCCACACCCCCCGACCGATTCATTGCTTGTTCCGTGTCCAGGGACCCACTCAAACAGGGTCTCATGCAGGAGGCCATCTCACAATTGCTAGGGAAGATGGTCTCCTGCATAGCCATTGTTCCCTGGGCCAGGCTCCACTTGCGGGACCTCCAATGGTTCCTGCTTCCATTCCAACGGGCGAATGCCAGCGCATCCAACCCCCAGGTCAGGGTTCCAATCCACATTCGCAGGGCACTGCGCTGGTGGTTCTCACAAGCGGTGACCAAGGGCTCACCCTTCAAGGAACTGGATCGCATCACGATCACAACAGACGCCAGTCTGTTCGGCTGGGGTGCCCATCTGCAGTCTCAGTATGCTCAAGGCTGTTGGTCCCACGCAGATCTGAGACACAATATCAATTGGCTGGAGCTCAAGGCCATTCACCTAGCTCTACGCCAATTCAGACACTGGATCAGGGGTCGCCATGGGCACTGCGCTGGTGGTTCTCACAAGCGGTGACCAAGGGCTCACCCTTCAAGGAACCGGATCGCATCACGATCCGGTGGCTCCGCCGACGTCGCTAGAGTCTCCTCTGTGAGGCTCCGTTCCCTGGGTATGTAAAGCCGCAAAAAATAGCGAACATCAGCTGTTTTTTGCGGTGAAAAATCCCCTCTTCGGGCGAAGAAGAGGTGCAGAGCATCGGGAGTAGGGTTGAGCCCCTCTAATATCCCTGAAAAAAGATTTCAGGGATTAAGAGTGCGAGCTCCCCATAACTCCTGAAGACGCTCCTGCCCAGAGACGCTTCTGTCATCAGACAGAAAAAGACGCCGCGACCGCCTCTGCTTTTTAAAAATAGAACACAAGAGAGACTGTTTGCAGACTGAGTGAATACAGGAGTTTTTATTGGATTGCAAGTATTTTTTATTGTTTTCCTGGCTATGTATTTCTAACTGTTACATTTAACATAATGTATTCAAGATGGCGTATAGCTTTCACTACTTTCACTGCTAAAGGAAAGTGCTTGAAAGTGAAAGTGAATTCTCCATTTTTTTTCTTTGTTCTCGTAAGCGAAGCTGGAGAGACGGTTGTAGAAATTGGATTAAAGCCAGAGCGATTGTTTTAAAATTTAAAATGGAGTGGAATTTACGTTTTAATGTCAAACCTATTTTGGATCGCATTGATGAATTTAAAGAAGAAAGTACTGCAATATTGAAAGAGACTAAAATAGAAATATTAAAATTAACTAGATCCTTTTTTCTAAATGAAATTGATTTGCAATCGATTGCTGAACGTTTTATACAACAACCCAAACAAGAAGTAGACAGTATTGAGAATAAAGAGAATAATGGGAAATGGATCTTGCTTGATAAACAGTTCATTTACGGAGTGGAGGAAGAGGATTTGTTTCAGGACAGGAGGGGATGGCTATTCCTCTCAGACAAGCAGCAAGAAGAAGATTTAACTGAGAAAAAAGAGAAATTGATCCAGTTTAAGAAGCAATCTATTTATGGTGCCGAGGACCAGGAAAAGCAAAGACAGAGATTTGAAATGTTACCTCAACGAAAGTCTATGGTTAAGAGAAATAGAGGACAAATGCAAAGGTTAAGAGGCTTTATGTGGACTCAAATGATATTGCAAGTAAAAAAGAGAGATTTATTACTTGGAAGGGAGGCCTCGATATGGAGATTTACCTGGCGAAAGAAAAAACCAAGAGTACGACTGAAGAAGTGAAATTTAAAATTGTATGCAAGGAATTATGGATAATTTAAAACTATGGACTGACTCAAGGACTAAGATTATGAGTAAGATGTAAGAGAAGATGATTAATGGAAGATATAATATTAAGATTATGATTAAGATGTAAAAGAGGATGATTAACGGAAGATATAATTAAATTGAAGAAGAATGTACTTGCTTTGAAATGATCTAGGTTTGACATAAGATTGACTGAATGATGGGATAGATAAGCATTAGGTGATTTGATAAGGTTGAAGGAATCTAAGTTAGAAATAGATTAAATAGATTGTATTTGTTATTTAGGTTTATTAGACATATGAGAAAGCCCAGAAGTCGATTGAAGAAGTGAAAATTTAAAATTAAGTGTAAGGAATTAAGGCCAATCTAAGATTATGGGCTGAATCAAGGACCAAGTTTATGAGTAAGATGTAAGAGAGGTTTTTTAATGGAAGATATACTAAATTGATTAAGTATATATGCATATATGATGGATTGATTGTTAGATTGATGGTTTAGATATGTAAATGAAAATTAATACTCTTAACGAGATGATTTGTCTGTTTTGTTTAGTGGATGGAAATGATTTAAGGTTTGATATTAGATGGACTGATTGAGGGATTAGATATGTATTAGAATTGATAAGGTTGAATAAATGTTAAGTAGAGATTGTATTTAGTATAAAGTTTAAAATTCTTGTTAGGATTATATAATAATTTTGTTTGAAGTAGGGGGTTTTCTTTTGTTTTACCCTGTACTCACTCTGGGAAGTCAGGGGGGGGGTAGGGAGGGTTTATAATTTTATATACTATGTTTTCTCAACTGCAATGGGGTTGATGCAAGGATATGCAATTATGGTTATTATGATTATTTTCAGTTGAGTTATTATTAAATGTATTGAAATATGTACTAATGTTTTGTTAATGGATGATTTTGAAATATGTATTTATGTTGTGATTATGTTTATTGTTTATTTTAACACTATGATTTGATTTGAGCATTTTTCTTTTTCTGTTAAAAATTAAAAAACCAATAAATTTTTTTTTAAAAAAAAGAGAATAAGGATAAACGCAAGGTCATGGCGCACTTGAATAAAAAGCCTGATAAGCGCCCCACTCCTTATTTTCGCAAGCAGTCCTTTCGGCCAGCAACTGGGGCGACAGTCACTCAACCCTCCCGCTCATACACTCCCAGACAGGCCCCTATGACAGGCCTGGGTTTCGCTCAAGACAACAGGGCCAGGCTAGGCGGCCATTTCGAAGGGCAGGACGCCCTACAGGAAGTCCAAGTGACTCCTCCACGAGCCTTCCAATCGGGGGCAGGCTGACCCATTTTTTCCACCAGTGGGAACTCACTTCCACAGACAGCTGGGTTTTACAAACCATCCGGTTCGGTCTCTCCCTAGAGTTTCTAGCCACACCCCCCGACCGATTCATTGCTTGTTCCGTGTCCAGGGACCCACTCAAACAGGGTCTCATGCAGGAGGCCATCTCACAATTGCTAGGGAAGATGGTCTCCTGCATAGCCATTGTTCCCTGGGCCAGGCTCCACTTGCGGGACCTCCAATGGTTCCTGCTTCCATTCCAACGGGCGAATGCCAGCGCATCCAACCCCCAGGTCAGGGTTCCAATCCACATTCGCAGGGCACTGCGCTGGTGGTTCTCACAAGCGGTGACCAAGGGCTCACCCTTCAAGGAACTGGATCGCATCACGATCACAACAGACGCCAGTCTGTTCGGCTGGGGTGCCCATCTGCAGTCTCAGTATGCTCAAGGCTGTTGGTCCCACGCAGATCTGAGACACAATATCAATTGGCTGGAGCTCAAGGCCATTCACCTAGCTCTACGCCAATTCAGACACTGGATCAGGGGTCGCCATGTGATGATCCTCACGGACAACGTGGCCTCCAAGGCGCACGTCAATTGCCAGGGGAGCACCAGATCCAGGGCCCTCATGTCCGAGGCACGGCTCCTAGTATCTTGGGTAGAATCCAACCTAGCCTCGATCAGGGCCGAACATATCTCGGGGGTCATGAATCGGCAAGCGGACTTTTTAAGTCACTCCACGGTCGATCCCTCGGAGTGGGGGTTGCATCCGGATCTCTTCTCCGAGATCTCCCACAAGTTCGGCCATCCCCTCCTAGACCTGTTCGCGTCAGCGAGCAATGCCCAGCTTCCCAGGTACTTCTCCCGTTACTTCCTGCCAGGGGAGGAGGGGACGGACGCCTTGCGGACTCAGTGGCCATCAGGCCTCCTTTACGCCTTCCCTCCCCTCCCTCTCATACCGGCGACCATCCGCAACCTCCTTCAGAGCAGGCGGAAGTAATCCTCGTTGCCCCTTATTGGCCACAGAGACCATGGTTTGCCAACCTGGTGAATCTTTCCCAGTCTCCCCCTTGGCGAATCCCTCCACATCGCGTGTTGTTGCACCAAGGGACCATCCAGCACCCGGACCCTCAATGGTTACAGTTGACTGTCTGGCACTTGAGCGCTCTATAATGGCTCAAGAACTGTTTTCCCCTCGAGCCATTGACATGATTCAGGCCTCTCGTCGCCTGGCTAATTCCACTTGGAAGAGTTTTTGCCAGTGGTGTCGTGAGAGACACCTGAATATTTCAAAGTTGACCATTCCTCAAATAGTGGATTACCTTTTACACGGCCTGGACAAGGGCCTTGCCCTGGCGACCATTCGCCGACAGGTAGCGGCCTTGTCTACAATACTTACTTGTGTAGATTCAGTTCCCTTAGCTCACCACCCCAGAATTCGCGCCTTTATCAAAAGGGCGTGCAACACCAGACCCCCTGTGGTACATAGATACCCCACATGGGAGTTGCCACGCGTCCTTCGTGCCCTAACCAAACCTCCCTTTGAACCCATAGCAACTATTCCATTGCGGAATCTGTCCCTTAAGGTGGCGTTCCTGGTCGCAATTACGTCGGCTCAATGTATTTCTGAACTAGCCGCTTTATCGGTCAGAAACGACCTTTGTGTTTTCCACAGCGACAGGGTGGTTCTTCGCCTGGATCCTACCTTTGTACCCAAATTGAATTCGCTCTTCCATAGAACACAGGAAGTTATCTTGCCAAATTTTTGTCCCAATCCTTCCCATGACCTGGAGCGGCAGTAGCACATGTTGGACGTCCGCAGGGCACTGCGGCGTTATATGAAGCGTACGGAACCTTTTCGTAAGTCAGAGGCTCTGTTTGTTTCCTTTCGACCGGCTTCAATGGGACACAGGGCTTCCGCTGGTACTATTGGCAGGTGGATCAGGGCCTGTATTGCGGAGGCGTATCAATCATCTTCCCTGCCGGCTCCACGTCATTTTACGGCCCATTGCACTCGCAGCGCTGCGACCTCTGTGGCATGGGCCACTCAGGCGTCCATCGAGGAGATTTGCAGGGCTGCGACATGGTCCTTGCCCTCCCCGTTTGTTCGTCATTACATAATTGACCTCTTTGCTTCAGCGGACGCCTCCTTTGGTCGGAGGGTCCTTCAGCAGGTGGTCTCCGGGGACACTATTCCGGCCTTATCTGTTTCCCACCCAACGGGACAGTGAGGCTTTGGTATGTCCCATTGGTGGATTCTCCATCTCCTGTACTGGAGAAGGGGCATTGTCTTACCTGAACGCCTTTTCTCAGTACGGAGATGGAGAATCCACACCCACCCTTTAGGTCAATTAGGCCTTATTTTAGGGTTTGAGAGCCAACACCTCGTTCATCTTCAGCCACTTCGCCCTCGTTAAGACTGGATCTCCTAGCAGAGGGGGCGTGTCAAGTTTGGCTACTTGGTCTCAAGAGCAGGCAGACAGAGAAAACCCATTGGTGGATTCTCCATCTCCGTACTGAGAAAAGGCGTTCAGGTAAGACAACGCCCCATCCCTACTTGGTGGAGAATCGGGACAAGAAGAAGGTGTTAGTACACCAGGCTAACAGGAAAGCTACTCCGTATTATCAGAAGCAAACCTTTCACGCTACTTCAGAGACAGAGTGGTCTCAACCACCCTGCTCTTTTCCCCCCAGAGGCGAGCGTCAATCGAACTGCTTTGGGGCCAAGCTCAGACAGCAGGTTCAATCAAAGTGGCCCTTTCGAGGTGCGGGGGACCGTCCCTTTAGGAGGAATAAATGATTCCAGGGAGGCTTTCCCTCTTCATTCACAGCTGGGAAACCACCACCACAGACGTTTGGATTCTATCCACCATAGAACACGGTCTGTCATTGGAGTTCCTATCCAGACCACCGGATCGGTTCATCCAGTGCCCAGTTTCCTTAAACCCAACCAAGAGGAACCTCATGAACGAGGTGATAAATCATCTTTTGGACATAAAGGCCGTAGAGCCGGTCCCGACCGAACAGATAGGGAAGGGTTTTTACTCCATCCTCTTTGTAGTGCTGAAGGCCTCGGGAGGATGGAGAGCCATTCTCGATCTAAAAAGGCTAAATACTTACCTGCTGTACAAAAAGTTCAAGATGCAGACTCTACATTCCATCCTGGCCAGCATCAGGAGGCACGACTTCCTGACGTCTATAGACCTCACAGAAGTGTACCTACACATACCAATCCTTCTCCAACATCGCAGGTTTCTCAGATTTTGTTACAACTCCTGTCATTATCAGTACAGAGCTCTACCATTTGGCGTGTAATCTGCTCCGAGGGTGTTCACAAAGATCTTGATGGTTCTAGCAGCACCCCTGAGACTGGTTCCCATACGCATCCAGTGCTATCTGGACGACATCCTCATACAGTCTTTTTCAGTTCAGACAGCAAGGGCGGATGTAGCACTCACCATCGAAGTACTTCAGAACCATGGGTTCTCTGTGAACTTCCTCAAGAGCCAGTTGGTTCCCTCTACTCGTCTTCTCCATTTGGGGGCGGTCATAGATACGGAACAGTGCATGGTCTACTTGTCTCCAGACCGCCAGGTCAGTCTCAGGTCACTGGTACGTCAGGCTCAACACGACCGTGTGGTTTCCCTGATGACCCTCTCCCAACTATTAGGGAAAATGATCTCGTGCATCTCCATAGTGCCTTGGGCCAGACTGCACTCCAAAGCTCTACAGTGGTTCCTCCTCCCCTTTCAAAGGCGGAAACTCACATCTTCCAACAGGAAAGTGAGGGTGCCACCCCTAATTTTGAAGTCTCTCCGCTGGTGGACTTCCCAGATGATAGCCGGAGGTGCACATTTCAAGGAACCGGCACGACCCACTCTCACCACCGATGCCAGCCTCTTTGGCTGAGGAGCTTATCTCCAATCCCAGTTGACTCAGGGACGTTGGTCCCCACGAGTCCTGAAGCACAACATAAACTGGTTGGAGCTCAGAGCCATACATCTAGCTTTACGGCACTTCAGACACAGGGTGAAGGGGCAGCATGTTCTAGTCCTTACGGACAACATAGCAAATGCCCACGTGAACCGGCAGGGAGGCACCCGGTCCCAGTCGCTCATGACAGAGGCCAGGCTACTATGCTCCTGGGCAGAGACCAATCTCTCTTCCATCAAGGCACCTCATATTTTGGGGAAGACATACAGGCAGGCGGATGCCTTGAACAGAGCAACAATAGACCACTCGGAGTGGCGTCTGCTTCCAGCTCTATTTGCAGAGATAGCGGAGAGGTTCTCCAGCATGGTAGATGTAGAATCCACTGATTGGGTTATTTCAGCCTTCCTGCTCAGAGAGACTAAGTCAGAGCTTTAGTCACACCTCCCTTTGGGTGTGTCTTCCCAGTTTTGACTTAGTCTTAGGCTCAGCAGCAGGCAGTTTTTCTTGGCTCCATTAGAATAATTTAATTTGATTATTTTAATTCGGTTTATGTTACTCTAAATTGTTTCTAAATTCTCTAAATTCATTGCTGGTTTTGGTTTTGGCTGATTCTGGAGGGACTCTGTCCTTCCTAGAGCCTTGAGCTTCTTGGCTCCGGCAGGGCTCCTCTCCTCCCCTCGGGGCCTTCAGGCCTTCCGCGCGCAGGACTCTCGGGTAGAATTTCACCCTTCTCCAGCATGAGAGGATGTAGAATCCACCGATGGGTTATCATAGCCTATCTGCCCAGCTTAGACTAGGTCAGAACTTTAGCTCCGCCTCCTGCAGGAAGTGCCTTCTGCTTCCAGTTTTGACCTAGTCTACAGCCCGGCAACATCAAGTTTTGTTGGCTCCTCGGTTTAGACTAGTTTGAATTTCTCTTTGGCTTAAATTATTTCTATTTGGTTTAATCTCTGATTGATTAGTTTAAAACTTGTATCCCAAATTGAAAATTGCTTAAATTGATTTAGGTAGGACTTCTTGGCTGCACAGATGTAGGCCTGGGGCTTCCAGGCCTCAAGGGCTCGGGCCGCTGGAGTCTTAGGGGGTGATTTCCCTTGGCTCTCTTTCGTTGCCCGAGCCGATTTCGGCATCGTTCCCTCTCCAGAGCGTTTCAGGAGGTCTCTCCCCATCGCCTCTCTTTCGACGGACGAAGCAGCTCCCTGGATAGTGGCCCCGCCGCTACTTCTAACCACAAGTTGGCTCGGAGTGGGGAAGAGAGCGCCGGGTTGCCCGTGAGGGTGGGGTGATCGGTACTGCCTTTTTAAAAGTTTGCCGTTTTGGTTGGCGTTGAGTTGGTTGCGGCCGTTTTAGGAGCCGTGTGTGGGTGAGTGTGGGCGCCAATTTTGGGTGCGGCCGTCATTTTGTAGGCAGTCCGATCACACTTTTGGCGCGGCGGCCATTTTTTTGGAGGGCGCGGCCCTGTTCGTCTCTAGGGAGCAGTGGCCGCCATTTTGGAAGGTGCGGCCTCGGTCTATCTGGTAGGCACGGCTGCCATTTTAAAGGGTGCGGCCCAGGCCTTTCTATTGCAAGGCTTGGTCGCCATTTTGCCCGGGGTGTGGCCAAAGGCCTTTGGCGCCGGTGAAGGCCTTTATTGCAGTTTGAACCCGGTTTCTTGCCGCCACAGTGCCTGCTGTATTCAGGCCTTACTGGGGGGAGTACAGTGAATTCTGTTCTTAGGGGATTTATTACCACCTGTTCCATATAGTTGTGACCTTTAGTCACCCGGCCTTGCAGACGCACTTAGCGAGTCGTCTGACTGTGACTGCCATTGCATCTGTGCAGAAATAGGGCTTCTTCCTTCCCTGCCTGTTTGATCTGCGTCCTTGGAATTTCCCCCCCCCCCTTTGTTTGGATACCTTTACCGGACCTTCCAGATGGCATGGCAGACAGTGCTTCATCCCAGGCATACCAAGGCTCAGGCACCCCCCTACTACGCAAAAACGCAGATCTACTGATTTGGAAATGGGGAGGCAAGAAGAAGGCTAAAACAAAGCACCTGGTTAAGGAGCCGTCGAAGGCAGCCGAGCGAGAGGCCACGAGGAGGCACCAGGTGCTGCAAAGGGAGTTTTCCAAGGCCCAGAGGCTCAGAGCCAGTGGGGCTGAAGTGGTTTTCCCCGCCCCATTGGACACTCCTATTCCCTTTGAGCCTCATCTGGAATCTGGGCAGCGACCTAGGCCATGGTCTCCTCAGGGGGAAACTGAACAGGTTGGTTCCCCTCATTCTAGTCCATCTTTTCCTGAACACCTTGAATCTGCAGCCACCCAGGTTGAGGCAGGGCCTAGTACCAGGGAACAGCATGGTCAGTGGTCTGACCAATTTCATTTGTTTATGCAGCAAGCGTTTGATCAATTCATGTCTTCCTCCAGGGGCCCTCCTCTCCCTCAGGAGTCCTTCCCTTCCTCTGCGTTCCCTCCCCACAAGGGGCGGGCAGCTACCCAAGCTTCTGGTGTCTCAGATAGCAGAGGAGGGATCTGTGGACCTGGAGATGACTGACATCCCGATGTCGGAAGATGAGGACGCTGCTCCGGAACAGGCATCGACTTCAGGTTTATTCGACCCCTCTTCCTCTCGTTCCCTCCTTCTCAAGGCCTGTGCTACTCTGAACCTTTCGGCAAAAGCTAAGGTGGTTAAGTCTCCCTCCTCTAATGAGGAAGATGATTCCAATCCTCTCTTGCTCCCTCCGGTGTCGGAGGAGACGCAGATTCCTTGTCCCAAGGTTTTTCGCACCACGGTGCAGTCCCAGTGGGCATCACTAGCGACTGTCCCTTCTCCAAACAATATGGAGAAAAAACTGTTTAATGTTTCCTCCTCCTTCGCCTCCATCTTGGAGGTGCCGTCGGTAGATGAGCCTCTAATATCTCTTTTTTCCACGTCTGCCATCCCAGGGGACATGGCTGAGGCCATGAAAGCGGAGGACAAAAAAAATTGAGTTCTCGCTCCGCAGGGCTCATCAGTCCTCGGCCTGGTCTATCAGGGCTGCTACCTCAGTCTCCCTTTTTGCCAGGGCATCTATTATGTAGCTTCGGGAACTACAATCGAGTGTCCCACCTGACCAGGTACGTACTCATCAAACATTGACCAAGCTTACGGCGGCAGAATACATGACGGATTCATCCTTGTTCGCCACTCGATATTCAGCCAGATCGATTGGGGCAACAGTAGCCTCCCGGAGGCTTCTCTGGCTCAAAATGTGGAGGACAGATCTGAAGTCTAAGTGGCGGCTGTCTACCTCCAAGTATTCTGGTTCCAAGTTGTTTGGGTCCATTTTGGATCCTTACATTATTGAGGATAAGAACAAGAGAAAAATCCTTGCCCATCCTTCTAAAAAATCGGACAGGCGGCCTCAACAAGAGTTCCGCAGGCAGGGTTTCCGCCAAGGCGGCTCCGGGGAATGGAGGCAGCTCTTTCGTGGGGGGCAGTCCTGGGATTGGCCCAGAAGCTCGCGATCCTTCTCCTTCAGACAGGATCACTCCCAGGACCGCCCTTCCTCAGGCAGGGGCCAGTTTTCGTTGAAACGTCCCTTTCGAGGTGCGGGAGGCCGACCCTACAGGCGTTCCAAGTAACGCCATGGACAGTCCCATTGGAGGTCGCCTGGCACTGTTCAGCGAAGTGTGGCAGGCAACCACGACCGACTCTTCGGTAAGAGAGACCATAACTTACGGTCTAGCCATAGAGTTTTACTCCCCTCCTCCAAGTCATTTCATAAAATGCCCGGTCTCACGCAATCCATCGAAAGCGAGGTTACTAAACTTGGCCATAGATCATCTGGTAGAAATAAAGGCCATAGAACCGGTTCCTCCAGGACAGGAAAAACAGGGGTTTTACTCCATTCTGTTTGTCGTGCCCAAGGCATCGGGGGGTTGGAGAGCAATCCTCGACCTCAAAAGGTTAAATTACTATGTGATCTACAAAAAATTCAAAATGCAGTCCCTCAAATCCATTCTGGCCAGCATCCGAAGAGGGGATCTGCTTTCATCCATAGATCTGACAGAGGCATATCTGCACATTCCGATCAGGCAGGAGCATCGGCAGTTTCTCCGGTTCTGCCACAAAAATCGACATTTTCAATACAGGGACCTCCCGTTTGGCCTGTCATCGGCCCCTCGGGTATTCACGAAGGTGCTGGTGGTTTTGGGGGTGCACCTGCGCACGCTGCCGGTGCATGTCCAATGTTATCTGGACAATATATTGATCCTATCTAGTTCCCTCCAGTCTGCCCAAGCGGATCTACGGGTCACGCTACGCACCCTTCAGGAGCAGAGTTTTTCCGTGAATTATAAGAAAAGTCACCTCGTTCCCACAACGCGGCTGTTACATTTAGGGGCAGTCATAGATTCGGACGCATGTATGGTTCATCTTTCCCAGGAGCGTCGGGCGAGCATTCGAAAGCTGGCGCACCTCATTCGAAAGCAAAGATTGGTCACCCTAGTGCAGTTATCCCAGCTCTTGGGAAAGATGGTCTCGTGTATGGGGATCGTCCCCTGGGCCAGGCTTCACTCCAGAAGCCTCCAATGGTTTCTTCTTCCTTTTCAAAGACTAAACCAAAGTGTGTCATCCCGAAAGGTCAGGGTTCCACACCTGGTCCTCTCATCCCTCCGGTGGTGGACCTCATCCGCCATGTCCAGGGGGACACTTTTCAGGGAACCAGCCAGACTCACAGTGACTACCGACGCCAGCCAGTTCGGTTGGGGGGCTCACTTTCAGGCCCATTTAGCCCAGGGCAGGTGGTCACCACAGGACTTGGCCCACAACATAAACTGGCTCGAACTGAGGGCCATTCACTTAGCTCTTCGTCACTTCTCCTCTCTTCTGGCAGGGTGTCACGTTCTGGTCCTAACGGACAACGTGGCAACAAAGGCCAAATAATAACAAAACCTTTTTTAAGTACATCAAAAGCAGGAACCCAACCAGAAAATCAGTTGGGCCACTTGATAACAATGGTCAGAAGGGGATAATCAGAGAAGACAAGGAGATTGCTGAGAGGCTAAATGACTTCTTTGCTTCCGTTTTCACCGAGGAGGATAGAGAACATTTGCCTGCCACTGAATTAGTTTTCCCAGGGAGGGAAATAGAAGAATTAAACCTGATAGAGATAAACAAGGAAGATGTTCTTGCATGCCTTTCTAAACTAAACGTCAACAAATCGCCGGGTCCAGATGGCATCCACCCTAGAATTCTCAAGGAACTCAAGTGTGAAATTGCTGAACTTCTAGCTAAAATATACAATCTTTCTCTAAGATCAGGCACTGTACCGGAGGATTGGAGGGAAGCAAATATAACCCCGATCTTCAAGAAAGGATCCAGAGGTGATCCAGGAAACTATAGACCAGTCAGTCTAACCTCAGTTCCAGGCAAACTGATGGAAACCATTATTAAAGATAAAATTACAGGGCACATAGAAAAACAGGCATTGCTGAAAGAAAATCAACATGGTTTCTGCAAAGGCAAATCATGTCTTACTAACTTGTTAGAATTCTTTGAGGGTGTAAATAAATACATAGATAAAGGGGCCCCAGTTGATATTGTATATCTTGACTTTCAAAAGGCTTTTGACAAAGTCCCTCACCAAAGGCTCATAAAAAAGCTCTCCAGCCACGGAATTAGAGGACAGGTCTTGTCCTGGATTGGTAACTGGCTAAATTGTAGGAAGCAAAGGGTGGCAATAAATGGACAATTCTCCGGATGGAAAGAAGTGAGAAGTGGTGTACCCCAAGGTTCAGTTTTGGGGCCTTTACTTTTTAATTTATTCATCAATGATCTGGATGTAGAAGTTAATAGTGAGGTAGCCAAGTTTGCTGATGACACTAAATTGTTCCGGGTTGTGAAAAGTGAAACTGATTGTCAGGAGCTCCAGAAGGATCTCTCGAAATTGTGTGAGTGGGCAACAAAGTGGCAAATGCATTTTAACCTAAACAAGTGCAAAGTTATGCACATCGGGGCAAAGAACCCCAATTATACTTACCAACTGATGGGGACCAAACTTTCTGAGACAACCCAAGAAAGGGATCTTGGGGTTTTGGTGGACAGCTCGATGAAGATGTCAACCCAATGCGCAGCAGCAGTAAAAAAAGCAAATTCCATGCTTGGCATGATTAGGAAGGGAATCGAAAATAAGTCAGCAAGTGTTGTATTGCCTCTGTACAAATCGATGGTGAGACCACACTTGGAGTACTGTGTACAGTTCTGGTCACCGCACCTCAAGAAGGATATAATGGAACTGGAAAAGGTGCAAAAAAGGGCAACAAGAATGATCAAGGAAATGGAGCGCCTCCCTTATGAAACCAGATTGCAACGCCTTGGTCTCTTCAGCCTTGAAAGACGGCGTTTAAGGGGTGACTTGATCGAAGTGTATAAAATCATGCATGGGATAGAAAAGGTGGATAGAGAAAAATTATTTTCTCTATCACACAATACCAGGACAAGGGGGCACTCCCTAAAGCTCATAGCTAAGAAAGTGAGGACAAATAAAGGGAAATATTTCTTCACCCAGAGAGTCGTTGATTTATGGAATTCACTTCCTGAAGGGGTCGTGACAGCTGTCAGCCTTGACAGCTTCAAGGCAGGGCTAGATAGATTCATGGATGCAAAGTGTATCGGTGGTTATTAAAACGGATGTCCATGTGCCGCCTCTATGTTGGTTGAGGCAGGCAGGATTCCCTTGAGTACCATTTGTTTGGGGGTCAAGGGAAAGGGAGGGTTTTGCCTTCTCTTTCTGCTCAAGATCCCCATGTACATTTGGTGGGCCACTGTGTGACACAGAATGCTGGACTCGATGGGCTTTGGCCTGATTCAGCATGGCTCTTCTTATGTTCTTATGTTCTTATGTTAAGGCACACGTGAACAAGCAAGGAGGGACCAGATCGGCGGCTCTCATGCAGGAGGCCCGGGACCTGGGCCTGTGGGCAGAGTCACACCTAGGTTCCATCAAGGCAGAACATATATCAGGGGAGGCGAACCGCCAGGCGGATTCTCTCAGCAGGGTCATGGTAGATCACGCGGAGCGGAGACTGGACCCGACCCTGTTCGAGGCAATCTCGAACAGGTTCGGCCGCCCTCTTTTGGATCTCTTCGCATCTCCGGCAAACACTCAGCTTCCCCGGTTCCTTTCCAGGTTTCCAGCAAGGGGAGCGGAAGGGACGGACGCCCTCAGATGCAGGTGGCCTCGGGGGCTGCTGTATGCCTTCCCTCCACTTCCGTTGCTACAAGCAACGATCCACAAGTTGCTCCTGGAAAGGGCAGAGGTGAT
The DNA here is from genome assembly GCA_034064705.1 of Bothrops alternatus. NCBI lineage: Eukaryota > Metazoa > Chordata > Lepidosauria > Squamata > Viperidae > Bothrops > Bothrops alternatus. The sequence goes on from JARGCV010000085.1 coordinate 19,335,350, forward strand.
CTTAATTGCTCCGTACTGGCCACGGCGTCCGTGGTTTGCAGACCTTGTGGACCTGTCACTCTCGCCAGTGTGGAGACTCCCTCCGCATCGGGTGTCTCTCAGTCAGGGGAACCTTCAGTATCCGGACCCTCAGTGGCTACAACTAGCCGCTTGGCACTTGAGCGGGAAGGGCTAATTAGACAATCCTTTTCGGATGGCGTTATTTCAGTTATCCAGGCTTCCCATCGCCCTTCCACTAACAGAATTTATGATGCCACGTGGAAAACTTTTTCCACCTGGTGTGGTAGACATGGGTTAGATCCTCTTTCTGTTACCATTCCCAATATCCTGGAATACCTCTTAGAGGGCATTAATAAGGATCTGGCGCTCAATACCATTCGCACGCAGGTGGCAGCCTTACAAACTGTCCTTTCCTGCGATAACCTGGCCCCTTTATCACAACATCCTGCGGTATGTGCCTTTTTGAAAGGGGCTGTCGCGGTACGGCCTCCTGTAGTCCATCGTTTTCCGTCCTGGGACCTGCCCAAGGTTCTGCAGGCTTTGACTTCTTCGCCCTTCGAACCCCTGGGGTCTTGTTCGCTCCGTTATCTTTCATTGAAGGTAGCCTTTCTTGTGACTATTACTTCAGCGAGACGGATTTCGGAGCTGGCGGCTCTTTCGGTTCGCAAGGACCTGATCACCTTTTCTGATGACAAGGTTACCTTACGTTTGGATCCCTCCTTTGTTCCAATGGTTAATTCCTGGTTCCACAGGTCTCAGGACCTTGTACTCCCTAATTTTTGTCCACGTCCTTCCCATCGTCTGGAGAGACGATGGCATACCTTGGACGTTCATAGGGCCCTACTCCATTATGTCAAGAGGACTTTGGCTTTCTGTAAATCAGAGGCGTTGTTTGTCTCATTTCAGCCATCGTCTATGGGTCAGAAGGTTTCTTCCTCGACCATTGGCAGGTGGATCAGGGCCTGTATAGCTAAGTCTTATGTTTCGTTGTCTCTACCGGTTCCATCTAATATTACGGCTCACTCCATGAGGAGTGCAGCTACCTCGGCGGCTTGGCTTACTCAGGCCTCCGTGGAGGAGATTTGTAGGGCGGCGACATGGTCTTCCCCGTCTTCCTTTGTAAAGCATTACAAGATTGACCGGTTTGCTGCTGCAGATGCCTCGTTTGGCAGGAGAGTGTTCAGCAGGTTGTTTCTTCTCGGGAGACTCTTGCCTAGACTCCCACCTGTGGGGACAATGTAGGGCTTTGGTATGTCCCATCGGTGGATTCTACATCCTCTCATGCTGGAGAAGGGGCGTTGTCTTACCTGAACGCCTTTTCTCAGCATGAGGATGTAGAATCCACGCCCTCTAATCAGTCTAGGCAGGTGTATTTGTTGTGGTGTTTTTTTGTTTGGAGCCATGGGGTCAGACTTTCGTCTTGGAAGCTTCGCCTGGTCAAAACTGGAAGCAGAAGGCACTTCCTGCAGGAGGCGGAGCTAAAGTTCTGACCTAGTCTAAGCTGGGCAGATAGGCTATGATAACCCATCGGTGGATTCTACATCCTCATGCTGAGAAAAGGCGTTCAGGTAAGACAACGCTCCGTCTCTCTGACACCTCTGCAAGGCGAGCGGACCCCACAGCCGGCGGATCTCCGTCCAAGCTCCAGGCACATGGGGCTCCGGTGTTGGATGCATCGTGGACTTTCCTGTTCACGAATCGCAAGTTCCAGGACGGGGGGGAGGAGCGGGGAGCTCAGCCTCACGTCGCGCTTGGTTCCTCCTTGGTTCCTCCCTAGGGATATGAGGAGTTGCGGCTGCCATTTTGACTGCGTGGTCGCCAGGCAGTCGCAGTTTCAGACTCCGCTGACGGCCACCATTTTGAGTTTGGGCCTGCTAGGCCGCTCTTCGGAGCAGCTGTCGCCTTGACCTGGGCTGCCAGGTCCAAGCGGGGGACAAGCTATCGGAGCATTTTCAGGGGCTCTGAGGTCCATAGGCGGTCGCCATTTTGCCCTCCAGACCGGGTTATTCAGCCAGGCCTTCAGGCGTTCTCCGGGGCCACGTGGCAGGCCCACAAGGAGGCATTTGTGTATATTTAGGGGGTTGTTTTTGTCTGTTTTCTTGAAAAAAAATCTAATTATAATATTATTGTAAGACTGCTTTAGGAGGCAACTCTAGGGGTAATAATACATCACCCAGTGGGCTCCAGCTTGTCCTCGGCCCTGTCCTGGAGTGAGGGTTTTCCTTTGACCGCCTGTTACTGTTAGCAGTGGCCTTTAGCCACCAGGCCTATTCGGACAGTCTTACCAACCTGTCTGGCTGTCCTGTCCTTGCCATTTTTAGTTCAGTGTGAGGAACGGGTGCGTTCCATCTCTGACTACTGATCTGCGTCCTTGGTTCCCATCTTTTCGCTAGATATCCTACTGCAGGCCCTATCTAGTTGTAATGGCAGACAGTTCCTCGCCGCCGGCAACACAAGTCTCTGGTGCACCCCCTGCGCAGTCAAAGCGCAGATCTACAGAATTGGAAGCGGGGGAAGAAAAAAGCCAAAACTAAACATCTGACTACCAAAGAGACTTCTAAGTCAGCTGAGCGATCGGCCTCGAGGAGGCACCAGGCACTGGAGAGGGAATTCTCCAAGGCACAGCGGCTCCTATCCAGGGGGGCCGAACCGGTTCCCCCGGCCCCACTGGATACTGCTACCTCGGAGCTGCCTTTGGCGCCTGTGCAAGAAGCCACCTGGATCAGTTCTCCTCTGGGAGCAACCAAACAGGCAGGTCCCTCATACTCCTCTCCCTCCTTACAGCAGGGTCCCCAAGTGGTTCATGCTCCAACGGTGGTTGGGGCTGCCCCTAGGGACCAAGGGGATATGTGGTCTCAAAGCCAATTCCAGGCATTCATGTACCACGCCTTTATTCAATTTATGTCCTCCTCAAGGAGTCCGCAGGTTCCCTCCCAAACTCCGCCACCCCCTGCAAGTCCTTCTTCTCTGCAGGGATGCACCACGGCACCAGGTTCAGATATCTCTGAAACTTCCTCTCAGGTAGGAGAGGGGGAGTCCGTGGATTTGGCCATAGCTGACACCCCCATGTCAGAGGATGAGGAGGCAGCGCCCGATCAGGCTTCTGCCTCGTGTCTCTTTGACCCATCCGTCTTTAAATCCCTTCTATTGAAGGCCTGTGCTACCACTAATCTGACCTCAGTTCAGGAGGAAAAACCTTCTACCTTCGCAGATCAGGAGTCCAACCCTTTATTTGCAGTGAAGGTCGTGGATCATAAGCAAATTCCTTGCCCCTTCATGTTCCGGGATGCGGTTGAGGCCCAATGGTCATTCCTGGCCACTACCCCCAAGGAAAGCAGTATGGAGAAGAAGCTGTACAACGTCTCTCCATCATTTGCCTGCATGTTAGCCGTCCCTACGGTTGATCCCCCCCAATTTCTTTATTTTCTAATTCCGCCGTCTCAGGTGACATGGCAGAGGTTATGAAAACGGAGGACAAGAAGTTTGAGTTCGCCTATAGAAGAGCTCAGCAGGCTTCGGGACTGGCCATAAAGGCCGCGACTTCAGCTTCTTTCTTCGCCAGAGCGGCCATCATGTGGCTCCGTGATCTTCAGACCTTGGTTCCCCCTGATCAGGTCAGAGTGCACCAGACACTTGTCAAGCTGGTGGCGGCCTCACAATACATGGCAGACGCCTCTCTCCACTCGGCTAAGTGCTCGGCCCATTCCATCGGCGCCACAGTGGCCTCTCGCAGGCTACTATGGTTAAAACAGTGGAGAACGGATTTAAAGGCCAAATGGCGTCTCTCCACGTCCAAGTACACTGGTAAGGATCTGTTTGGCCCTGTCCTTGACCCACACGTGGTCGAGGGTAAGGACAAGCGCAAGGTCATGGTGCACCCCTCCAAGAAGTCCGACAGGCGGCCACAGCAGGACTCCTGCAGACAGTCCTTCCATCCCTCGGGCTCTTGGGAGTGGCGACAGCCCTTTTGAGCAGGGCAGTCCTGGGATTGGCCCAGAGGTTCGCGCTCCTTCCCCCAGAGGCAGGATCGTCAACAGGACCGCCCGAACACCAGAGCCAGGGGTCAGTCTCAGGCCAAACGTCCCTTCAGAGGTTCCGGGGGTTATCCCTATAGACGCTCCAAGTGACGCCATCGGAGATTTTCTGATAGGAGGGCGCCTGGGACGGTTTTACCAGGTCTGGGAGCAGACCACTACCGACTCTTGGGTCAGAGACACCGTCAGACGCGGCCTGGCACTCGAGTTTTATGTGCTCCCTCACGATCGCTTCCTACAGTGCCCAGTATCACGGAATCCCTCAAAAGCACATCTCGTATCCACTGCCATCAAACATCTCCTAGACATCAGGGCCATAGAGCCAGTACCAAAGGGTCAAGTTGGAACAGGTTTTTACTCCATCCTGTTCGTGGTCCCCAAGGCATCAGGAGGATGGAGGGCGATACTGGACTTACAGGGTCTGAACCGATTCTTAGTATACAGACGGTTCAAGATGCAGACCCTAAAGTCAATACTGGCCGGTATCAGGAAGGGAGATTTTCTCTCTTCCATAGATCTCACCGAGGCTTACCTCCACATCCCAATCTCCCAGGAGCACCGCAGGTTCCTGCGATTCTGTTACGCATGCTGGCATTATCAATACCGGGCCCTCCCGTTTGGCCTGTCTTCGGCCGCAAGGGTCTTCACGAAGGTCTTGATGGTATTGGCAGCCCACCTTCGGATGATACCGGTGCGCGTACAGTGCTACCTGGACGACATCCTCGTACAGTCCAGGTCCCTTCAGTCAGCAAGATCAGATCTGTTGACCACCATTCAGATCCTTCAGGATCACGGCTTTTCAGTAAATTTCAGGAAAAGCCACACTTCCCCCACAAAACGTCTACTCCATCTAGGGGCCCTGATAGACTCCGAACTTTGTAGGGTCTATCTATCCCAGGAGCGACGGTTGAGCATCCGGAAATTAGTATCCCAGATTCGGGGTGCGAGGACGGTTCCTCTGGTACAGTTGTCCCAGCTCCTGGGAAAGATGGTATCTTGCATGGGCATAGTCCCGTGGGCGAGATTACACTCGAGGAGCCTCCAGTGTTTCCTCCTCCCTTTTCAGAAGCAGAACCTCAGTGCCTCCTCCAGAAAGGTCCAAGTGCCGTTCCACATCCTCTCATCCCTCCAGTGGTGGTCTTCCGCAGCCATGTCCAAGGGGACCATATTCAAGGAGCCCCTCAGGCTCGTCCTGACCACAGATGCCAGTCTGTTCGGTTGGGGGGCTCACCTCCAAACCCATTTGGTCCAGGGGCGATGGTCCAGGGTGGACCTCAAGGAAAACATAAATTGGCTGGAACTCAGGGCGATTGATCTGGCCCTCCGCCATTTCTCCTCCCTAGTGTCAGGCAAGCATGTCCTAGTCCTGACAGACAACGTGGCGGCCAAGGCTCACGTCAACAAGCAGGGGGGAACACATTCCTGGCTTCTTCTCCAGGAGGCCATGGAACTAGGTTTGTGGGCAGAGGCACACTTGGGCTCAATCAGGGTGGAACACATTTTGGGGGAGGCAAACCGACAGGCAGACTCCCTGAGCAGGGCGACTGTGGACCACTCAGAATGGCGTCTGGACATGAGGCTGTTCGATATGATAGCGAACAGGTTCGGCAGGCCATGCCTGGATCTCTTTGCCTCCCCGTCCAATGCTCAACTCCCCAGATTCTTCACCAGGTTCCCGACGAGGGGGGGCGAGGGGACGGACGCTCTTCGATGCAGGTGGCCCAAGGGTCTGCTATACGCTTTCCCTCCCCTCCCGCTGATGCAAGCCACCATTCGCAGGCTGATACTGGAGCGAGAGGAAGTAATATTGGTTGCTCCATATTGGCCTCAACGCCCGTGGTTTGCAGACCTAGTGGATCTGTCCCTGTCCCCGCCGTGGAGGTTCCCCCGGACCAAGTGGCTCTCAACCAGGGGGAGCTCCTCCATCCAGACCCTCAGTGGCTCCAATTAGCCGCTTGGCACTTGAGCGGGAGAGTCTAGCTAGGCAAGCTTATTCCTCGGGGGTGATCTCTATGATCCAGGCCTCTAGATGCCCCTCGACAAATCGGATTTACGATGCCACTTGGAAAAATTTCTGCCAGTGGTGCAATTCACGTAAATTGGACCCTCTCTCAGTTACAGTCCCTAACATCTTGGATTATCTGCTGGATGGCATTTCCAAGGGATTGTCCACTAACACCATCCGTAGGCAGGTTGTGGCCTTGTCTACGGTCCTCACCTGTGATACTATGGGTCCACTTTCTCACCACCCAGCGATTTTCCAAGTAGACACGAGTTTTAGCAGAACACAGATTTTATGATAGCAAGGTGGCCAGAGCCAGATGCCGCAAAGTAGCCTTATAACACGTCCACTACCATGCTTTACAGTTTGGATCAGTTTTTTTCTGGCGAAATGCTATCTTTCTTTTTCACAAAATCTATCTTCTAGTACCATGGCCAAATAGATCTATATTTTCCTTGTCCACAGGACATTATTCAAAAAGTCCTGGTCTTTGCCTTGGTGATCATGAGCAAACTAGCCTTGCCCTAGACATATTTCTTCCATGTAGATCTACTGTCTGTGGCTTGTTTTTTATGGTAGATTCATGCATTTTGAGATCAGTAATGGGGAGAGCTAACTGTTGGTCATGATGAAATTTTGGGCTTCTCAGAGACTTCTTTCAGCATCCTGCATCTGCTGTTGGGCTGAATTTGCATGGAACAGCCTGGCCCAGGATGGGTGGCAGTGGTTTGAAATCTCCACTTGTAGATGGTCTTCTGGATAATGGTATGATGAATGTTCATCTGTTTAACTGTCTTTTAAAATCTCTTCCCACTTTTTCAGAAGACCTTAGAAAGCTCTTTTGATTTAGGCATAGCGATACCACACCCTCAGCAACAAAGAATAAATCAAATTAAATGCCTGAGGCTTCTACATGACATGTTCCTTTCAGATGCTCTCTAACAATGCTCATAATTTGAATCTTATCTAGTGCACCAGATTTTAATTTTAGATTTGTGAGGTAGTGATAAATCTACTTATTTTTTCAGATGCAAAATTTACATGTATGTTTATTTAAATTACACAATAAATTTCAAAATATAAATGTTATATTGCATTTGTTATATAACTATATCCATAGTTTTATTCAAATGAAGATCAAATATATCTATGTTGAAATATGCTAAAAGTTTTTAAAATGTCAGTAGTATTTATTTTTTCACATAATTGTACATGTTCACTTCTTCCCACTCCATGTTTTTTATCTATTAACCTTGGCCATATTATATAGTAAGTTAATGATATTGACCAATAAATAAATTATTTGATCTGCCCTGACAATGAGGAGGTCATTAGGGCTAAAGAAATAAATGAGAATAGGGCAAACATTAATATTATAGCAAATAGTAATCCCACTGACTTGTACAAACATTATGAACCACATTGTGTCAGAAACTTCAAGAAATAACCCATAATTGTGAAAATTTTGTCAGTTTTTTCAGGGTGGGAATTATTTTATACCAAGATCAAAACATTTCCCAAATAATCAAGATAATAATTTAGAGTTGAAATGGAATGTTCTGTACAAGATATACTAGAAACTGTTCAAAACCAAAGCAATCTGCACATCTATGTTCCCTATATATTTAATAAATACATCTTCTCTGACATAAAATGTTCATAGAGTCATTTGATCCAGATCTAAGTCTTTGTGGAATATATCCAACTCTGAGTTCTCAGGTTATATAAGTCCTCCTGGTGTATTGTATCTCTCATGTTTTGTTGCTGAACTTTGCATTGACAATATTTGATCTTTTTTATAAATTTAGCTGTTTCCAAACTATGAGAAAACTTTTTATTGAAAAGGTAACAAACATGTCTTGTGGCACTTATATTCACTGTGTTCACTGAAGCATATGTCCTTGCAGTAAAGGCTAAGTTTAATTATTTTTTTCTTTTCCTACACATCATCTATTTTTATATGAATTAAAATCCTTAGGACATTTGGTTAAATACAGCACATCTAACATTACATTTTTGATATTGTCTATGTACCTGAAGAAAAATGTTATTAAGTTCTTCAGTATATACCTGAAACTCTTCTCACCATATATTACCATTCCAAAAGACAGCTGTTAGAATCTGCACCTTAATATTTCCTGTCAACAGAACCATGTTCTCCAGTCCACATAATGTTTCACCATTTATTTCAGTGAATATCATCCATAACAATCCATTTGCCATCATGAGACTGAGAAGCCCAAAAAAACTGGAACTACCATTCCACAAGGTTTTGTTGGGACTCCAGAAATGGTGACTGCTTTCAGGAGGCATGGGAAGCAGGCCTGAGAACTGTGGGTCCTGTCGGGAAATGATGGGTGAGAAGAGAGGCAGGGACACTACTGCATCCCAGTGGTCTGTCGTAAGGATATGGCAGATATCTTAACTTTGAAACATGGTTGTAAGTAGTTTTTGGTGTGTCAGTCGTAACATTTTACCATCGTTAAGTGGCCTGTCATTTCTCAAGGACTACCTTTATTGTAACATGATAAGTTGAATGGGATACAATTGGAGGAATGTTTAATTACCAAAGCCATTATTTACATTACCAGGCATAGCCCCAGTTTGATTTCTACAACCTGAAGCTGAAGTGGTTCCCATCTTCAAAGAAGAAGAAAAAAACACCCAGGAAACTACAGGCCAATCAGCCTAACATCAATACCTGAGAAGATACTGGAAACGATAATCAAAAAAACATGTAGAAACAAAGTTATAATTAAAAGCCAGCGTGGTTTTGTTAAAAACAGATCATGCCAAACCAATCTTATTTCATTCTTTGACAAAGTAACTAAATTAGTAGACCAGCGAAATGCTCTAGACATAGTATACTTAGATTTCAGCAAGGCATTTGACAAAAGTAAACCACAACCTACTTCTTGGTAAGCTAGAAAAATGGATTTGTAACTGGCTGACATACTCAAGTAGTAACCATACTCAACAAGTAGTCTTTAATGGTATTACATCTACATGCAGTAAAGTAAGCAATAGGGTAACACAAGGTTCCGTCTTAGGCCCAATACTCTTCAATATCTCCATAAATGAATTAGATGAGGGAATAGAAGAGAAACTCATCAAATTTGCAGATGACACTAAGCTGGCAGGAATAGCCAACACCCCAGAAGACAAGCTCGGGATCCAAAAACATATTGACAGACTTCAACAATGAGTCCTGTCCAATAACGTGAAATTTAATGTGGAGAAATGTAGTACTGCTTTATATGGAGAAAAGTAGTACCACTTTATAAAACCTTAGTAAGGCCTCATCTAGAATACTGCATCAAGTTTTGGTCACCACATTAAAAAAAAGATGTTGCGATTTTAGAGAAATGCAAAGAAGAGCAACTAAGATGATTAAAGGCCTGGAGACTAAAACAAATGAAGAATGGCTGCAGAATTTGGGTTTGGCTAGTTAGAGGGGAAAAAGGACTGGGGATGGGACATGATAGCAGTATTCCAGTATTTGAGAAGGGGCCAAAGCACTAGAGGGCAGGACAAGAAACAATGGATGGAAACTAATCAAGAAGAGAAGCAACGTGGAATTAGGGAGAAACTTCTTAACAGCGAGGACAATTAACCATTGGAACAGCTTGCCTTCAGAAGTTGTGGGTGCTTCATCACTGGGGTTTTTAAAGAAGGGACTGTACAGTCACTTGTCTAAAATAGGCTCCTGACAAAGTTTCTCTTTAGTTTGGTGGGAGACTGAATTCTGCCTGGAGAGCAGATACCTGCATTAACAATTCAGGCAGAATGGGTACCCACAAGCATTTGTTACAAGATGTCTGCACAACATGATGGGGAGAGAAAGGAAGAAATAAGGTACAAAACCAATTACATGGCACATCCTGCCATACATCAAAAAATATTTCAGAAACAGTAGGACGCAGCTTCCAAGATCTGCAAGTGGGCATCACATACCGCCCAGAAGCTACCATACAACGACCAATTATGCATTGCAAAGATCGCTTGGAGGTGAGAGATACTTCCAATATAATCTACTGGATCACCTGTATGGAGTGCCCCTGTGACTATGTAGGACAGATTGCAAAACACAAGCGAGCGGTAAGATGAGGAAATGTGAACTCATTACCGGTAGTAGCCTCACATTACACTGTACAAGGACAGACATTCAATTTTGCAGCTACCAAGACTGTTGGATGTTCAGGCTGATCAGGCACAAAAACAGCCAGGGAAGTGATTGAAGCCTGGGAAACAAATCCCTTCTCAGTCAACAGGAGTGCTGATTTACCATCAGCTTATCAAGTACTTAAGAGGTGAGGGCTTGCCAGCACACAGAAATATCAACCAATGATGTAATAGCCTGCCATCAACATTCCAATCAGCTACTAAAAAGCCTGACACAACCAGGCACCATATAACGGAATATTACACAGAATAGCACACAAAGAGAATAGCCCAAAGCACACACTCTGCTAGAGAGGAATTCCCGGAAGATCGGCTCCAGCATGAGTCTGAAAGATTGGAAGAAGTAAACCTCTGGTCTTGGTGACTGACCCAGACTGGTTTCTTTAACATTATCCTGGGACATGTATATTTGCCTTCATTTGTAATATAAAATATGACTGTGAGAAAGTAATTTCTGTAATTGCTTGCCTGTAATATAGATTGATCTTAACAATTTGTATAAATACTCATATTGATAAATTGAAAATGAAAAGAATGTGGAAAAATGAAATTGGAGTTTCCATGTAACTAATTCATTTTGTTTTATGTTTGTTTATTTTTTTGTGTAGGACTACAAAGAAGTCAACCTAATGCCAAACAACAGAGATAATGGTCTAATTCCTGGAAACGACAAATTTAAGCCAGTGTTACCCTGGCCTCATGTTGAAGGGGTGGAAGTAGATTTGGAATCAATTCGACGAAAGAATAAGGCCAAAAATGAGAGATTTCCTCATGCTGGTGGAAAGAATGATCAGCAAAATATTATGCAGAGACAGTATCTTACTTTTAAGCCACAGACACATATCCACCATGACCCTGTATTGCGACCTGGAATTCTTGGTAATTTTGAACCTAAAGAACCTGAATCCCATGGAGTTGTAGGTGGTCCTGGTGAGGAAGCCAAGCCATTTGTTTTAGGACCAGAATATAAAGAATCTATTCAAGCCAGCATTAAAGAATTTGGGTTCAACATGGTAGCAAGTGATATGATCTCATTAGAGCGGAGCATTAATGATTTACGTCAAGAAGAGTAAGTTTTAGTTCTGTCTCTATTTTATACTTACTCAAGAGTAATATAATTTCAGTAAAACTGATGACACCATTCTTATATTTATTGTGATAAAAATGTAAGAGTTTTTGCAAGGCATCCTCCCCACCAAAATAGAAAAAAATAGAGAACTAAAAATATTTCCTACCACTTCTACTAATAATTTTTAAAACAAGTACACTCCTGACTCTAAACAAATCTGGTAATTTCACAGCCACCAAAGAAATAATAAAAGAAATAAAAGAAAAATATGAAAGATGGCAAGCATAGCTGAACAAAAGAAATGAAGTGAGAGCTCATTTTTCTTTATCAAAAGTCTGGTGAAAAGCCAGCTTTTCATGACTCTTTTAAACAATAGAAGTGGGGGCCATCTGGATCTTAAATAATACACGGTGCTATGTATATGAGATAGGTGTCACATAAATTTAATAAAATGAAAGTGATAAAGAGAAATTATACAAAACATCTGTTTTTAGAATACTCACATTAAATTATAAAATAGACTTGTGAAAGAATTCAGAAACTTGCCTCAGTGTAGACAAAATTCAAAGTTCAGAAGCATATGCAGTAATAAAATGATAAAAGCATATAAGAAAAAAAATACTGTTAAATAGAACCTTCAGTTCAAAACCTGAAGTTGACTGGAAGCTGTATCATTTGAAAAGACTTAAAAAAACTCAAACTATTTTCTGATTAAACTATATTTTACATTTTTATACAAACAACCTTTTATAAGTAAACAAAGGAATATATAATGACAACATTCTCTGCAAAACCTACACAACCATATGTTTTGAGTGACTTTGAATTCCTACATTGAGCAGAGAGTAGGACTTGATGTCTAAATAATCCCTTCAAACTTTATGATTTTATGAAGTAACAAAGTGCATGTAAATAATATTTTAAAAATAAAGATGACCTGTACATTAATTTTTCCCAAATTTTCATTTTTTTATTGGAAAAAATAAAACAAAATCTTCAAAATCTCTGGACGTTATAGAGTTTTAGTTAGAATTTCAGAATTTATCTCTTCTATGTAATGTATTCCATGCCTTAAAACATATAATTTGATAATCTGTCTTTCACGAGATTTTGCTGTAATAATTTTCTTTCTTTATCTGATGTAGATATATGCCTAAGCTTTTATCATATTCAATACTTTTTTACGTTGCTTTATTTTTGGCTTAATAAGAAGCTAAAAATATAATTTGGTGATGGCAGGTATACAAAGTAGCCTCGCAAAAATACATTTCCAAAATGTTATTTAAAAGTCATGTGGGTCACAGTACTACATACAGTAGTGGCCAAAATTGTGGAAACCTTTTGGGAAAAGTGTACAGTAGAAATGTTACCTCTGGTTAAGTTTCCACCAATTTTTCGTCTAATTTCTTTATAACTGTAGCCTTGTTCACTTAATAATACTATTTTACATTGCTTTCTGTCAACTCTTTGCACCATTACTTTAATTTTATTATGTTTTACAAGCTCACTAAATGAAAGAACACAAAAAAAACCCCAACCAACTTGATAGAAATCACATAACAAACTGACAAATGTCCTCCTCTCAGCTTCAATACATGACATCAATAACTGAATCCTACTGTTATCTGATTGGCTCATTGCCAAAACAAGATGACACCTGATTGGCTCTCTAAACACTCATGCTCATTGGCTACAATCAGATGAAGGAAAGCTGCCGGATATCAACCTAAGCAAGTTGTGCTTTTTTTGGTTATTTGCCTATAACTTTTCATAGAATACAGTACAGATAATTGAACAAACTTTGTTGCATTACATTTTTGATTAAATTATCTTTCCATTGATGTATAATTTTATGGTACTACTCCCCCCAAAAAGATATTATTAGCCATCAAACCTTAAAAATACACTTTTCCCAAAAGGTTTCCACAATTTTGGCCATTACTGTGCATAATTGTAGTTCTAATTTCAGTAAAAATAATAATCTATTCATAGTTCAATATTTACAAAGCTAGTATTTTATTTAAAAATGTATAATCATATGTTAAAATTATGCGATTTAAAATAGCAGTAGCCATTTTGATCTGGTGGTTAAGGTGCTGATCTAGAAAACAGGAACATGTGAGTTCTAATCGTGCCTTAGACATGAAAGCTGGCTGGGTGACTTTGGACAGGTTACTCTCTACCAGCCCAATCCACCATATTGTTATTGTGGAGAAAAGAGTGTTAGGTATGTTTGCCACCTTGAGTTACTTATTAAGTAATAAAGACAGGATAAAAATCTAATGAAGTAATACACATGCTAGCTTTCAAATGATGGTAAGGAGCATTAGATGGGTATAGAGGAGTACAACAAAGTTAATGTATGGACGATTATGACTATCAAGTTGCAAAGCATCCTAATATGGCAAACAGGATACTTGTTAAATTTGAGGGTCAGGCTTCAAGGGTCTTTGGGATCTGCTAATTTGTGTTGTATAAGGATCTTTAATAGCCATCTTGTTTTGGTATGTTTTCAGTCTGAAATAGTGGCTTCTTTTCATCTTATTAGCTGGGAGCTTTAATACAAGAGTTTCTTCGTATGTATCACGAAACCAAAGACAGATAGGCTGAACTTAGTATTGTCCTCTTGTAGTGGAAGTTGCTTATGCCCATATAAAGTTTTCAGTCCATTTGCTTTTCCACTGTCAAAACAATAGAAGATTCTCTCACTATTCGGCCACCTGCAATTGGAATTGAAAACTGCAAAGGAAAAACGCAGTCAGCAGAAGGCAGGAACTGGTAAAGCTCTGTTCCTTTCATGTTGGCCATAATTTTCAGACAATTGAAGAAGAGTATATTCTGGTGTTCATTGTCAGGGGATAGAAAGTTGCATCTCTTTTCTCCTACAGAGGATATTGTGGCATGGAGGAAACCAATTTGGTCATTTGCATTAACCAGAGAATGATCAGCTAAAGGATCTTGCTTAAACTTTTCTATTAAGTGCACTTGTTAGAAGTAAGACAAAGTTACCAGTTAAATGTTTTTCATTTTCTCTATTTAACAGATTTATTTCTCTATAATACTTTATTTTTGCATTGTGACAATTGAATTGTGAAGGCCTATCTTGTCCTGTAGTTAAATTGTTAAAAATATTAGATAGTTCATTAGTATTGTAAATAAAAGTGGCTTTAGAGGATATTACTGCTGGGAGGAGAAAATAAGTAGAATCCATAGGACATATTAACAAAAAAAGGGTAAGACTATACTGTAACATGGAATTGTTACAATATATGTTTTGTTGATGATAATTTTATGACATGTGCTATTTTATTAATTTGAGAATTGTTTAGGAATAATCAGCTTAAATATTTAACAAATTTTTACAAACTTTTTCTATAAAGCTTTCATAGTTACAGTATTCATGCAACATATTAATATGAGAATAATATCAGCATTGCATTTTCATAGAGAAAATTATGTTGTCATTTTCTCTCTAAGTAGATAAAACAATACTTTTTATCCTTTCATCAAATATTTAATTAATATAAAGCATTTGTCAACTTTCTGATTATGCTATTGTTAGCAAGCTAAATTCTTTTCTGCAGTGTGCTTTTTATTATAGCTCTGCAGTGCTTTACATTCAAAGACAAAAATATGCTTTTGAAGTGAGGAGCAGATAGTGTAGTGCAGGGGTGTCAAACTCAATTTCATTGAGGGCCGCAACAGCATTGCGGTTGCCCTCAGGGGGCTGGGTGGGTGTGGCCAGGGTGGGTGTGGCCTGGATGGGTGTGGATGGAGTGGGTGTAGCCTACTGGATGGGTGTGGCCAGCTCTACATCGTTTGCGTCAAGGGTGCCTGTGGTAGCCTGGGCAGGAGTGGGATAGATCTGAGGGTCTCTGGCAGAAGGGGGTGGGACCAGGGCAAGTGCCAAGACATGGTCCACTGGAGGGACCTCACTGTTCCTCTCAGGCCATGCGGGGGGGACTTATGGAGCTAAGACTGAATGTGTTTCAGCATAGATGGCCACCATGAAATTGTACATTGGCTCCCAGCTGGCCTGGGCCAGGGCCAAGGCAGAGGGGGCCATTCCCTCACTGTTTCCAGGATGGCTTCGCGGGCCACACGAAACCACTTTGTGGGTCGCATCCGGCCCCCGGGCCTTGTGTTTGACATGTCTGGTGTAGTGCCTGTTTGTAGTTCCTTAAAGAAGCCAAATGATCTTGGCAAAAAATGTTCTACTGAGCATATAACAATGCTGTGTCTTATTTTGTTACAAGATTAACTTTACAAGTAACTTTTTTCTTTTTCTCTTTCTTAGAATACAGTATAGAAGTCTTTAAAACTTGGCCTCTTTCTGGGATTCAGTCTGGTTTGGAATGCCATACCTGTTATAATACATACATCTAACATAATAAACATAAATAATGAGAAATATTTCAAATTCTTCTACTGCCCACAAATTCATAAATAGACATTCAGAGAACATGGATTCAATCCTGAAATAGATTTGTGAGAAATTCTGAAATTGCAGAGACCCAAGATGGACAGTATTGTATTAGATAAGCAAATATTTTAATTCAATAAATGCTGTCTATCTAGGATAGAAATGTATTTTACTGGTATTAAAATTAGCCTCACTATTGATGAGCTTGACAAATACTTTAGTATAGAGCTTTTATCATCTGTCAGTAAAAAACTTTTTTTTAAAAAAAATCCCTATATTAGGATTGAATATTGTATAGGTGAAAGCATTTGGAATTCTCCCTGTGGCAAGTCAGTGTGGTATGTAACAAAAAGGCACATAAACAGAGCATGTGATATACAAAATTTTCTGGCTTAAAAATGCCTCCAAATATGCAGACATGGAATGAAGATAAGATTATTTGTAAAAGAGAGAGACAGAGACAGAGACATGATACAAATAAATAAATAAAATTGAATAACACAGAAGTCTGCAACCTTCCTTGGTTGGCAGACCGGAGGGAAAGGGACAGGGAAGCATTTTATGTGCACATGTGTGCGCACAGAAACAGGGCGATGCTAGCACCTGCATGACACTTGCTAGCTCTGCCCAGTTTTTGCTGCGCGGGCGCTAGCACCGCCCTCTCATGCAGCACCCTGTTTTCACTACACGGTGCCCCATTTGTGTAGCAGCAGAGGCACTAGCGCGAGTGGGGGTGAGCACATGCATACATATGCACACACTGGCCAGTCTATTCCGTGGCCAGCAGGCCAGGGCCCACAGGTTGGGGACCCTTGGAATAACACACCCACTGCTTTTGTTGTAGTAACTAAAGTGCTATTAAAATAGAATCTTTGTTCTCATAAAATATTTAACATTAGGTGGCAGAATGATTCTAGGTTTAATACAAAACATGCACGGAAGTGCGATTTATATCATAACTACCAATATTAGTATTCAGTCTTAAATTTGAAATAGTTGCTATCTACCCTTGCTCATTTTATTGTAATATTCATAAAATGATAATTGGCAATGACATTGTGGCTTTATATAAATATATTTGTAGATATGGTGATGGAAAGTACAATAACATGCTTTTTGATGGTAGTTTACTTGCCACTAGATGTCACTGTGAAATAGTAGTTGGGGTTTTTACTATATTAAACTCTAAACTGCTTGAGAACTTGTTTTAATACCGGTAGTAGCAGACATCTTTGTTTATCAACCAGATTTTTTTAGAAAGGTATGCTTATGATTTATTTAAAAGAAAATACTTGCCTGATATATATGTTAATCTTAATTCTTTTGCTTTTAATACCTTATTTTTAAAATTCTGGATATTGTGAATAATGGAAAAGAGAAAAATCACAATATAGAATAACAGAGTTTGAAGGGATCTTGAGATCTTCTAGTCCAACCTCTGCTGAAGCAGGAGACCCTATACCATTTCAGACAAATAGTTGTCCAATCCCTTCTTAAAAACCTCCAGGGATGATAATTAATTGTTCCCATTGTCAGGAAATTTCTCCTTAATTCTAGGTTAGATCTCTCTTTGATAAGTTTTCATCAATTCTTGTCCTGCCCTTGGATGCTTTGGAGGATAGGTCGACTCTTCTCTATGCCCCTGAAATACTGGAAGACTGCTACCATCTCACCCATAGTTCTTCTCTTCGTTAGAGTATACATAACCAGTTTCAGTATTGCAATAAATATTTGTTTGCATTGTGTTCAATATTAAAAATAAATACTTTCTTAATAGAATGTAAAAAAATATAAAACAATGGAATAGTCACCCTGAATAATAAACTTGAACTTTCAGACTTTTGAATTTAAAATTCAGTCATCAGTTGAAAGGAAGAATGCATATTTCTTTGTTTATAAAAAGGGTATTCATAAAGAATATACAGACACAGCAAATTTGGGTTTCTGTAGCACATTTGCTTATGTTAAAACTACAGATTTTTTGAATAATAACCTAGAAGTCAAGTCATTATTTGAATGTACCAATTTCATGTCAAGATGCAGAAGTTGATAGAATTGGTGTTTTTAGTAGCATTTCTGAATTGAATTAGAGATAGGAATATATTAGCATGGAACTTAAACAGTGATAGCTTTAAGTCAGTAAAACAAAAGCAAAGCTGAATTAGTTTGAAGCCCTTCATAATATTTTTGGAAACTTCTGTTGGATCTTGTCTTGGCTTAGAACAGGGGTAGGAAACTTTGGCTCTTTTATGACTCGTGGACTTCAACTCCCAGAATTCCTGAGCCAGTCATGCTGGTTCAAGAATTCTGGGAGTTGGTCCACAAGTCATAAAAGAGCCAAGGTTGCCTATCCCTGGCTCAGAAGGTAATGTCAGACCTAATCAGTACTTAGTCACCAGAGAATACCATGGCTGCAGGATATACTGGAAAGGCAATTGCAAATCATTCTATATTATTGCCATATACTTACCAGTGGAAATTGGAAGAAGACATGGACTGCTTTTTGAAATTTCAGTTGATTCACAATATGGTGGTTACATTAACTGGTGTATAATTTTATGCTGTAAATAAAAACAGATTTTTCTCTTAATGGATAACTGCTTCAAGGGGGGAAAATGGAGCTTTGATCTATTTAATAGATCATATGCAAGAGACATGAATAAGACTTTCCAACTGATGGATGCTATTTTTTTTCTGAATTTGTATTTCTATTCATATATTCTTTATTGAAATTAATATTGGAAACCTTGGTCGTAAATATTCATAAAAAATAAGTAACAAAATTGTATGTTGCAGGTGCAAATACTGGCACTACGATGAAAACCTTCTCACCTCCAGCGTTATCATTGTCTTCCATAATGAAGGGTGGTCTACACTCATGCGGACAGTTCATAGTGTCATTAAAAGAACTCCAAGAAAATATCTGGCTGAAATTGTTTTAATTGATGATTTTAGTAATAAAGGTAAATGCATTTAACATCAGTATGAAACCAAGGTTGGATCTAGCAAACTTGAGGTAGCAGAAATACTGAGCTGATATCCAGCTCTTTCTGTTCCTATTTAGAAAGCAACTTGAGGAGTATTGGGCTCTTAATCTATAGACATCATAGAATGCTTGTCACTGTAACTGTACGAATTTGTGTACTTTGTATTGCCCATAAATATCATTTAGATGAAATAAGTTAAATACTAGGTCTTTATAAATATATCATTATTCAGTTCATTTAGCACTGCGTTATATGTTGCTACTATGTGAACTTTTAGATAAGGTTTTAATTTGATAAATAATGAGATAATTAGATATTTTGAGATGTATTGTGTGACCGAATTGAATTGAAGACCTTGAATTGGATAAGGAGCATGGTTAATGGATTAGTAATAGTGGATTCAGTGGATAGCCTAAATCAAAGTTAATAAACTTTTCAGGACAGGAAGAGTTAATACAAGTAGTCCTTGACTTACAACCACAATTGAGGCCAAAATTTATGTTGCTAAGTGAAACAGTTGTTATGAATTTTGCCCATTTTATGACCTGTCTTGTCACAATTGTTATGTGAATCACTGTAGTTCTTAAGTTAGTAACACAGTTGTTAAGTGAATCCACCTTTCCCATTGATCACATGACCCCAGCACCCTGTAACCCTCATAAATATGAACCAGTTGCCAAGTATGCAAATTTTGATCATGTGACAATGGGGATGCTATAATAATCATAAGTATAAAAAACGGTCATAAGTGACTTTTTCAGTGCTATTGTATCTTCAAACGGTCACTAAATGAATGATTGTAAATTGAGAACAACCTGTAGATAGCTGTATGTACAGACATTTCATTAGATTTTTTAAAGCTATAGTATGAAGAATTTGGGAAGATTATTGCAGTTAAACCATGTAGATAACTAAAGTAAATATGGCTGTAGCAATTTAAATAATACCATATATATTTCAATCATTGCCTTTTCTTGCTGAAATAGTGCCTATTGCATTTGGGAAGATATGCTTATCTCCTTCAAAATCACAATTCATACTTCCTTGTAAGGAGTCTATGCAGAATTGTGAATAATCATTTTAATATAGAACAGGTAGTCCTCGAAGTATGAACCTAATGGAGTCTAAGTTCGCAAGTCAAAAAATTCATCAAATGAATCAGATTCAACTTTACAAATTTTTAAAATCAAATTCATTGATTAAATCAAATGAATCATTAAATGAATAAAGATCTGACTTATTATTTCCTCTGCTTTGTTAATTGATCTCTGCTTGAACTAAGAGGCCTTCCCACTGCTGACAGCCACCCATCAGCTGTTTGCTCAGGAACTAAATGCCTGCAAGCAGGCTGCATCTCCTTTTGCAAAGATTTTTGCAGTTGCCACTAATTAGCTTAAGTCTCCAGCCAGGCACTCAGAGGGAGATGGCTTGCAACAGTAACAGAGATGGAAGGGACCTTGAAATCATCTAATTCAGGAGTCCCCAACCTGAAGGTCGTGGCCCACTACCGGGGTGTGGCCTGCTGGCCAGCAGGCCGCGGAACAGGCAGACCAGTGCGTGCACGTGTGTGCACACGCTCACCAGAACTTGCGCTAGAGCTGCTGCCACTACACAATCGGGGCGCCACATGGCAAAAATGAGGCAGTGCTAGTGCCTGCGCAGCAAAACCTGGGTGGTACTAGCAAGTCACGCAGGTGCTAGCACCGCCTCGTTTGATCATGTGTACTCATGGCTCCATTTGTGTGTGCATACGCACATGCGTAAATGCTTCCCCCTTCCTTTCCGTACAGTCCGCCAACTGAGAAAGGTTGGAGACCTCTGATCTAGTCTAACCCACTGCTCTCACATGAGAGTACTGTATTTCTGATAAATGCCTATCCAGTCTCTTCTTAAAAGTTTTCAGTAATGAGCCCCACAACTTCTGGAGGCAGTAATATATGCTAATCTCCAAAATAAAAGCAAGAAAACACAATGTTATAGAATGCTTTTTGAGGAGGCTGGCTAGCATTTCTACAAGTACTGTAATTAGAAACACAATAGTAAGTACATAAAAAGAGCAGTTACCAAAGTGCTTGCAAACTGTTTCTTACTTACTTACATTCTAGATTAACAACAACAACAAAATTTAAAATACTTATAGAAGCAGTTCTAATCCTGAAACCCAAGTAGCAGTAGATTCTCCACCTGCACCACCAAAAAAAACTCGGTGCCAGCTCAGCCCTACCTTTGGTCCATGGTCACATAGCCGAACAAGAGCCGGTGCCGAGTTTTTTTGTTGGTGCTGCTGGAGAATCTGCTGCTGCTTGGGCTTTAGGACTACGGTAGTACTACTTCTATAAGTATTTTAAATTTTTTTGTTGCCCAGGCAAGTCACAGAGTTCAAAATGGCCACAGCTGCAGCAGGGACTGAATTCAAGTTACATGGCTACACAGGCGTCTTTGTGCTCGCAGTTTTGAATTTTCTAACGTAAGTACCCTTTCTGAATTGATTAAGACACTTTCATACCTGGAGGATTACCTGTTTTTTAAACATAGCATTCCAGTAAAAATAGTAATCAGTGCAAATATTTTCCTGTATTTTTGATTATCCTGTATTTTGTATATCAAAGAGACATAGTCATGCGATCTTTACATCCCATGTAAAGTTTTGTTTTTCTTGTTTATTATATTTATTTATTTAATAATAATAACAACAATAATAATAAAGTTGGAAAGGATGTTGGAGGTCATCTAGTCCAATCCCCTGCTCAGGCAGGAAACCCTATAACATTTCAGACAAATGGCTGTCCAGTCTCTTCTTAAAAATTTCCAGTGTTGGAACATTCTCAGCTTCTGGAGGCAAATTGTTCCACTGATTAATTGTTCTAACTATCAGGAAATTTCTCCTTAATTCTTGCTTCTCTCTTTGGTTAGTTTCCATCTGTTGCTTCTTCAGGTGCTTTGGAGAATAGCTTGACTCCCTCTTCTTTGTGGCAGCCTCTGAGATATTGGAACACTTCTATCATGTCACCCCTCCTCCTTCTCTTCATTAGACTAGACATTCCCAATTCCAGCAACCGTTCCTTATATGTTTTTGCCTCCAGTCCCCTAATCATCTTTGTTGTTCTTCTCTGTACTCTTTCTAGAGTCTCAACATCTTTTTTACATTGTGGTGACCAAAACTGGATGCAGTATTCCTTTTTCTTTTTTTTTCTTTCTTTTTTAAAATATTTTATTAATTTTATAATTATAAATATAATCGTTTACAATTTTTTCAACACTAAACAAAGCATAAAAACATACATGAAATAGTTAAAATAACTATAGGTATTGCTCAACAGCACCCCCTCCACCACATCCCCCTCTTCCTTCCTCCCTACCTCCTACTATCCCCCCACCCTCTCTCCCTCTCTCTCCACCCTCCTCCTACAGCCTCCCTACTTCCCTCCAATCCTTCTCTCCTCAATCTCCACCCCCTCCAGATGTGGTTCCGGATGCAGTATTCCAAGTGTGGCCTTACCAAGGCATTGTAAAGTGGTATTAACACTTCACATGAACTTGATTTTATCCCTCTGTTAATGCAGCCTAGCACTGTGTTGGCTTTTTTGGCAGCTGCAGCATACTGCTGGCTCATATTTAAATGATTGTCCACTAGAACTCCAAGATTCCTCTCACAGTTGCTACTATTGAGCAAGATACCACCTGTACTATACCTGTGCATTTGGTGTTTCTTGCCTAAGTGTAGAACCTTACTTTTTTCGCCACTGAATTTCATTTTGTTAGACAGCGCCCAATGTTCAAGTCTGTCAGGATCCTTCTGTATCTTAAGCCTATCTTTTGGAGTGTTGGCTATTCCTGCCAGCTTGGTATCATCTGCAAATTTGATGAGTTCCCCATCTATCCCCTCATCCAAATTGTTGATGAAGATCTTGAAGAGCACTGGGCCCAGAACAGAGCCCTGGGGCACCCCACCACACACTTCCCTCCATGTAGATGCAGTTCCATTGAGGACCACACACTGAGTACGGCTGGTCAGCCAGCTATGAATCCATCTGGTGGTGATGCTGTCTAACCCACATTTTTCTATCTTATCAAGTAGTAGGTTGTGGTCTACTTTATCAAATGCCTTACTGAAGTCCAAGTAAATTATATCCACACCATTCCTCTGGTCCACTAATTTTGTCACCTGGTCAAAGAATGCAATAAGATTTCTCTGGCATGATCTGTTTTTGACAAACCCATGTTGGCTTTTGGTAATGACTTTGTTTGCCTCTAGGTGTTTGCTGATTCGTTGCTTGATTATCTTTTCTAGACTCTTCCCAGGTATTGAGGTCAGGCTATAGTTTCCTGGATCCATTTTTTTTCCTTTTTTGAAGATGGGAACTACATCAGCTCATTTCCAGTCCTCTAGTAGTTCCCCAGTGCTCCAAGATCTTTGAAAGATATAGTTCAGAGGTTCTGAGATCACATCTGCCAGTTCCTTCAGAACTGTGGGGTGTAGTCCATCTGGTCCTGGTGATTTGAACTCATCTAGGGTAGACAGGTACTCACTTATCATTTTCTTGCCTATCTTAACTTGTTTTTCTAATCTGTTTTTTTTTACAGTACTGTTTTTGATAGATTGGACTGTTTTTTCCCTTTGTGTAAATACGGATGCAAAAAACGAGATGAGTAGTTCTGCTTTCTCCCTGTTGCTTGTCACTTTCTTGCCACTTTCTCCCACTAATGGACCAATCATTTCCTTTACTTTTTTCTTGTTTTTTACATGTTGAAAGAAGCTTTTTGTTATTTTTTTTACTTTTGTTGCAAGCCTTGTTGCAAGTTCATTTTGAGCCTTAGCTTTCCTCACTTCATCTTTGCAGGCTCGGGGTATTTGCTGATATTCTGCCTTAGTTATGTGCCCCTCTTTCCACTATTTATACTTGTCCTTTTTGTCTTTCAATTTATCAGAGAGTTCTTTATGCAACCATGCTGGTTTCTTTTGAGAGCTATTATTTCTCCAGCATGTGGATTCCGAATCCACACCACCGGGGTTCGTTTCCGTCTTCCTGCCCATAGACTAGGACCAAATCTCTTAGCTCCACCTCCAACCGGGGCTTCCTGTCCTCCGACCGGACTTCCTGTCTCCCAGTTTTTTCCTAGTCTTCAGCCCGTCAACAGCTCCATGAGCAGGCTCCAGAGTAGGATTTAAATTTAGAATACTAAAGTTAGGTAGAGCTTCTTTAGTTGAAGAATACACAGTCTCTTTAGATTGGAAAAAGCATTGCAGCAGAGCAAGGAGGATTCGAAGGCGAGCAGGTCCAGGGGACCTCCCCGGGCCTCTCGGGACCAGAACAAGAAGGGGTATCGCTCCAGCTCAGGTCCGCGGCCCGAATCCTCTCCGCGAAAGAAGATTTCCCCCCCGAAAGGCACCCCAGGCTCCAGCGGAGGCGAGGACTCCAGCGGAGGACGTGCGCAGCGCCGGACGAGGCTTCCGTCGCATCAAAATCGCAAGTGGGGTTTGCGGTGGGGGGGGAAGAAAGCGCAGCTGAGCCATAGGCCGGCACTAGGTGCGGAGCCCCATAGCGGCCGCGAGGGCGGCGAGTAGGGGTTCTCGGGCGGCCATCAAGGACCGCGTGGAAGGAGGCGGCCGCCATTTTGGGCCGTCGGCCTCCAGGTTTTTGGCGCGAGGGGCCATTTTGAAAAGGGGGCGGTCCCCCAGGGACGGCAGAGACGGCCATTTTCCGCAGGCCCGAGTCACCGGGACAGGCCGGAGCGCCGTACAAGGTGGGGGGCTCCAGACACTGCGATTGATTGCAGAGGAGGGAAGCCTGTGGGGGCGGCATTCGCGACCGTAGGCAACCAGGAGCCCAACCACCATAGCGCCTTCTGAGGCAGGCCGAGAAGGGGAGTTTCTGTTTAAGGGGGTGTGGCCTTGGGGTGCTTCAACCCCTAGGGGTAATCAGCCTCGCAGACATTACCGGATTAAGTCTGCCCGCCTGTCTCCGCCAGTGCTTCTGTGCAGAAGAGGGCCCTGCCCCACCTGCCTGTGGAGTTAGATCTCCCTCTTTCCCCCACTTGTCTGGAGAAATCGGTTGTATCCCAGACGCACGATGGCAGACAGCGCGTCGCTTCAGGTGTACCAAGGCTCAAGCCCTCCCCCTCCCTCCCCAAAACGCAAAGCCATGGATTTGGAACCGGGGGGGGGCAAGAAGAAGGCAAAGACAAAGCACCTAAATAAAGAGCCATGGAAGGCAGCCGAGCGACAGGCCTTAAGGAGGCACCAGGTGCTAGAGAGAGAGTGTGCCAAGGCCCAGAGACTTCAGTCCAGAGAGACTGAACAGGCTGATTTCCCCCAATCCACACCATCCACACCAGAGCATGCTGAGCCCGCAGACACGCAGGCGGAAGCAGAACTGGAAACCTCAGGCCTACCAAGAGGGTGGCCTGAACAATTACAAAAATATATGCAAAAGGCATTTGATAACTTTATGACTTCCAAGTTCTCTTCTATCCCTCAGGAACACACCAAACAGCCAGCGCTTCCGCTCCGCAGGGGACACACATCCACCCAAGCCTCCGAGGAATCTGAGTCCTCCTCACAGATCGCAGAGGAGGAGACGGAGGACTGGGAGACATCTGAACGTCAGCTATCGGAAGATGAGGACGAGATACCGGAACAGGCCTCAACCTCAGGCCTTTTCGATGCGGCACACTTCCGTTCGCTCATACTCAAAACCTGTGCCACCCTTAGCCTGCCAGCAAGGGATAAGGAAGCAACACCCGCCCCCCCAGAGGGGGAGGGAGGTAAGGTCCACCCGGTGCTCATTCCACCCGCACCGGAGGAGATAAAGGTACCGTGCCCGTTAGTGTTCCGCACCACGCTGGAATCACAATGGGCCTCTCTGGCAACCACACCATCTCCAAGTAGTACGGAGAAAAAGATATTAAATGTATGCAATGCCTTGGCTTCCCTCATAGAGGTGCCAACGGTGGATGAACCACTAATTTCTCTCTTTGCATCATCCGCCATTCCAGGAGACATGGCGGAATCCATGAAGGCCAAGGACAAGAAATTTGAGTTCGCGCTCCGCAGGACGCATCACTCCTCAGCCTGGGCGGTCAGATCTGCGGTCTCAGCCTCCCTGGTGGCCAGGGCGTCGATCTTGTGGCTTCAGGAGCTACAGGCAAGTGTACCACCAGATCAGGTACGTGCGCAACACACATTAAACAAACTGTTGTTGGCCACAGAGTATATGGCGGACACCACCTTGTCGGCCTGCAAGTTCTCGGGCAGGGCCATAGGGACAACAATAGCCGCTAGAAGACTCCTTTGGCTCAAAACGTGGAAGACGGACCTTAAGTCCAAATGGCGTCTAGCCACCGCCAAATACTCAGGATCCAAGCTGTTCGGTCCCATCCTGGAACCGTACGTAATTGAGGACAAGAATAAGAGAAAGATCCTCTCTCATCCCTCCAAGGGAACAGATAAGCGAGGCCAGGAGTTCCGCAGGCAGGGGCCCCGTCAGAGCGGGTCCGGAGAGTGGAGACAGCCCTTTCGGGGGGGCAGTCCTGGGATTGGCCCAGAAATCAGCGAACCTTCCCCTCAGGGCAGGAGCGCTTCCAGGACCGCTCGGCCGCAGGTAGGGGCCAGTTCCCAAAGCGCAGCACCAGAGGAGGAGCGGGACGACCTTACAGGCGCTCCAAGTGACGCCTGGGTCAGCCCCATAGGGGGTCGCCTGGCGCTGTTCAGCCAAGTGTGGCAAAATACCACAACAGACGCCTGGGTGCGGGACACGGTGACTCAGGGCCTAGCATTAGAGTTCCACGCCCCACGCCCGAGTCAATTCATAAGGTGTCCGGAGTCCCGAAACCCCTCAAAAGCCAAGCTGCTAAACCTGGCCATAGAACACCTGATAGAAATCAGAGCCGTAGAACCGGTCCCGGCAGGACAGGAAAGACAGGGGTTCTACTCCATCCTGTTCATCGTACCCAAACCATCCGGGGGGTGGAGAGCAATTCTAGACCTCAAAAGGCTCAATCACTTCATAGTATACAAAAAGTTCAAAATGCAATCCCTCAGATCCATACTGGCCAGCATCCGAAAGGGGGATCAGATGTCATCCATAGACCTCACAGAGGCCTACCTACACATACCCATAAGGCAGGAACATCGACGCTTCCTGAGGTTCTGCCACAAAAACAGACACTACCAGTACAGGGCACTGCCATTCGGCCTGTCATCGGCACCCAGGGTATTCACAAAGGTGCTGGCCGTATTGGCAGCGCACCTGCGCATGCTGCCGGTGCGCGTCCTCTGTTACCTGGACGACATCCTGATCCTATCAAGGTCGCAACAAGCGGCCCACTCAGACCTGCGGGTCACGCTAAGCACACTACAAAAACACGGCTTTTCCGTAAATTACAAGAAGAGCCACCTCACACCATCAACACGCCTACTACACCTAGGGGCGATCATAGATTCAGAAACAGGATTAGTACACCTTTCGCAGGAAAGGCGGGACAGCATACGAAAGCTGGCACGCCTCGTCCAGGGGAAGGGTTCAACCACAATAGCGCAACTGTCCCAACTCTTGGGGAAAATGATCTCTTGCCTGGGCATCGTCCCATGGGCCAGACTTCACTCCAGAAGGCTCCAATGGTTCCTTCTTCCCTACCAAAGACTAAACCAGGGCGCATCCCTCCGAAAGGTCAGACTTCCTCCCCAGGTCCTGTCATCCCTCCGATGGTGGACGTCTGCCGCCACGGCCAAGGGGACTCTGTTCAGGGAACCAGACAGGCTAACGGTGACCACCGACGCCAGCCAGTTCGGCTGGGGAGCTCACTTCCTGGATCAGATAGCGCAGGGCAGATTGTCACCCCGGGATCTGACCCACAGCATCAACTGGCTCGAGCTAAGAGCGTTTCACCTAGCTCTCCGTCAATTCTCTCCCAGCCTGAAGGGAAGACACGTGCTGGTCCTAACGGACAACGTGACAGCCAAGGCACACGTGAACAAACAGGGGGGAACGAGGTCAGCGGTTCTTATGCAGGAGGCCCGAGAACTGGGCCTCTGGGCAGAGTCACACCTAGGGTCCATAAGAGCAGAACACATATCAGGGGAGGCAAACAGCCAAGCGGATTCGCTGAGCAGAGTCACGGTGAATCACGCAGAGTGGAAGCTGGACCCGGCCCTGTTCGAGGCAATCTCGAACAGGTTCGGCCGTCCACTAGTGGATCTCTTCGCTTCCCCCAAGAACAAACAGCTCCCTCGCTTCATAGCCAGGTTTCCGGTCTGGGGAGCGGAGGGGACGGATGCCCTCAGGTGCAGGTGGCCCCCGGGGCTGATGTACGCATTTCCTCCCCCTCCGTTGATACAGGCAACCATTCGCAAGGTCATCCTGGAGGGAGCGGAGGTGATCTTGATTGCCCCACATTGGCCGAGACGACCATGGTTTGCAGACCTCGTAGACCTTTCAATCTCGCCAGTCTGGGTAATTCCCCCACATCAGGTGTCGCTCACCCAGGGGAATCTCCACCACCCAGACCCACAGTGGCTACAACTAGCCGCCTGGCACTTGAAAGGGAGGGCCTAACCAGTCAGGCCTTTTCAGAGGACGCCATAAAGATCATCCAGGCCGCCCGTCGCCCTTCCACTAACCGGGTGTACGAGGCCACGTGGAGGAGTTTTGTCAGCTGGTGCGGCAAACAGGGATTAGATCCCTTGGCTGTTACCATTCCCAAGGTCATAGATTTCCTGGTAGAGGGATTTAAGAAGGGCCTGGCTCTTAACACTATTCGCAGGCAGGTGGCAGCCATACAAACTGTGATCTCCTGCGACAACAGGGAGTCACTATCACAGCACCCGGCTGTAAAGGCCTTCATGAAGGGAGCAGCCGCAGTAAGACCTCCGGTGGTACATCGCTACCCGTCCTGGGATCTTCCCAAGGTGCTCCAGGCCTTAACATCCCCTCCGTTCGAACCCCTGAGACTTTGCTCACTCCGGCATCTGACATGGAAGGTAGCCTTCCTGGTGGCCATCACATCGGCTAGGCGGATCTCGGAGTTGGCGGCTCTCTCGGTTCGAGCGGACCTGATGATTTTTTCAGAGGACACGGTCACATTACGTCTAGATCCATCCTTCATTCCGAAGGTCAATTCCTGGTTTCACAGAGCTCAGGAAATAGCATTACCAAGCTTCTGTCCGAATCCATCTGATCCACGGGAACGGCGATGGCACACCTTAGATGTGCGTAGGGCCTTACTTCTTTACACCAAAAGAACGTCTGTCTTCCGGAAATCGGAAGCGTTATTTGTCTCTTTCCAACCAGCGACCAGGGGTCACAGGGTTTCCTCCTCGACCATTGGCAGGTGGATCAGGGCATGTATAGCAGAGGCTTACGGGGCACAGTCACTACAGGCCCCAACAGGGATAACGGCGCACTCCACCAGGAGTGCGGCAACCTCAGCGGCCTGGCACACGCAGGCACCAGTGGAGGAGATTTGTACGGCGGCGACATGGGCGTCCCCAGTCTCCTTCATTAAAAGTTACAGGATAGACCGCTTCGCTGCGGCAGAGGCCTCCTTCGGGAGGCGATCGCTGCAGCAGGTCATTTCCTCAAATGAGACTTCAGCCTAGACTCCCACCCGGGGGGACATGGGAGGGCTTTGGTATGTCCCAGTGGTGTGGATTCGGAATCCACATGCTGGAGAAAGGGCGTTGTCTTACCTGAACGCCTCTTCTCAGCATGGGGATGAAGAATCCACACACCCTCCTCTAACAGTCTAGGCAGATATTGATTTACAGGATTGTGAACAGGAGCCACGAGGACCAAACTACGTTGAAGGAGCTTCGCCGGAAGAAAAAACTGGGAGACAGGAAGTCCGGTCGGAGGACAGGAAGCCCCGGTTGGAGGCGGAGCTAAGAGATTTGGTCCTAGTCTATGGGCAGGAAGACGGAAACGAACCCCGGTGGTGTGGATTCTTCATCCCCATGCTGAGAAGAGGCGTTCAGGTAAGACAACGCCCTTTTTGTTCTTTGTTGATATTGAGCTAGACTGGGCTTTTATGATACCACTTTTCAAAATTTCCAAAGCTTCTTGAGTTGTTTTCCCTTTGAGGATTCTCATCCATTGAATCCTTCCCAAGCTCTGAGTTTGTTGAAATTAGCTCTCTTAAAGTCCAAGACTCTAGTTTGACTGTACTTTATTGCTTGTGCTTGCATAATGGTGAATTCCAATATTGCGACTTCCGGTTTCGTCACGCAGCCGCCATGGACGGTTGGGAGATCTGCTCTTTCTCCCCTGTTCAGTTTTGCATCGCTGGGGGGCCCTGAAAAGGGTCAAAAATCGCACCGGAGAGGTGACCAGCAAGGAGGGACTTTTGCTGGATCGAAGGAGAGCAGCAACTTTCCTGAAGACCTGGCATTTTTCCTCCAAACCGGTGGACAAAAGGACCGGCCATAGAAATATGGCTCGTCCCTAGGCTGCTAACAGCCGAAGTCACATTAACATCTGGCAACTTCAAAGCAGTGTGGAAAGGATTGGATTTGGGTTCTTTTTCTCCCCTTTACAATAGAGGGGGAAAAGAAAACTGAAAAGATTCAACTAACTCTGAATGACATTTGCTGGCTAAATTTGAGACTGTAACCTGCTATTCTTAAAGAAAGCTTTGTTGATTACCTTAAAAACAGATAAGATTCAAAGTAACCTTGAAGCACCAGCTGCAAGAAACTCAGCTCAGCTTTTTACTTGGTGGACTTTCTGATTGTAAGTTCTTTGTTTAGTCTAATATATGACAATGGAAGAAGAACAGGAATGGATTTCTCACACAGAGGAAGTACAGGAACAAATTCTTTATATGTTAAAAGCAATTATCCAAACTCTCTGTATGCAAGCTCAAACTATGACTTCAACTAAAGAATCATCTATACAGAATTCTATAGAAAAGGGGAAACAATCAAATGTTATGACAGAAGACTTAGATACTCAACAAATACAAACTGTGGAAAACATGGGAAGGAAACTGATAATAGAGAACAAGGAAAGGACTTTTCTTATAAACCAGAAGGAATTTGAAGACAAAAAAGAAAAACAGATGAAAGATAAGATAAATACTTTGGGACAACTGCATCGAACTGGAAAAATAAAGAGACGACCTGTCAAACCAGCTAGCCCTCTTAAGAAAACAGCAACTGAACGCCTTTATCAATATCAAACAATAGTTACAACAATACAGGAGACCTTTTGGTGATTTAAAAGCGAAGATACAAAAGAAAGATGATTTGGCAGAGGAAAAAAGCTAGAATTAGACTGAAAGGGATTGGGGTTTTAGTCTATATATGAGATCTAAAATAGAATATATTTAAATGGATAGAATATGTATTTTGAATATAAGATATTGTAATGATTTGAGATAAAAAAATTGGTTTCATAAAATTTAGAAATATAAATATCGAAATAAGAATATTATATTGTCTTATTAGTTTGTTAAGATATATGATAGATTTTACATATAAGGTCTGTATTTTAAATATTAGATCATATGTGGAATTTGACAAAGGAATCGTGTTCAATTAAAATTTGGAAAAAAGATAAATATTAAATGTTTTTTAATATTTTTAAAAAATATTAATATTTTACTGATTTGCTAAAAGTTTGAATGTTTATAGATAATTAAGATTTGAATTTAAGATATTGTCATGAGTTGAGATACAGGTTAAATAAAACTTAGAAGTATAAATACTAATAATTAAATTTGTATATTAGCTTTCTCTTTTTGTGGAAAGGAAGAAAGGAAAGAAGTAGAAAAAAGGAAAAGAAAATTATTAGCCATAAATATGAGAGAGAAGACTGAGAATCTGGGATCATTTAAAATCTGGAAATGATAAAGATTAAATGTTAAATTTAAATATTAATGCAAAATTAAACTTAAGAAAAACTTATTAGGTTATTGTCTAAAAGATGGAATGTCAAATTAATCAAGATATGTATAGACTGAAGATTATTAATGAATATTAGAAAGGTATTTTTTGTTTGATTGATAGGATAAGAACTGTATTGATCTGAATATGACAGTAGATCTTATGGGGGAAAGAGAGGGAATTTTGTTGTTGAAATATTTTCAGATTTGTACTGATGATATTTAAATGTAATGGAATCATGATGCTCAACCGCCACGCTACTTTTTAAATATGTAAATGCAATATTGGAAAATTAATAAAAAACTTGGATAGTGAAAAAAGGAAAAAACAAAAAAGAATTCCAATATTGCATGGTTACTCACCCCCCAGGTTCCTGTGGTTTCAACACCTTCTATCATTTCATCTCTGATAGTGAGAAATAAGTCCAATATGGCTAATCCCCTAGTTCTCCAGCATGATTGGATGTAGAATCCACCGGTGGATAATTATAGCCTTCCTGCTCAGCTAGACTAAGTCAGAACTTTAGCCACGCCTCCTTCAGGGAGTGTCCTCCAGTTTTGACTTAGTCTACAGCTCAGCAGCAGCAAATTTTGGAGGCTCCTTAGCTAGTTAGGCCTAGTCAGTTATTGTACTTAGCAAATTTTATTTTTTCCCTTTTCAGCTCTAAATTTACAAGATTGATTACAATTCGGATTGAGTCAGCTTCAAATTGTTTAAATTTTGCTAGAACGATTGGCTGTCGTGAGTTGAGGCCTTTGGGCCCAAGAGCCTGAGAGGCTCGGGCCGCAGGGCTACTGAGGGAATTTTTCCCTCACTTGCCTTTTGCCGCTCGAGAGACGATCGGCGGATCCGCTCCCTTACAGGAGCATCCCTGGGGAGGTTTTCCTTCGCCTTCTAACTCGGACGGACGAAGCAGGCGTTCCGGATAGCAGCGCTGCTGCTACATCGAAAAGCAAGTGCCCTTCGGAGTGGGGGAGAGCGGCCCGGGTTGCCCTGCAAGGGGTGGAGGGTTCCGCAACAGTTTTTCCCTCTGGAATTTGCTGATTGCAGGCTTTGGAGCTTGCAGCCGCCGTTGGCCGCGTGTGAGAGTCGCAGCCGCCATTTTAAGCACAGGCGCGTCCGCCATTTTGGGGGCAGGTGCGGAGGTCTTCTCACCAGTGCGGCTGCCATTTTAAGAGGCGCGGCTGCCATTTTGTTCTTGGGTGTGGCTGGACATTCACTGAGGCCAGTCGAAGGCCTAGTTGAAACAGGACGCGTGCCTGGTTTCCCGTCACAGTGCCTGCTGAGTCAGGCTCCACCGGGGGGAGAGAGCACAAGATTGATCTTCTAAAGTGTGAAACTTCTTTCACTTGTTGAAGGGTGTTTATTGCCTGTACTTTCAGAGTATAGAACTTTAGCTGGTATTCCTTTTTATAGTAACTCACCTGTGCATAGGGGACTTTCATACCACCTGCTGTGATTAGTTGTGACCTTTAGTCACTTGGCCTTGCTGACAAACTTAGGGATTTGTCTGACTGTGACTGCCATTGCACTAGTGCAGAACAAGGGTCGGTTACCCATCTCTGCCAGTTGGATCTGCGTCCTTGGGTTCTCCCCCCACCGTCTGGGTACCTTCACCGGATTATCCAGACAGCATGGCAGACAGTGCTTCGCCCCAGGCATACCAAGGCTCAGGCACACACACACCCCAGATCACAAAAGCGCAGATCTGTTGATTTGGAAGCGGGGGGGGGCAAGAAGAAAGCTAAAACTAAGCACCTGGTTACAAAGGAGCCGTCGAAGGCAGCCGAGCGAGAGGCCACGAGGAGGCACCAGGCGCTGGAGAGGGAGTTCTCCAAGGCCCAGAGGCTCAGATCCAGTGGGGCTGAAGTGGTTTCCCCCGCCCCATTGGACATTCCTATTCCATTTGAGCCACAATTGGAATCTGGGCAACGCCCTAGGGCATGGTCTCCTCCGGGGGAAACTGAGCAGGTTGGTTCCCCTCGCTCAACTTCATCCTCACCTCAACTTCATCCTCAACTTCATCCTCAGGTTCTGCAGCCACTCACACTGAGGCAGGGGACAGCTCTAGGGATCAGCATAGTCAGTGGTCACAACAATTCCACTCATTTATGCAGCATTTGACCAGTTCATGTCTTCCTCTAGGGGTCATCCTTCTCCTCAAAGCCCCTTGCCTCCTACGGTGCTCCCTCCCCGTACGGGACAGGTCATGACCCAGACTTCTGGCGTCTCAGAGACTTCTTCGCAGGTAGCAGAGGAGGGATCCGTGGACCTGGAGATGACTGACATCCCAATGTCTGAGGACGAGAAGGCAGCCCCGGAACAGGCATCCACCTCAGGGTTATTCGACCCCTCCTTATTCCGTTCCCTCCTCCTTAAGGTCTGTGCAACGGTCAATCTTTCCTCGGCCAAGGTGGCCAAACCCGCCACCTCTGACGAGGACGAATCCAATCCTTTCTTTACCACTCAGGTGGCAGAGGATAAACAGATTCCTTGCCCAAAGGTTTTTCGCTTCACGGTGCAGACGTAGTGGGCGTCTTTAGCAACTGTTCCCCCCCCCCCAATAATACAGAGAAAAAATGGTTTAATGTTTCCTCCTCCTTTGCATCTCTCTTGGACGTGACGTCAGTGGATGATCCCTTAATTTCTCTCTTTTCCACTTCCGCCATTCCAGGGGACATGGCTGAGGCCTTGAAGGCGGAGGATAAAAAATTTGAATTTTCTCTTCGTCGGGCACACCAATCCTCAGCATGGTCAATCAGAGCCGCCCCTTCGGTCTCCTTCGCAAGGGCCTCTATTATTGGCTCCGAGAGCTCCACTCAAGTGTTCCACCTGAACAGGTACGCACACCAAACACTGACAAAGTTAATCACTGCAGCAGAGTACATGGCTGATTCTTCCTTATACGCCACAAGGTACTCAGCCAGATCAATTGCAGCAACTGTGGCCTCACGGAGGCTTCTCTGGCTAAAACAGTGGAGGACAGACTTGAAGTCTAAGTGGCGCCTGTCCACCTCTAAGTACACAGGTTCAAAATTGTTTGGTCCCATCCTCGAGCCACACATCATTGAGGGTAAGGACAAGCGAAAAATTCTAACTCACCCTTCCAAGAAGTCTGATAGGCGGCCACAGCAGGAGTTCCGCAGACGGGTTTCGCCCGAGCGGCTCATGGGAATGGAGAGAGCCCTTTCGTGGCGGGCAGTCCTGGGATTGGTCCAGAGGCTCGCGACCCTTTCCCCCCAGGCAGGATCGGATCGCAACCAAGACCGCCCGAACACAGCCAGGGGCCAATTCCAATAAAAGCTACCCTTTAGGGGTGCTGGGGGTCACCCGTACAGGCGGTCAAAGTGACGCCAGAGACAGTGCTCCCATTGGAGGTCGCCTGGCGCGGTTCAGCGACCTGTGGCAAGTAACAACCACCGACGCTTGGGTGAGGGACACCATAAGAAAAGGACTAACCATAGAATTTTACTCCCCTCCTCCAAGTCGCTTCATAAAATGTCCAGTCTCACGCAACCCAGCCAAAGCAAGGCTGCTATCTTTGGCAATAGCCCACCTAATAGAGATCAAGGCAATAGAACCGTTGCCACAAGATCAGGAAAAACAGGGGTTTTACTCCATCCTGTTTGTCATGTCCAAGGCCTCGGGGGATTGGAGAGCTATTCTCGACCTAAAAAGTCTAAATCACTTTGTAGTCTACAAAAGGTTCAAGATGCAGTCCCTCAAATCCATATTGGCCAGCATCAGAAAAGGGGACTTGCTTTCATCCTTCGATCTAACAGAGGCATACTTACACATCCCAATTCTTCAGGAACATCGAAAATTTCTCCGCTTCTGTTATGCGCACCGACACTACCAATACAGGGCCCTTCCATTCGGCCTATCTTCCGCCCCTCGAGTATTCACAAAGGTACTGGCCGTCCTGGCGGCCTACCTTTGAACGTTGCTGGTACGCGTCCAATGTTATCTGGACGACATTTTAATCCAGTCCAGCTCCTTCCAGTCAGCCCAAGCAGATTTACAGGTCACGCTACGCACCCTTCAGGTTCATGGTTTTTCCGTGAATTACGAAAAAAGTCACATCATTCCCACAAGAAGATTACTCCATCTAGGAGCGATCATAGACTCAAACTCATGCATGGTTTATCTTTCCCAGGAGCGCCGGGTAAGCATCCGACGGCTCGTACAAGCCATTCGGACACAAAGATTGGTCCCTCTCGTGCAGCTGTCCCAGCTTCTGGGAAAGATGGTTTTGTGCATGGGCCAGACTTTACTCCAGAAGTCTACAATGGTTCCTTCTTCCCTTCCAAAGGTAGAACCTCAGTGCGTCCTCAAGAAAGGTCAAGGTTCCTCAACACACCCTTTTTTCCCTCCTGTGGTGGGCCTCGTCAGCAATGTCCAAGGGGACACTCTTCAGAGAACCAGCCAGAATCACAGTGACCACGGACGCCAGCCTGTTCGGCTGGGGGGGCTCACCTTCAAACACACCTCGCACAGGGCAGGTGGTCAAAACAGGACTTAAAACACAACATAAATTGGCTCGAGCTCAGGGCCATACACTTGGCCCTCCTTCTCTTCTCTTCTGGCGGGTCGTCCTGGTACTAACGGACAACGTGGCAGCCAAGGCCCACGTGAACAAACGGAGGGACCAGATCGGCGGCACTCATGCAGGAGGCCCGAGATCTGGGTCTGTGGGCGGAATCATTCCTAGGTTCAATCAAGGCGGAACATATCTCGGGGGAAGCGAATCGCCAGGCAGATTCGCTCAGCAGAGTCACAGTGGATCACTCAGAGTGGAGGCTGGATCCGGCTCTGTTTGAGGAAATCTCGGACAGGTTCAGCCACCCTCAACTGGATCTTTTCGCGTCCCCGGTGAATGCCCAGCTTCCCTGGTTCTTTTCCAGGTTTCCAACAAGGGGAGCGGGGGGAACGGATGCTCTAAGGTGCAAATGGCCGCAAGGGCTGCTTTATGCCTTCCCTCCACTCCCGTTGCTGCAAGCAACAATCCACAAACTATTACTGGAAGGGGCGGAGGTGATATTAATTGCTCCGCATTGGCCTCGGCGCCCGTGGTTTGCAGACCTTGTAGACCTATCGCTCTCGCCAGCGTGGAAGATCCCCCCGCACCGAGTGTCTCTCAGTCAGGGGAACCTTCAACATCCGGACCCTCAGTGGCTCCAGCTAGCCGCTTGGCACTTGAGCGGGAGGGTCTAATTAGATAATCCTATTCGGAAGGGGTTATTTCGGTCACCCAGTCTTCAAGACATCCTTCCACTAATCGGATATATGACGCTATGTGGAGGAACTTCTCCACCTGGTGCAGCAAGCACAAACTAGCTCCCCTTTCTGTCACTATCCCTAACATCCTGGAGTACCTCTTTGAGGGGATGAATAAGGGCCTGGTGCTCAACACCATCCGCAGACAGGTGGCGGCCTTGCAAACGGTCCTTTCCTATGACAATATTGCTCCCTTGTCGCAACACCCAGCAGTAAGTGCCTTTTTGAAGGGGGCTGTCACGGTAAGGCCACCTGTAGTCCATCGCTTCCCGTCCTGGGACTTGCCCAAAGTCCTGCAGGCATTAACTTCACCGCCATTCGAGCCCATGGGTTCTTGTCCTCTTTGCTACCTTTCCTTGAAGGTAGCCTTTCTGGTGGCTATTACTTCAGCTAGGAGAATTTCGGAGCTAGCCGGTCTTTCAGTTCGTAAGGACTTATGCACCTTTTCTGAGGATAAAGTCATCTTACGTTTGGATCCTTCCTTTGTGCTAAAGGTCAACTCTTGGTTCCACAGATCGCAGGATCTCGCCCTCCCCAATTTTTGTCCGCATCCTTCCCATCGTCTGGAGAGACGATGGCATACATTGGATGTTCGCAGAGCCCTGCTCCATTTGGCCTTCTATAAATTGGAGGTGCTATTTGTTTCCTTTCAGCCATCGTCCATGGGTCAGAAGGTTTCTTCGTCAACCATTGGCAGGTGGATCAGGGCCTGTATCGCTAAAGCTTATGTCTCCTTATCACTCCCGGTACCCTCGAACATCACGGCCCACTCCACACAGAGTGCTGCCACTTCTGCAGCCTGGCTCACTCAGGCATCTGTGGAGGAGATTTGTAGGGCGGCGACCTGGTCTTCCCCCTCTTCCTTTGTCAAACATTATAAAATTGACGACAAGTTTGCCGCAGCAGATGCCTCGTTTGGCAGGACATGTTGGGCTTTGGTATGTCCCACCGGTGGATTCTACATCCAATCATGCTGGAGAAGGGGCGTTGTCTTACCTGAACGCCTTTTCTCAGCATGATGATGTAGAATCCACACCCTCTTCTAACAGTCTAGGCAGGTATCTTTATTTTTTGTTCTGGAGCCATGGAGTCAGACTTCTTTATGGATGCTTCGCCTTGTCAAAACTGGAGGACACTCCCTGAAGGAGGCGTGGCTAAAGTTCTGACTTAGTCTAGCTGAGCAGGAAGGCTATAATTACCCACCGGTGGATCCTACATCATCATGCTGAGAAAAGGCGTTCAGGTAAGACAACGCCCCTTCCCTTTACTTTTGGGAGACAAAGTTGTCTGCTAAGTTTGTCAGGTATCTGCTTGAGCTTCCACTTGGTGCAGAATTTGTCTCCCAGTTGATGTCAGGGTAATTAAAGTCCCCTATTACTATTGTGATGTGCTTCCTACATACCTTAGTTAACTGGCTAGCAAAAAGTTCATCTATTACCTCTGTTTGGTTTGGTGGCCTGTAGTATACACCTATGGCATTGTCATTTCCCCCCTTTTATATTGACTCAAATGCATTCAAGACAGTTTTCATGATTGTTCTGCTCTATTTCTGTAGAAATGTAGTTATTTCTTATATAGAGAGCAACTCCACCTCCTCTTTTATTTGGTCTGTTTCTTTTAAATAATTTAAATCTCTCTAACTGTGTGTTCCATTTGTGGGTTTCATCCCACCAAGTTTCCGTAATGGCAGCAATAGCATATCTGCCCTCATTTACCTGAATTTCTAATTCATCCTGTTTGTTGCTCATGCTCTGTGTGTTGGTGTATAGACATTTGAGTCCTTTATGACTAACCCTGTGTCTACTTTCTACATAACCTTTGTGGTGCCTGAGTTCCCCTATTTTCTTACTGCCTGTTTGATTAGTGCACTTTGTGTGGCACTTGCTATTAAAAGCTTGATTTTGCTTCACAGCAAGGTTGATATTCTTGTCCACACACACATCTGTTACATGCACTGATAACCCTATAATTTTTAGATTGCAGGGGACAGGAATGTTCTGTATCAATTAACTCACTGTCCCCGTTGTTCAGTTTAAATATTTCTCCAAAAAATCAGTGAATTTATTGCCAGGTAACTCAGTCCTTTTCTTTGATGGGTGCAAATCATCTCTTTTTCATTGGATCAACTGGAGACATTGTGACTAATATAACCAAAGCCTTCCCCTTTACACCACTCCTTTAGCCACATATTGAATTCTGCTATTATGCTGACCTTTTCTATTTTGCTCCTTATACACTGGTAAAACCTCTGAAAAAGTAAGGCTACAGCCTATCCTGCTAAGTTCCTGCCCCAAGCTCTGGAAATCATTCTACACAGAGAGTGCATCTTTTTGGGACAGATCGTTAGTGCTGAGATGTACAATAGCATCCACATCACACTCCTTGCTGGCATTTTTGACTATCTTCTTTAACAAGTTTATATTGCTGCCCATCTCATAAAAAGTGATTCTGGAGGTTTAAAAGCAAAATACCAAATTATATCACAACGTAAAAAGCTCAGAAATAAAGAACAAAAAAGATAAAAAACAACATAAAGGAGTAAAACATAAACGGATCCCAGGATAGCTGGAGAACAATCATAATTTAGCCTTATTGAAGCACTTTGCAAACGCACCATGGGATTCTCAGGGTGATGGAAGAACCAGGTTTTCAAGGCTTTCTGGAAGGCGAACCTCATCACAGGGGAAATGATAGCTGAAACGTCCTGGGTCCCACCAGATGGAAATCCTTTGCACAGGATTCAGAGCATAGCTCTTCTGCTGATGGGTTGGATATGTATAATCAAGTAATACAAATACAAATAACCTAGCATTCAGAAGCAAACTGGCAATCAATGCAGCCCATGGAAGAGATACACATAACTGTTCACACAGCCATATTCATTGCTAGCCGAAGCTTCCAGATGCTCTTCAATGTCAGAGACTAGTAGACAGTTACAAGAAATACCTATTTTTGGTAGTTTCTGAGGAAGGAGAATACCAAGTATTAGAACCAAGAATATGCTTACTTTTCCGTAGAAATAGATTATCTGATTATTATTTGGAATAATTTTTTGCAAAGTCAGTTTTCATAGTGTCTTTATTCAATTACAGTAAAACCTCCATAGCTGACCACCTCCCTACATTTACCACTCCCTAAGTTGTTTTCGTAGACCGGACATACACTATATGTACACAATAGAAAGCCAACCTCTCCATATTGACCACCTCTGTTAGTTGTAGCTTGACCACCTGGACCTTGACACATGGTATTAATTTATATAACTTGACCAGTTGAGTCCAGTCTGCACAATGGCCAGAAAAGTGAAATGAATTCCTTTCAAAAAGAATATAAAATAATACAATATTTTTGACTTTGATTCAGCAGTAAAGATGACAATATCTTTAACACTGACAAGTTTTGACTCTTTTTCAAGGTGATACCTGGCAGTAGCCTCCTTATAAGGGGTGACAAATGTAAGAATGGAAAACTTTCTAAAGAACATTTCACAGTTCTGTGTGCTAGCTTAATCAGAGAGAAGCTAAAACCTTTGGTGATTGGTAAATCAGCAAAGCCATGCTTATTCAAGAACTTGCAGCACAAAGACCTTCCCATCACCTGGAAATCTAACAAATCTGCATGGATGACTGGTGCCCTATTTGAGGAGTGGGTAACAGGTATTGACTGAGAAATGAAGAAGAAGAAACAGTCCATTCTCCTTGTAGTGGACAATTGTGAATCATCTTACAAATGTGAAACTGAATTTTTTGCCTCCCAATATTACATAAAAAATTCAACCTCTTTATCAAGGCATAATGAAAACATTCAAAAGGCACTACTGACCCCAGGTTCTGCAATGGTCATTGCTAAAATGCAAAGCTATGGTCCATCTGGAGAAGAAAAATCCTAACCCTAACTATAACTTAAGTGAATTAAGTGAGGAAGACAGAGAAATTGCAGATATTCCAAAAGAGGATGTCAGTCATTTGATAATGCAGTTAGTCATTTGCCATGGAAAAATGCCTAGATATACTGAGTGGTATAGCCAGTATTGAGAGTACATTCTCTGCTTACCTTCATAAAAAGAATAAGAAACAGACTAAAATTGACTCTCTTTTTCAAAAAGAATGATCAAACCAAGAAAAAACAGTACATAAATGTATTGATTTTGTATGATACAGTATTGTATGAATGATTTTCCTGTATTTTCACTATATGTGTTTTTATATGACATTCTCTAATAAAAAATGTACAATAAAATTAGGCACATATACATGTCAGTACAGTTGGTTCATATGTTGACCACTTTTGTTCAGTCCCTTGGGTGGTCAGCTTTCAGAGTTTTACTGTATGTCACTTTTATCTTTGAATTTAAAAATAATCTTCTGACAGATAGTCTGCCATTATGTTCAAGCATCCTCTAGTACAATGAAGAATTTATAGTTGATTATGTGGTGTGAATGCCCAGGCTATGATGCAGCAAAACAGCTCCAAAGCATAATATTTTCATCACCATGCTTTACAGTTGTATCAATTTCTTGTACTGGAGTATTGTCTTTGTTTTTCACCAATTGATGTCTAGTTGTTTGGTAATCTTTTAAAATCCTTTCCTAGACTCATAGGGATCTATAATCTTTCTGAAGATATTAGAGAAACTTCAGCAACAAAGAACAAATGAAACTAAATGTCTGAGGTTTTAGGTTCCTGCAAATCCTCTCTAACACTGTTCTAATCATTTATATCTCATCTGGTGCACTTGATTCTAATTTTAGGTATTTGAGGTAGTGATAAATATCTTTACTTTGTAAAGTATACTTTTCCTCATGCAAGGTGTACTTACTTTTTCCACATGCAAATATTTAAGTGACA
Source organism: Bothrops alternatus (assembly GCA_034064705.1). Lineage (NCBI taxonomy): Eukaryota > Metazoa > Chordata > Lepidosauria > Squamata > Viperidae > Bothrops > Bothrops alternatus. Next base: position 19,377,052 of record JARGCV010000085.1, read on the forward strand.
CGTACACATTATGTAAATGGTGTATTACATTTGTTATATCCCTTTATCAATATAATTGAAATAAGGATCAAATATCTATATGTTGAAAGAAGTGAAAATATTAATGATGTCTTCTTAGTTTTTTACATGTCTCTATGTATTACAAGATATTTTAAAGATCTTAGAATCTTTTGTTTTCAGAGTCAGGTGTACTAATGAATTGTAGGTACTAATACATATATCCTCTAATCACATCTTGATTGCTAATGAAGCATTTTATTTTGTGAGTTAAAGTTTTGATGATTTGAGAGGAGTGGTGTATGTCAAAGAGCAGCTGTAATATTTTATCACTCTTCTGCTGTCAATTGAGTCTATTACACTGGTAAGAAGCCTAATTTAAAAAATGAAATCTCCTAAAATCATTGTTTTGAAATGGCATATATTCATTTGGGACATGGTTGGAGAATTGGTTAATATTTCTTTTGCCTTTCTATTGGCAAAAGAGTTTAAAATATAAAGATATTATCTATGCCCATGATATATTACAGGTTAATTGTTGAATGTTACAATGTTACCTTTCTGTTTTGTTTTATGCTTGTGAAATAATAAAGAAATAATTCTTAAGTGAGCTTGCAGCTATACCAAATTTATATAATGAATTTGACATTGATAACTTTGGAGAATAATCAAGAAATCTTAAATAAGTGCGCACTTATCAGTAAATATACCTAAATTACACATTGAATCTGACATCCTTGATTTTTGGAGAATGTACATATTTAATCAAATATATGTCTGTTCTTAATATAGATTTAGTTTGTATTGTCAGCTCAACCTTAAATATTTATAACATACATGGATACCTCTTTTTATTATTTGATAGAACACTTAAAAGAAAGACTAGAGGATTATATTAAGCAGTGGAATGGCCTTGTAAAGATTTTTCGAAATGAAAGGAGAGAAGGTTTAATTCAAGCTAGAAGCATTGGAGCCCAGAAGGCTAAACTTGGAAAGGTAGAATACCGTTTGCTAAATAAAATCCTTCTTTCCATATAATCACAATTTTATTTTTAATAGATCCTAAACCACATTATTGTTGTAACCACGGTTCTTTAATTGCAAAATTACATTTAAAAAAATAAACTCAACATGTATTTTTATAAGAAAATAAAAACTAAATTGAAATCTCCTTTCCTCTTTGTTTTTTAAAGGTTTTAATTTACCTTGATGCCCACTGTGAGGTGGCAGTAAACTGGTATGCGCCACTAATAGCTCCTATATCTAAAGACAGGTAATAATTTGCTTATTTCTATCCCTCAGGAATCCTTTAAACATTGTAATTTTGTAGTATCCAAAACAGATAATCATTTTTAATAGGTAATTTTCTAACACATTTTTTCAGCTGCCCAAATAGGAGTTTGCAGGTTGGCTGATAAAACTCTTGTTTTAGGAAAAATTTAGGAAAAAAATACTTACATTAACAGTTTTTATCTGAAGTATACTTAGCACTGTAAATAGTTGAAGTTCTGTTACTACCTAAAGACATTAATTGCATAATTGATTTCACTTGTGATGCAAACAGTTGGCAAGTTAATATTCATATTTACACAAGTGAAAGCTACATTAAAATGAATAAAAATCTGAGAAAGTAGTCCTCAATGTGCAAAGCAGAATTGCATATGAATAGTCAGAAATAAAAGATATTGTTTTAAATTGTTTCCCTTCTCCTTTCTTTTAAATAATGAGTTTGGGTAATTACATCAGAGCACTAGTTTTGGTTTCAAAGTGTTCCAGTATTCATAAATGTACCTGTTAAAATAGTATATTTACTAGGTTTAAGTCAGACCTAAAGTTTTAAAAAAAAATCTATGACATGTTTAATAATGTATCTATTAAAATAATATATTTGCAAGCTTTACATTGTTTTTTAAAAAATTGTTGACATGTTTAAAAAACTGGCAAAACCACTTGACAGCCCCTCTGCCTCATGAAACCAAACAAGACAAATGCATTTAACAGCAGAATGCTACATTGTCCAAATGCAGAACATGCAATTTACATCATTCCCTTTCACAATTAATTTTCAAGAATCTATGCAGGAAAAGATAAATATATTCTCAACATTAATTTGAATTCATTCTGTTAATTCATAATCTCTGTTCCTCAGTTTTATTTTATAGGAAAAGTAGTGTGTATCTGTGTACTGTATTTATTCAAACTATATTTGGACAAGGCATTAAAGATAGCGGGTAATCTATTAGATTAGATAGCTTAACCTTGTCTCTTCCCCTTCCATAAATATTTCAGAACTACATGCACTGTGCCTCTAATAGATTACATAGATGGAAATGACTATTCCATTGAACCACAGCAAGGCGGGGATGAAGATGGCTTTGCCAGAGGGGCCTGGGACTGGAGCTTGCTATGGAAACGTATTCCATTAAGCCATAAGGAAAAGGCAAAAAGAAAATATAAAACTGAGCCATATCGGTAAAGAACACTGTTTTGTAATACTGATCTTTATTAATTCATGCTTACCTAAATCCTTTCATTTTTCCCCCTCTTTTCCATGAACCATGGTTCATTTAAATGTACCATATGCCTTTCTTCAACCTCACCATCATCATCCAAAATCCTGCAGAACCGCATGTACTGTGCCGCTTATAGATGTCATAGATGGCAACACTTATAATATTGTACCCCAAGGGGGTGGTGACGAAGATGGGTTTGCTAGAGGAGCATGGGATTGGAGCATGCTCTGGAAGAGGGTTCCCCTGACCAAACGTGAGAAGGCAATGAGAAAGACAAAAACTGAGCCGTATCGGTAATCACTAAATGGCTTAAATGTTTTTCTTTTTCTTAATGATGTACTGACCTATTAAATACTTGCATGATATTCTATTCTTAAAAATAATGCTTTAAAATAAGCCCTATTCTTTTTTCACTAACCTGTGAATTAACTTCTGCAATTTGTCTATAGTATGCTTATTTACTCTATTTTCTAAGCAAAATATATAATAATTGCTGCTTTACAAATTGCTTTGAATGGATGTTGCAATTTGCACATCCTTCAGATTATTAATGTCTGCTATTTCAGTGCATGGTTATTCTTGTTCACTAGAAAAGTAATGATCAAAATGGGAAATAGCAGAGCATGTTGATATCAGTGTAAACTTGGTGCCCTTCTGACATCTTGGGCCCATTTCCAGTGTATTGAATTGCCTTATATATTATTTTATTTTGTGTTGTATCTTTTAACACACTTGAATGACACTGAGATTAGCTTCAATTACTTAGTAGTGTGATAAAAAATATAATGTTATGCTATGCTGAAAGGGAAACATAACAGAAAATTGTAAATGCTTGCAGCTATTGCCCAGTTTTTCTATTCAGTGTTGGGCCTACCCCAAAAGAAAGTAAACAAAACTTTCAGGGCCAAGAGTCTTGCCACAGAGCAGAACAGCTCTGTGGCAAGAGAACACCTTGGCCAGAGCTCTCTCAAGCTTGGTGTCAGAAGAAAAATTGACCTGACAAATTATTAACACTGTATTATTAACACTGATGACAACAAAATGCATGATACATTAGGTGTAAATATTTTGATTGTGTTGATTTTTACAATTCTCTTTAATTTGTTTTCACCAATAAAATGAATGTTCAAAAAGAAAATATACCTACCTGGAAAGGAATAAGGAATGTCCCTTTTTCCTGTCCCCGTATTAATAGGCCTGTAGTTCTGCTTTAATTCAATTATTCTTCACTAACGGTGCAACCAGGCTTATTTTCAAAGATTCTTTTCCTTTAGCTAAATAATTTATTTTTATCATTTCCGCAGTTTTAAAAAATGGATGTGTTTTTTTTTACTTTGTGATTTATTAAGTTTGAAATATTTTATTGAAATTATGAAGCTTTGATAAATTAATTAAACATTTTTGTTCTCTAGCAGAAAAATGTTTTGGCCCATTCTCAAATCCCAGTATTTTCAATAGTTTATAGCAAAAACTTCAGTAGCTAAGCATTCCAGTCACTTGGCCTACTAAGAGCTTTTTTTAACCTTTACATGTTACAATCTATTTTGAATTGATACAACTATTGGCATTGTGAATAATGCCTCCTTATGTAAAAAATAAAGCAAACTGTAATACTTTTTTCCTTTTAAGCTTGGAAAAGGAACTTTTCCATTCTAGCATTTCCCCCATATGTTATTGTTTAAAGAAAGAAAGAATTAAACATTTAATCTGTTTCAATATTCCTAAATTCTGATGATCTTATAGTGACTTCAGAATCAATGCTTTATAATTTCTGCATGTTTAAATTATTCCTTGTTTCTTTAATAAAATAATCATTTATGCCATGCTGCATACAAACCCTTTTTGTTTACCTTCTAGATCGCCTGCGATGGCTGGTGGATTATTTGCCATTGAACGTGATTTCTTTTTTGAGTTAGGTCTCTATGATCCAGGTCTACAAATCTGGGGTGGTGAAAATTTTGAAATATCCTACAAGGTAAATAGTCATTCCAGAGAGTCTATTACCATTGTTCAAGTAAATGTGTGGTCACTTTTCAGGCTACTTTTCATATTCACCTTCATTGATAAAGGAAGTAAATGCCATCTCCTTTCTAGCAACCTGCTTCTAGTTAAGGTTATATAGACAGTTATGTAATACTCTTTCACTTATGTAATCCTTCATTGGGAATAATCTTAAATTTATTTTTGTTTTGTTTTATAGTGCAAAGCAAGAGTTTTGGGGTTTTTGGGGATCTCTAAGCCAAATGTAGCTGTTTTTCTATAAGAGTTTTTAAAATAGTATATTTAGTGATCTTGAATTTGTGCCTTATTTGCCTAATATTTTGGGAGATTGACTTAAAAGGAAATTTGCATAAGTTGCTCAATCTATCTGTTCATTTCATTTTTTCGGGTACTGACATTCTGTTAGGAGGGGGGAGGTTTCGCTCTTTGGGGAAAGGAAAGCTCTGTGGGTTCTGGGATGTATATCCTTTGTTTTGTTCTTTTCACCTTTGGTGCATCTCTCTGGGTGTGAAAGAGAGGAGGAATGTGCCTAGGGCCACCTGTCTTATCTCTATACTGCTGGGGAAAGACTGGGAAGAAAATGAAATGCCTGTGAACTGCAATTTATCACTCCGGTTCTCATAACAACTTCGCACCTGTGGATTGGCTAAAATGAAACTGGACAATTTGGTACTGGAGAGGAGTTTGAAAGGAGAGTTTTAATGTACCATTTTGCATGGGAATTATTCAGACCTTGCCTTATTATTCTGCTATCACTATCTCTCATTAAAAGTTCCTTTTAAAACAATGCCAGTTTCAGGAGTTCTGCTTCCTTGAGAGTGCTAGCTGAGGCAGGACCTTACATTAGGCAATATCTGCAAAGTGGTCAACCCAGAGAGGCATCTGCCCTACCGTGGGGACTGTGCACGCTATGTCCATGGCAGTGAGCAGGACAATACTGAATGGTGAGAAGAGTCCACACCAAGACTCACCCTGAAGAGATGGATGGAAGAGACAGCTGCCATGGAGGAATCTACGATGCTGAGGTGGTCAGTTGGCGTGGGGAAAAGGGAAGACTGAGAGAGAAGGACCCAACGGGTAACTTTCACCTGGGGTAGCCAAAAGCAGGGCTGGAGGTGCAAAATGGAACTGCTCTGTGACGACAAGGAGATCGAGGGAGAGCAGAACCCAACTGACCAGATCCTGAAACAAGCAATACACCTCATGGTGGAAGCTTTTCAGGACCTGAAAGTGAAATCTGGGCAGCGCAGAGGGAGAAGTGAGGAACAACTTGAAGAAACAATGGGTGATAAGAGCAGGTCTGTAGCTATTGAAACCGCAGCAACTCTACCGAGACAGCAGTAACCACCCTAGCCACCCCGCAGCAAGCTGGCCCTAGGGGTGAATGTCCCACAAGCAGCCAGGGAAAGACCCCCGCACTCTGAGCCAAAATTGGTCCCCCTTGGGATGAAATTTGACGGGGATCCCCAGGTATTGGGATTCTTCCTTGCTCATGTTCTGGAGCCCTGGTCTGCCTACATGATAGGTACATCCTGGCCGAAGAAGTGGAGATCAACCAGAATTGCAACAAGTACAGATGAGGCAGGGTTTGGAAGCGATCTCCACTGGAAAAGAAAGGGGTGGCAACCAAACCCACGGCAGCTCAACTGCGTTTAATTGGTTGCTTCAGATGTGGCAAGGAAAGCCATTGCACTTTGTAGTACCTCACTAAAACCCCTGCCAAGAAGGGAGACCAACTGTCTGGAGGGAAGCCAATGAAAACTACAAAAGGACATGACCCTGAAGAGCGCGGAGTTCGTAGAGTTCTACCCAACCCCAAAATTAAGAGGGGGACTCTGACCCTGCCGGAGGATGGACCGGGGATGCCCGAAAGCAACTACAATGATGATCCCTTGGTAAATGGGACAATGCCCATAGAGCTATTAATCCCGGACAAGGAAGAAAAGGTGGCCCTAAATGTTCTACTTGGGTTGCACCAGGTGCCTAATCAGGGAAATTACATTTGCCAACTTGATGGGTCCATCGCAGGGAGCATCCCAGTGAATTTTGCCACAACCCCCCTCGGACTAGTCTTGAGGTTGACCTGGCTGAAGAAATAGAACCCGCTAGTGGATTGGAGAGAAGGATGTTTGAAATTCCCTAAAGGGAAAACTCCCTTACCAAATAAGCACAACCGCCCAAAGAAGGAACCAGCCTGAGAAGTAGTGGCTGCATTGAGCGGTGAAATCTTGGAAAACATATCTAGAGAGTATACGAGCTAGTTGAGGTTTTCAGCGAGAGGAGTAGGGACGCATTCCCCCCCCCAACCCACAGACTGTGCCATTGAAATCGTCCTGGAGCTAAACTGCCAAAACCAAAGCTATATTCGATGACTCCCAGGGAATTAGATGAACTGCACTGGTTCATAGATAAAAATCTGGCCTGTGGCTTCAGACCCTGGATGGCTGCACCCGTATTGTTTCAAGAGAAGAAAGATGGGTCTCTTCATCTCTGCATGGATTATAGGGGTTTAAACATGATGTGCATGGAAAATGTATATCCCTTGCCCTCATGAAAGATATGCTGGCCAACCTCTCGAAGGGAAGAATATTTTCTAAATTAGACCTGCAAGAAGCGTACTTCTGGGTCAGAATCAAGGAAGGGGATGAGTGGAAAACTGCTTTCAACTGCCCTCTTGGTTGCTTCCAATTTAAGGTTCTCCCATTTGGTCTACAGCTCCCCCTCCCCGCTGTATTCATGCAACTGATCAAAGAAGTGCTCCATGAGCACCTGTATAAGGGAGTTTTAATGTACCTGGACGATATATTAATTTGCACCGAAATGAAAACTGAGCATGTGAAACCAGTCAGGGTAGTGCTGAACAAACTCTGTGTAGCTAAGTTATATGCAAAATTGTCAAAGTGCGGGTTCCACAAGGAAAAAATCGACTACCTAGGCTACCAGATCTTACACAAGGGAGTAGAGATGGATCCAGAAGAAGTGCGGGCCGTCTTGGAGTGAGTTACCCCCTGCGCCAGAACGCAATCACAGAGCTTCCTGGGCTTTGTGAATTTCTATTGGCAATTTATCCCCTCCTTCACAGAGATTGCGCTCCCTATCACAAGACTAAGGAGTAGATAAGCCGAAGCCCAGCCAACCACTGAAATGTACTATGGAATGCCAAGCTGCCTTTGAAAAGCTAAAGAAACATCTCAGTGGAGCCAGTGCTAAGACACCCAATCCAGAGAAACCATTCATAATTCAGACCAATGCCAGCGATGTAGCGGTGGGTGCAGTACTTATCCAAGAGAATGTAAAGGGCCAATTACAGCCCTGCACTTATACTTCAAAAAGGTTGTCAGAGACTGAACAATGCTAGGCGGTCTGGGAGAAGGAAGCTTATGTAGTGCAGTGGGCTTTCCTCACCTGGAGGCACTTCCTGGAAGGGAGCAAAATCCCTTTCCAAGTTTGAACTAATCATAAAAACTTAGAGGCTTCTAAGACCCCCAGAAAATTGTCTCCCAAACAAGCAAGGTGGGCCCAACAATTTTACTCTCCACTACTTGCCATTAGGAAAATACTTTCTGGCTGATGCTTTATCAAGGATGCCACAATATAACAGTATAAAAACAGGTAATTAAGCCTCTACTCTCTGCACAATTAGCATCCCCAATAATTACAAGGGCATAGGCAAAAGACAGCCCATCGCTAGACAATGCCACTATGATGGCGCTTAAACAAGCCCTAGAAAAAGACAAGTGGTTCCTAAGCCATAAAAATCTCTGCTCAATGCGGGATGGACTAGCATGGGTAGAGGGGAAGCTGTACATTCCCACCACCGAAAGACTGAAAACAATGCAAGTCTCCCATGATTCAAAACTTAAGGGACACTTTGGATTTGTAAAACCCCTACATTTATTGAGGAGGCAATTCTGGTGGCCATCTTTTAAAAAAGGCATTGAAACCTATGTGGTCAGCAGCAAAACGAAGACAACGAAAAATGCCTGGCCTTTTGCAGTCGGTAGCAAACCCTTCAGCACTCTGGAGAGAGATCTCTATGGATTTCTTCGTAGAACTGCCAGAAAGAGCAGGAAACACTGTCATTTGGGTAGTGACTCACCTGTTTTCAAAGCAGGTCCACTTTATCCTGTACCAGAAGATCCCAACTTCCAAAACTCTAGTAAAACTGTTCCTCCAACATATCTATTGATTGCATGGGGCCCCTCACAATATAATTTCACATAGAGGGGTCCAATTCACCTCAAATTTCTGGAAGGCATTTTTGGACCTCTTAGGAATGGAACAGGGCTTGAGTTCTAGTCACCATCCTCGAATGGGGGGACAGAACAAACGAACTCAGTCCTGGAACAGTACTTAAGATGTTTCATCAACTACCAACAAGACAATTGGACTGACCTCAACAATGCTGTATACTTTAGCATGGGATACACCCTTTTCAGGTGGCCAATGCCTGAACTGCCAGGCAATGAACCCACCATCCCTTCCCTTAAGGAATGGATGAATCAACTGCAGAACAGGAAGGTCAGAAAGGCTCTCAGTGAGGCCAGAGAAGCCTAAAAGGCTCAGGCAGATAAAAAGAGAATGGAACCTAAACCTTTCCACACTGGGAACAGGGTATATCTGTCTACTAGATTCCTGCAGTCACTACAACCCTCCAAAAGGTTAGGACCAAAATGTATGAGTCCCTTCCTCATCAAATGCATCATAAACCCAGTTACTATAGAACTGGAACTTCCCAAGCATTAAGGCAGATCCACCCTGTATTTCATTGCAGTTTGCTAAAACCTGAGATAACTTCGCCTCTAAGGCTTCTGACAGCCCACCACCACAACCCATTATGGTAGAAGATGAACAACATTTTGAAAACACCATGGAGCCCCCCAGTATCTGTGGCTTGGAAGGATCTCCTAGCACCCCAGAATGAGTAGGTCTATAAAAAGCACGTTAGAGCCCCAAGATTGCTCAAACACTTTCATGCGCGTTATCCGGGACAAGCCTGATTCACTTCTCATTTCTTTTTCTCCCCATTTTATTGTTTTCTATTTCTCCCTCCTTCTTTAAAGGAGGGTTATTTTGGGGGTACTGCCATTCTGTTGGGAGGGGGGAGGTTTCGCTCTTTGGGGAGGGGGAAGCTCTGTGGGCTCTGGGATGTATTTCCTTTGTTTTGTTCTTTTCACCTTTGATGCATCTCTCTGGGTGTGAAAGAGAAGAGGAATGTGCCTGGGCCATCTGTCTTAACTCTATTCCGCTGGGAAGAGACCGGGAAGAAAATGAAACGCCTGTGAACAGTTTATCACTCCGGTTCTCATAACTTTGTACCTGTGGATTGGCTGAAATCAAACTGGACAGTTGGGCACTGGAGAGGGGTTTGAAAGGAGAATGTATCGTTTTGCACTGGAATTATTCAGATCTTGTCTTGCTATTCTGCTATCATTATCTCAATAAAAGTTCCTTTTGAAATGATGCCAGTTTCAGGAGTTCTGCCTCCTTGGGAGTGCTAGCTGAGGCAGGATCTTACAGTAGGTGAAGTTGGAAAACTCATATATAATAAGAAACTTAAAATATGGCACCTTTTTTCAATAACCACTTTGTAATTTTGAAGTTTGAACAAGGTCAGGTTGAATAATGTTGTGCATTGTATATATATTTGATTTAATCAAATCGAGAGTCAAATTGAACCACTTCTGTAGCCCTAAAGGTTGTACCTGGATTTTTACAAAGTGAATTACTAGATAGAAAGCTTTCAATTTCAACACACCTGTTGTAGTTTGTTATTAGGTAATCTTTTTGATGAAATAATACAAAATGCATAAAAGCAGAAATCCATATATGAAGTGGAACAATTTCTGAGTAAGCCTACACAGATACAAAAATATTTAAAATATAAAATTTTCTATTCTATTAAACTATTCAGAATAATATCAAGATTTTAGTAACAAAAACTATATTGATATAATATCTTCCAAGTCTCTAGCCACATCTGGGTTTATTTCAGTTACAGAATCCAACAAAATCCTACTAATAAAATCACAAATTGTGTTTCTTTAGTATGCTAAAATTTAATACATCAATTTGGAACCTAATGAGCATTTTACTATGGTCTGAAAAAATAATATGGTTCAGATTTACATTACAGTTTTTGGTTTTAATATAAGACTACAAAATGAAATGAGTCTCTAAAATAACTTGCAGATATTACTTCATAATTTGGCATAAATCCTGTTGTTATAGTGTTGACTATTTTATTAATATTGAACACTACTTATATATTTTTCTTCCAGATAAAATGTAACTGCTTGTTAGATTTAACTAGGGAAGACATATTTCTTTGGTCATTTTGGTAGTAATGCTGAAGGTGCAGTTCAATTAAATTCTTTCTATATAATGTTGACTTGGTAAAATCTCCTTGTATATTCAGATTTGGCAGTGTGGAGGACAGCTACTATTTGTGCCTTGTTCTCGTGTTGGGCACATATATCGTCTCCAGGGATGGCAAGGGAATCCACCTCCAGCTTATGTTGGATCATCACCTACTTTAAAGGTAATGCTTATGTCCCTAAAATATTAATAAATGTAAATCTTTTATATCATTTCATATTAATGATTGAATTAAATTAAAGCTGTATAGGTTCCCATTAGATTTATTTGCTTATTTAATGTATGGCATATAATGTCAGGGAAATTGACACATGCTAGACACACAGTGCAGTCCTGATAGTCTAGACTGCTAGTTGATTCTGTTTGGCACTTGCGGGTCTATCCTTGGTGTACTGCTGGGGGCTTTACACCAATTAGTTAGCAGTACACGGGTTGATAGCTTTTCCAGGCTCCTCTGCCAGTCTTGCCTCGGGTCACAATGCCTTACATCTGGCCAGGTCCAGCACTGGCTTCCACTCTCTGCACACATGAACTCACCTAAGTTTTTCCCAAGTAGATAAATTCCCACCATTTATCTACTTGCAGTATTGCATGTTTTGAACTGCTCAGTGGGCAGGAACTAGGGACCAAGCGACAGGAGCTCATTCCATCTCACAGAGCCGGGCTCAAACCACCAGAGTGCAGACCACGCACTGCATCCCCTCCACACCAGAAATGAATAGGAAAGCAGAAATTCCTATTCAACTATTCAGATATATTGCTAACATATCTAGATTGACTAGACAGCCTCTGACCATAAGATCAAATTAAATTAAACCTAATTTGAATCCTGCAATTGGACAATTTTGCACATCCTTATAAATGTTTTCTATTATCTATCCCTATTTAGTTAATAGATGAGCATTCAGTGATTCCAGGCAATTTTTTTTTGTATTCTCTGGAAAGCCACCTAAATCGTACTGCTGACACTTGACAATGAAGTTCTAAATGCAGTCTTTAAACTGTAAAAAGCTTTGCCAACCCTGGTTTATTAAACAAAGATACATAAAAAGTTTTCAATATAATTCCTTACTAATCATCCTGTAAATTGATAATAGGACAATATTTTTTTGGTCCCAACTTTCACATTGTTACAGTAGACGTGACTGGGATTAAACTTAATTAAACCTTCTTAAGTTCATAGAGTGAACTACTTTAAATCCACTTTGAGCCATTGAAGATGTAAATTGACATTCCTTTCATTCATAATATCCTTTCCTGAATGAGAGAGTAGAATAAAATCATTCAAGAAAGGTACAACCACAATTGAGCCCAAAATTTCTGTTGCTAAGTGAGACATTTTTAAAGTGAATTTTCCTCCATTTTACTACTTTTCTTGCCACAGTTAAGTGAATCACTACAGGGTGTTAAATTAGTAACATGGTTGTTAAGAGAATCTAACTCCCTATTGACTTTACTTGTCAGAAGGTGGCAAAAGGGGATTTACATGAACCCAGGAGACACTGCAACTGTCATAAATATGAGTCAGTTGCCAAGTGTGTGAATTTTGATGACATGACCATGGGGATGCTGCAATGGTCGTAAGTGTGAAAAACGGCCATAAGTCATTTTTATTGGTGCTGTTGTAACTTCAAATAAACAGTTTGCTAAATGAACTGTTGTACATCGAGGACTATCTGTAGTTGCTTTCCATTTTTTTAAATGTATGCATTAATTTTGTATGTTTTACAGAACTATGTCCGTGTTGTTGAGGTCTGGTGGGATGAATTCAAAGATTATTTCTATGCTAGTCGTCCTGAAACAAAAGCACTAGCTTATGGAGACATATCAGACCTGAAGAATTTTCGTGAAGATCACAAATGCAAAAGCTTTAAATGGTTTATGGAAGAAATAGCCTATGATATAACTTCTCATTATCCTCTGCCACCTAGAAATGTGGAGTGGGGAGAGGTAACTGTTCTTTCATCTAAGTCAGTATTTGAATAATCTCCTGAGCTAATGCTAGCCTTGTCTATCTAAGAATGTATATTGGATTAGGAGCATAGGGGAATCTCTGAAGAAATAGGTGTCTTATATGTAAAAAGTACTTAAACTGTTGGAACCATTAAATCACATATTAAACCATATTTAATTAAATTCAGGTTTTCTGAACGAAACCAGTTTGTCAGAAAATAGTGCTGATTTTCCAGGTAGTAGTTGCCAACCAACTAGCGATACATATGCCATATTGTTGTCTGAGCTGAAACTGAAAATTTAGATTTTTTTGTAAACCTTTGCAAAAAGTAGCAGATAATTCATATATTAACATCAGATTTTAGGCATTATGGTCTGGAAGAGAATCAAAATGTTAGTATTAATTATATGAATAGAAAATTGTTTCCTAGAGTTAGGCACTATAAAAATGAAAACTAATTGTGGATAGAATGGTGCTTGTTCTTTTTTCAAAGAAGAGTTTTGTGATCAGCATGTTGTAATAAATAAGCCAATGGGAGTTAAAATAAGTCTTGTCTTTATGAAATTGAATTTAGATGGCAAAGAGAAGGGTACGTAAAGAAGTGATTTATTCATAATGATACTCATTTATGAGATTGATAAAGATTGAGACAAATAGAGCAAAATGCTGTTTCTTAAAAAAGTAGGAAAAAACAAGACAAAAATCTGGAAGATTTTAAAATAAAGCTTGCAGTTATTGCCAAGGCTATTTTGCCATTCACTGCCATTCAAATAATTGGCCACTGACAACTGACAAGTATAGAGAATTAAATAAAAGTAATAGTTACTGAAAATGATTCAGGGGAATTACATTTTTGCTTTACTTAAATAGTATATCACACATCATTAACATATTGCCTGTAGATTACTTATTTGAAAAAAAAAACTCCTTGTTCTTTGCCTCTAATAAAAAGAATTCTTATTCTCATGCAACAGATATTTTCAATATATTTCATTACATTTTATTCATTATTGTGGTTGCTGTTGTGAAATAATCTTTAATATATAATACAGTTTGTGGCAATGGTAGAGAATATTAGGACAGATTCATTTATGTATCCCATTTATTGGGAAATCATGCTTTAAACGAGCAGTGGAATTCATAAAGGGGAGGTTCTCTGTGCTGATAATTGAGTTGAAAACAAGATTAGGTATATGCACAAATTCTCTTGGTTTTTCATTTTAGTGTTCCACAATCCAGGGCTAAAGTACTTGTCATCTCTAGATGTTGGTGAACTACAGTTCAGCAGCTTCTACTGTGCCCCGCAAAGGAAAAATGTGGCTATAGTTCACCAATATCTGGAGATCCTTAAGTTCCTTATAGCTGAAGTTCCTTTGAGAGTGAACACAACATGCATTAATTATAAGAAGATTTATAGGATTTATTATTATTTATTTATTATTATTATTTATTTGACTTCTATGCCGCCCTATTCCGGAGAACTCAGGGCGGCTCACAACATAATAGAAATCAACATATAAAAATACATGTATATAAAACCCCTTAATTTAAAAAAAAACAATCATTCAACATACACACAGACATACACTGGCTTGGGGCAAGATGTTAACTGCCCCAGGCCTGCCGGCAGAGGTGTGTTTACTTTGAATCTTTTGTTATTTGCTATGCTATTTACCTTTATACAGTATATGCATGAGTTATATTAAGCTGTTTTGTTGTGGATTACAAATAATACTTTTCCATATTATTTCTATTTATTATTAATTTACTATATTGTAACAGTAGTACAAATCATAAATGTGTTTCAGATTAGAGGTTTTGAAGCAGCATACTGCATAGATAGTATGGGTCATACCAATGGAGGCTTTGTGGAACTTGGTCCATGCCATAGAATGGGAGGAAATCAAGTAAGTAGACTCAGATAATGTTTTCAGTTGTGAGCTAAAATATTAAATAAATTGCTTACGATTTTTAGATTGGAAGCTGCCTTCCTTCCCAATCCAAGAGACATTTTTGTGATATAAATATCATATCACATATTTATTTTCTTATTTTGTGTGTATGTGTATATCATAAAAGTTATTACTCTCCCATATGCCTTGCCTCAATAAATACTATGTATACTGTAATCTCTTTTATTGATTTATTTGAAATTGTTTCTTTTTAAAAAAATCTGCTTTGAATGTAATATATACAGGGGAGCTATCTATATGTAAAGGGATTATGGCTGTAATTCTGCTTCAGTTTATATGATTTTGACAAATAAACTAAAGCAGTTGCTACTTTTATTTTCATGTCATGTAAACAGGAATAATATTCTCACTCTATATTTGGGTGCACTTAAGACTTAACAGTTCAGTTTCTATGTACCCTTCTCTTATTTTAGTCTTTCAAATAAATTTTTGTTCTGAAAGTTTCTGAATGCAGAAGCTGAAATGCAGATGTTGAGGTTTAATATTCAGAAGAATGCAAAAGTTTACTGAATATTAATAAAATGTTGATCCATAAAATATGTTGATCCATGCATATCCAAGTTATTTCAAGTGTGTGTGTCAAATTATAGATTCTAAGTATTGCAATTGTGCTTGTTTCATGCATTCTTAATAGATTTGATATATGTGGTATAATAGTTAAGGTTCTTAGCTAGGAATAGATACATACACTTTCAAATCTATCTTCAAATGGTAATATTTAGCATATAGCTTTCTAAATTTTTTGTCATAATTATTTTTGCCAGTATATATTTAAGAATGCCTCTTTAATTATATTTATAAGCTGATTTCAGTCTTACTTGTATGCAACAATATGCTTTATATGGTAACATTTTTAGTTATTAGAACAAAATATGCATTGTTTTTTAATATTTATGTTTAGCTCTTCAGAATTAATGAAGCTAACCAACTCATGCAGTATGACCAATGCTTGATTAAAGGACCTGATGGATCAAAAGTTATGATTACACATTGCAATTTAAATGAATACAAGGAGTGGCAATACTTCAAGGTATCTGATTAGTGCTGAGAGTCCCATTAGGATAACAATGATTAATTCTTTTTGAATTTTAGATAGATTTAAATAATAGCATAAAACAGGTTGAACTAGACATGAATATTATCTTCTGATGGTTTCTTCTGTGTAACTCCCTTTGTCCGTCATAGAAATCATTACTGTTTATGAACAAGATTTAATGAATTTATCCACCAAATTTTAATATATATGCATGTATGTATTATTTTGTGATGTAAAAGGCAAGCAGGAAGAGTAAAGAACTTGCAGGCACACCAGTAGTGTGATGTCTTCAACTACTTATTTACTTACTTACTTTCTTACTTATTTCTTTATAAGATTTTTTACTACCTGAAATCTTACTGCCCTCTACATGTCTTACTGAACTTCCTATTATACAATGCAATGCAAAATCACTGTAATAATTAAATAATGCAGTTGGCAATTAAGCAGTAGAAGTAATAATACCACATTCATAGTGGTTGCATTTAACTCTCCAAAGGGATTGGAAAGCCTTAAAGGTTGAGATGATCCCCATTTCCAGGACAAGCTACTTCAGAGGAAGGAAACTGTGACAGAGGATGCTCACTCTGCTACATGTACTGGTAAATGGATCTTATGGATCTTTTAGCAAGGGCTTCCTAATTGGATAAGAGAGCAAAAATCCTGTTTTAATATCATCCCTGGGCTCAGATGCCTATACTGCCAAGGCTCTAGATAATCTTCATCTTCTAGAATTTTCTACAATTTCAGTTCAGTTCAGTAGCCTACCCAAAAAGAAAGATTAAACATAGAGAGAAAGTTGTTTAAGTCTGATGTACCAGACTTGCCCTCTTGAGTCAGCAAACTAGTGCCTCGTTAAGGACCTCTGCCATTTCCTCTCAAAAAGGTATTGATGACAGCCTTGAACCTTTCCATAGTCCAGTTCAGTCTGCAAGTGATAGAGTCAAGAATACAAAGGACTTTGTGCACTCTCTCTTTTGAGTAGAGGGGAGAGTTGATCTCACAGAGTTGAGTCAGTATGTGGTGGGATGGATTGTGTGGATGAATAAAATGGGCAAAGTTGTTTTGTTAGTGTTTACTGCTTTATTTATCTTGCTATATATGTTATGTATTGTTGTATATCTAGAATTAGGAAGAGGAACAATTATTAATTAAAAATAATCTTCAACTTAATGACTGTTTGAAGTTTCAGTGGACTTCCCCAGTGTTACTTGCAACATGTAATGACCTTGCAATATGTAATGGATCTCTCCCTCCCCACACACACAGATAAAAACGCTGTGGTCATGTTTTGGGCTTTTGATAGCCAACTAACTTTTACTGTTTGTAATGTCCCACCGTCACATAATTGTCATTTGTGACATTTTTAGCTGGTTTCCGCATTTACTTCTGGTTTCTAGCAAAAAAAACCTTTAGAGAAAATGAATTCACTTAACAATTGCTATGTTAGCTTATTGACTGTCACATTACATTAATGATGTCATAAAAAACAGTCATGACTTTGAGTCCAGTCACATGATGCCTCAACTTACAATTATAATTTCAAGATTAATTGCAGTCATAAGACTATTGTATTGGCTTGACAATGATTCACAGAGCCTCTCAGGGATGGGGGATTTGATTGCAGATGAGTAAAAATAAAGGGCATAACAGTAGTGATGGGCAGTATAAAATTGGCACACAAGATACCAAAGGCTGTCCTAGCCACAGCCTTCAATTATTGTTCTGGCAGAAATGTTGATTCCAAAAGCCCCAAATTATGAGCCAACTCCATTTAGTAAGTGTGACCTTCTAGAGTTAAAGATTAAATATTTCCTGATTGAATAGGCTTTGGAATTATAGAAGTTTTTCTTGCTAGGATTCATACTGAGCCTATTTTTCTTCAAGTTACTAGGTCAGGACTTCCACTATATTACACATTTATTTATTAAATTGTATTTGCCACCCATCTCATTTTGCAATGACTCTAGGCGCCTTCTGTCATTCAATCAGAAGTGGACATGTATAATTGAGTATGACTTGCATATTGGTGATACATTACCTATGCCTACTTATGACCTTTCCGAAAATGTACGTTTAGAAGCTGAATAGTGGGACAAAAGGCTGGCTCCTGCAGGACTCACATTAGAGCTCCTACATACCTGATACCTCAGCCTCCACCATGGTCATTTGAAATCAGCCCCTCTGAAAGGTAAAATACCATTATAAAATTGAGCTTTATGCTTCTACCCTTCAGAGCTGGTCCAGCTGTGGTAGATGGCATCAAAAGTCATTTGAGGACCAGGAGGGTCACACTATTCCTAACCAAATCTTCCAACAGACAACTCTTACTTAGGTGCTCACATACCTAAGTCTCAAAGTTTTAGTCACACAATTTTATTTTGTTGCTCAAAAAGGAATATTTTTATTGAGTCTGTTTTTTCTTTTGTGTATATATTGCTACTACAATATATTCCTTTGTATATTTTTTCTTGTAAATCTAATAGTAAATAGCAGATGTCTGTGAAAAATTGAAAATCCTTAGAATTATCAGACTTAGGCAGGTTGATCTAACAAATAGTTCCTAACCTATATTCCTACTCTGCTATTGAGAAGTTAAAGAAAAAATAAATTAGTTTTGTTGTTTTTAATTGGAAACTAATAGGTTATTGCTTTTGCTTTTCAGAATCTTTATAGATTTACTCACATTTCATCAGGGAAATGCTTGGACCGTTCAGAGGTTCTACATCAAGTATTTATTTCAGATTGTGACTCAAATAAAGCAACACAAAAATGGGAAATGAACAATATCCTAAGTGTGTAAACAAAATAGCTGCATCTACCTACTGACAAATGTAATTTGTAAAGAACTGAAAATAACCTGAAAACTGCTGCAACTGTTAACTTGTATAGCTGGGAGCCTGGAATGTCCTGATCTGGATGAAGGATTTAGATGAACTGTGATAGATTTATCATCTGCAGTTAATGTTTACAAAAACTGCTCTTACCTTAAATGTCAATAGATGTTTACATCTCTTTGCTTTCTTTTAGGGTGTTGTTTTAAGATGCTCTGGCTTATCATTTAAAGTGCTTTGACTTGTTTCACTGGAACAAAGTTAGAAGCACAAGCTTGGATCCAAAGTAGTAGGAGATTGTTTCTACATGGGTCATTCCTTTTCCTCTTATAGTGACAACCCTATCCCAAGAGCCCTCCTTAAGGACCTTCTGTAAACTTTCTGTATGGTGTAAAGGGCTGAAAATGGGCAACTTCCCAGGTGTGTATAAGTGCCTTTCACTTGGGCACAAGCAAAAGAATTGGATCCAAGTATTTGTTGTCTTCTTTGGGATTACACTCAGGGGTTTGCAGGCAGTTGTTTTTTTAATTCCAACATTCACACTTGAAAAAACTTGGAGTATAATATGGGGATTATTGACTTGTTATATATTGTTTTGTTTTTACATTTTACCAAGCACTGCCACAGGTTTATAGCCAAGGTGGCCTTCTTTCACAGTCATGCTGCTTTTTTGAAAAAAGAATCCTCAGTATATTTAGTGCCTCCTTAATTTTTCTTCCTTAACTAATCAGAGAAAATTTGTTACAGCATGAATATATTGAAGTCTCTCTTTTATTGTTAGGAACAGGAAAAATCTGCAATGCACTCATTATGTTTAAATAATGTTTTAATTTTACTAGTATACTCTTCATTCCTAATTAGTACATTAAATAATTGGTGCATAAAGCATATCAATAATGCGACATGAATGTCCAAAATAGTAATGTTAAAACATCTTGAACATTTTGAAGGATTAAATTGGTGTAAAGGGTAGCACTTAAATCTATGAAGCATTTGTATGAAATAGCATTAGTCTTCTCTAATTTGATGCCTAAAGTGGAATTTGTTGCACTGAATTGCATAAAGATACAAACACTGAATTTCCCTGCTATATTATCCCTTACATAACAAGATATGTCAGAAATGAAAAATGTGTCTACATCTGCCTAATATGGAATAGCAAAATTTACCTAGTTCAGTTCATAAAGTTGAATCCAATTTCTTAACAATTTCTGAATTATTTTATAGGAAGTATTTGGTAAGAAATCTATCCATGTATAGTAGAATTGGAGAGTGGGTCTTTGTTTCTTTGGTACGTAACTTGAGAATTTCATTCTTCCAAATAAATAGTTTAAGAGATATTTTGAACAATTGGATTTGATATATCACGAAGACAAAATCAAACATAGAAAATTAAATATACAGCACATTAGGATTATGCTGTGACTCTGTTTCAGTTTCAAAAATGTACTTGAGAGAATTCAGTGATATAAACATATCTGTCTTCATTTTTTAAGGCATTTCTTTTCCTGAGAGAAAAAGCTGTAGAGGAAGCTGTGCAATCTAAAGTTGCTTTAGAGTTGCACGTAGGTTCTATAATCACACTCCTGTACTTCCTGAATCACCTTTTCCAAACTATTTTGGAAGCATTGCTCAGCCCTAACTAAATAAAAAGTAAAACATATTTTTTTAAAAAATATGTGGTTAATAAAATGCATTTTTGGGGAGAATAAAAAAAATGTCCAAATTAAATATTCAGTCTTAAAGAGTGATTTCAATAATTACATTGTGGGTCTGGTGTGAAGTAGTGCACACTTATATTCTACTGAAATACTTTATGCATAGAATCAATGAATTCAGATTCATTTTAAAATTAATTTTTAAATGGTTTTCTTGAATTACAAAATAAGTGGCCCAGTGGTAAAGACGCTTATCTCCCATTTGGAAGGTTGAGAGTTCAATCCTAGGTAGCGGCAGATGTTTCCTACAGCGCAAAGAAAAAAATGCTGCAAACTCCAAGTAGTGTCAGGAAGGGCATCCTGCCAGTAATCGCTCAGTTCCATCCAGTCACCCCGATCCTAATCCAGATTAAAGGATTACAGGGTCATAAAAAGGGAGTTTATTGAATTATAAAAATAATTTCAATAATGCAAATCTTTGGCACTGATTTTATCTACCCCTAAAAGAGAGTGATGGAGATTCTTTATTTAAAAGGATAAATGCTGACCTTAAGACCAGATACATATAATTTAGTTTTATGGTGATTTTATTTTTCAGGCAACTTTCTTTTGGGTATTCCATTAAAAAAGTGTTAATAACTTGTAGAAGTGGAAGAAGATGGGAAAAGGGCGATAAAATTTCTGGGCACATTTAATATTTCTTTGAATGAGAGTATTTCATTCTTTTTGGAATATATATTAATCATATTACTATGCATAAGTGAGATTGCACGTTGTGCAAGTGTGTATGTGCTAAATGGGTATTGTGTGCAATCCATTTAAAATATTGTATGTGAGAATGGATCTGTATTTTTAAACATAATTCTTATAACATAAGCCGTTATTCCTAATGACTTTTCATACTGTAACCTGCTTTTTAAGTAGATCACATATCTTTGCTCTGTAAGTTGATCACTATGCATTTCTACGCATTTTATAAATTTGATTTATGCAGATTTTGATACACTGTATGTTTCTGTAAAGATTGTATAAATCTTCAAAAGTTTTACAGGGAATAATCTAGGGATTTTTCTGTATATCTTCTGGGTTGCTTATTTTTTAGGTGAAGAAATAAATTTTAACTTGTGGGTTTATAATATATTTGCACCAGTAATTGATTTTCCCTTAATCATGTTCATCATTCATCAAAATACTTTGAGAAAGTATATATATTTAATGCATACATGAAAGAAGGATTCATAGATGAATGGATAGATTGTTGTGCTGCCTCATTATGGTGGTGGATGTTGTTTCTGGATGGGATGAACAAACAATAACAGGAATGTGTGCCAAAAGTATATATTTCCAACAGGGTTACCCAACTCATGAAAGTCATCCTAGCTGCTGAGTTAAAACAAGTTGATACTTAAATCTTGGCCATAAGCAATATAGGAAGATACTACAAGGGATTATCTTATTAATGGCATCAATTCATACTACACATGAAAAGTCAGTGATCAACCACTCTGTATTTTTACCAAGAAAAGAACATAATGTCAGCAATATAGATGAAGTGAAAAATGAGTTTTGGCCTATGGCTAGAAATAAAACATGCCTTAGAATTTGGCTGGGCCAATCTAGGCGGAGCTGGTGGTTACTCCAGTAACTGAGGCTCAGCTAATGGAAAATTCAAATAATCCAAGTTTCAACTGAGGCAAATTTGGAACAATATTACATGCAAATAGGGCATTGCTGGGACACTTCTGCTTTCCTTTTGCATGTGGTTTGTACAGCATCCTGCCCACTGATTTTCCTCTGTCCTCTGCACTGGATACCTATGCTGCCTATCTTCCCAGCACCTTGTTTCCCCATAACTTCTACTTACAGCACTTCCACCCTATATTTTTACCCTCACCATCCTGCATTTACCTCCCATGCCTTTCTATCACCACTGGCATTTTCCTTGGTATTCCCATTCTGGAATGCCTTTGGCAAAATAGCCATCTCTGAACCAACAAAGCACACAAGCTTTGATCCATGCAGAAGTTTCCTTATAGTATCTGATCCATACATGGACTAGTTTGTTTATTTCTAAGACAAGAATATTAAAGTAGAATTAAAAATGTCCAGGCATAGCATCAAATCTTATTCTGAAAGTCAATAAAAATTTATTGTATGAAGGCAAATCTTGCATCAATTTGCACTTGAAAATAGTTGCTATTTGTACTGGTGTGCACACTAAAATGTGTGTTAGTAGAAGAGAACTCATAACTTTTAAGTATTCACCTGTTTTAAAAAGCAGTAAGGTATTAAGATAAGCGTCAATGTGATTTTGAGACTTGCTACACTATAAAAGGGAAGTGTTAAAAAACTTAAGAACTGCATTTCCCAATCTAGCCATTATGAAGATGACTCAAATATAAATATTCTTGAATAAGAGTGGATGGAATGAAAATTTTCCATCATTTTTTTAATTTCATTTCTATAAAAATAACTAGATCTTGATTAAAAAGCAAACATAACTGTTAATTTAATAACTTATTTTCATTGGTAGACATAAAGTATCAACAATTTGTGGACATTTAGCATATCCATTCTCTTCTCAAAGTTGAGGCGTTTATGCTTAGAAGCAGATGTTCAAAATGAAGTTTTCTATCATATTCCTTATCCAACTATTTATCACAATTAGAAAGTATATATTAAACTGAATTTGCTACCAATCTTATCCACATACATGCAATAATTAATAAAATCCCCACAATGACTATTTCCTACTAATATACTATAAAAAGAATATAGTAAATCTAGAAATAGAATGTGGGGGAAAGAAATGAAAGAAAAGTACTAAAGAAATCGGGGATGGCTTGCCAATAGAATATGCTGCCATGATTTCTGCTGAAACTATCACAGTAAGGAAAGAGCATATAGCACACACCAAAGAAAAGTAGCATCAGGAAAACACATAGTCTGACCACATGGTTAAAACTCAAAAGCATTTTGAGTCTTGGTTCTGCTGAAATGCCACATTTAATGATTCACAGAATTTCTTGAACTTGAAAGAGGGAGCTGTAAATTGGGAAAAATTGAAAATAGCTATATTTTCCATGTGGAAATAGGAATATTTTATATGAACTTGCATTCTATTAATGTGACATGTTGAAATTCTTTTAAGCAAGTTCTAGCATAAGGTCTACTATTGTAGCAAAACATCAAATTCAGCTATTGTAGTTATGTTTCAAATATAGAAGATAAGGAACTTACTGGTATGATTTTATTTTTCTTTCACAGTAGTTGTACAATTTAAAGGTTTTATTAATGTATTATAAGAATCTTGTAATCTAATCAGTACTGGTGAGAGCTGATTTACATGAAAGGAGGCAAAATTACAGCTAGCAGGCCTTAGTCAAGAAAATTAATCTGCCTAAGATCTGTGTTACATTTATAAAACAAACTACAGAAAATAGCTTTAAAAATGCCCTGATGAATCTGACAAAAAATGTTTTAGTACTGCCATGACAAATTGAAGCTTGTATCACGTTTTACCATGTACAAGTCATTAGAGAATACACTTATGTTGCATGTATTTCTAACTATTCCTTCATTATAAAGAATACCTTTAATTTTCTATTTCTGGTTATCATGCATCTTGTGCCTATAGCTTCTTCAAGCACTGAGATTTTCAGAACTCAGCTTTTCATCCTATTCACCACTAGAATATCCATATGAATTGATGATGAGTTAACTAGTACTAGAACAGGGGTCTTCAAACTTGGCCCTTTTATGACTTGTGGACTTCAACTCCCAGAATTCATCAGCCAGGCACACTGGCTGAGGAATTCTGGGAGCTGAAGTCCACAAGTCACAAAAGGGCCAAATTTGAAGACCCCTGTGTTAGAGCATTAGTTGGGAGTATCCTTTCTCATCACTATGGGTCATGGAGCTACAGATTTCTGTTACATAGTTTTAAAGTTTAGAGTCTTAGCATATACATACCCTTGCAAACACTATTACAGACAGACAGACAGATATAGAAGGTTTAGAAACATATAAATATATATAAAAGATTCATTTTTATCACATCCCCTTCCATCAAACATACATCCCCAAATCTAAAATAAGCAGCCACATCATGCAGTACGCTGTATAAATTTAGACACAATTCAGAACTGTTTATAGTTACGAAGATCATTCAAAGTCTAGAGTAGTTTCTCTACTCAAAGTACCAATAAAATGGTTATAAAAATATATATAAACTGTAAATTGCCTTTCACTGAAAACTAGCACATTGTATTTTCATTAAAAAAAATTCTAAAAGGACTTCCGGTGGCTCCGCGGCCCCTGCTGGGTCTCCTTTGTGAGACTCCGCTCTCTGGATTTGTAAAGCCGCGAAAAACAGCGCTCATCAGCTGTTTTTTCGCGGTGAAAAATCCCCTCTCCGGGCAAAGGAGAGGTGTAGAGCATCGGGAGTAAGGTTGAGCCTTCTTAGATCCCTGGAAAATAAGTTTTCAGGGATTAAGAGTGAGCTCCCTATAGCTCCGGAGAACGCTCCTTTCCAGAGACGCCTCTGTCTTCTGACAGAGAAAGACGCCGCGACCACCTCTGCTTCTTCTAAGTTCAACACTGGAGAGACTGCAAGCAGGCTGAATGAATACAGGAGTTTTAAATGGATTGCAAGTATTTTTATTGTTTTTTTTTTGGCTATACATTTCTAACGTTCACAATCAACATAATGCTTCAAGATGGCGCTTAACTTTCACTGCTTTCATTGTTAGGGAAAGTGCTGGATAGTGAAAGTGGATTTGTTATTTCTCACTTCCTGCTTCTTTAAGTGCAGCTAGAGAGATGGCTGTGACTATTTGAAATTTAAAATGGAGTGGAATCTACAGTCAAATGCTAAACCTATGTTGGATTGTACTGATGAATTTTATGAAAAAAGACCTGATACACAGAAGACTTTTACGCAAGAGTTTAAAGAGATTAAAGCACTTTTGAAAGAGGCTTTTACAGAAATATTTACTATATGTGCTGGATACCTTCCTTTGAGTGAAGCTGAACAACTTACTGCTGAACAATTTATATCACAATTTGAATATGGAGAAGAGTTGGAACATTTAACTGGAATCTCTCCTTCAAATGAATTACAATCCTCTGTTGAGTATTATACAATACAAGAGAAATTAGGAGATCAACAGGGAAAGGAAGAGGATATTTCTGAGAATGGGGACTATAACTGGATTTTGCTTGATGAAAAGTTTATTTATGGAGAGGAAGAGGTTTTGTTTCAAGAAAAGGAATTCTATCCAGTTAAGCACCAAGAAGAGGATTTAATTCACAAAAGAGAGACATTGTTTCACCTCAAGAAGCACTTAGGTTACAAAGTGAAATGGACTTTGTTTGATGAGCAGTTTATTTATGGAGAGCAAGAGGAATTGATTCAAGAAAGGAAGATTCAGTTTCAGAAGCAATTTATTTACGGGGCTGAAGAAATAACGAAGAGAGACTTATTATTTGAAAGGGTGGCCCTGTTATGGCGGCTTGTTTGGTTAAGAAAAAAAACCTAGAGTTCGTTTGAAGCAATGAAATTTAAACTTGTATGTAAGGAATTATTGGCAATTTAAAATTATGGACTGAATTGAGGACCAAGATTAGGAGTAAGATGCAAGAGAAGATGTTTAATGGTTGACATAACTAAATTGACGAAGGATGTATTTGTTTTGATGATCTGGGTTTGACATTAGATTGATTTAATGATGAGATAGATAGACTGGATAAAATTGAAGGAATGTAAGTTAGAAATGCTATAAATAGTTTGTTAGATGAGAGAGCCCAGAAGTCGATTGATTAAATGAAATTTATAGATGATAAATATTATTTTTAACAAGATGAGTTAATTGTTTAATAAGGAATTAAGCTTAATTTAAGATTATGGGTTGAATTAAAGATAAATATTATAGCTAAGGTTTTGGTGAGGATGGTTAAATGAAGATATATTAAGATATATTATGAGAAATTAAATTGATTAGAATGTAATTGATATTGCTACTATTATTATTATTATTACTTTTCTTTTTTGAACTGAGGGATTCATTGATATTGTTATCGTTATTAATATTATCTGTTTAATTCTAATAAGATGAGTTTTTTTTAGAATGTAATTGATATTGCTACTACTATTATTACTATTTTTCTTTTTTTGAATTGAGGGATTTATTGATATTGTTATCGTCATTAATATCATCTGCTTAATTCTAATAAGATGAGTTTTTTTTTTTAATGGATTGTTTTGATTTAGAGAATGTATATATTACATAGTTTAAAATTCTTGTTAAGATTATACAATAATTATGTTTGATGTAGTGGGGTTTTCTTTTGTTATATCCTGTAAGCATTCTGGGAAGTCGTGGGTTAGGGAGGGATTATAATTTTAGATATGATGTTTTCTCAACTGTATTTGGGGTTGGTGGAAGAATAATTAATTATTGTTACTAAAGGGTTGTCTGGGTGGCCTTTGGTGGAGTGAAGATTGATTTAAGTGGAAGTTAATAAGAAGGGGGAATAATAGGATGGAGATAGAGAAGGATGATGGTTATTTGTTTGAGATGTTTATTTTCAGTTGAGTTATTATCATTAGATGCATTGGAAAATGTATTTATGCTCTGTTTATGGATGATTGTTTATTTTAATACTATGATTTGATATGATTAGTCTCTTTTTTCTGTTAAAATTTAAAAAAAAAAACCAATAAAAATATTTTTTAAAAAAAAAATTCTAAAAGATTAAAGGCAGATAATAGGATATTTGCAACTGAGCATCAGAAGACAATCTGAACTTGAAATACATATAAATAACAGGTAATTCTAATATAAATTTTTATTAAAATTTGAAACAGAACAAGTGAAAACTTATGATAAAATAGGCTAAGAACTTTGGAAACAGTGGGAAAATACTTAGTGAAAATGTTTTAAATATACATTGGTTAACTTAATTTTTTTTAATGAGGGAGCATTGGTATAGGAATCTAGAAAAAATGCCTAGAATGAATAAAGATAACTTTATGTTGGAAACAGGGAAAACATGAAGGGTCATTTTATCATGCTGTGTGGACTTGTAAAACAGCCAGAAATTTCCGTGTTCAAATATATATGTTGCAAAAAAATTTAAAAATAACATTCAACTGAAATCAGAATTTTTCTTCCTGGAATTAATGCACAATTAGATACAAGTTCTCCCTGCTGTGAGAATATCATATGCGCAAAAATGAAACTCTGAAATACCCACAATAGAGAAATGGTTGAAGATGACATATCCAGCAGATGGCAAAATTATCTGGATTAGGGAAAAGATAAACAACTAAATTAGAGACTGAAAATGCCTTATGGACTTTCTGTTGAAAAGAGAAAAATGAACTTGTGATTTATGGTTTGAAGATAACTTACAGAAAGGAAATTACAGTGCAACTTTAGAGGAGGCAAAGTAAAAATGTATAACTTATCAAAAAGATTGGAAGTTGCTTCTTGATCTTTTATCTTTTCCTTTTCTATTTTCTTTTTTCACTATTACCTTTCTCTTACGGGTTTTACTGTTAAAAATTTAATAAAAATTATATAAAAAGTTCTGACATTGGCTTAATGAGGATAAATCCTGAATTTGATGCATTTTGGATTTCACTGAAACGGAGAAATAATGTTTGCATAATACAGTGAAGTTATTTAATCAATCCTTCTGACTTTTTGTTAATACATCATTTACTAACAAAACAGACTAAACTTGTACAATATGCAAAACTAAAGTGTAAAAATACTTAGCTAACAGCCTATTAAAAGAATTCAAAGCAAACCAAGAACTTAGACTGAGTTTAGCTTACATATTTCAAACTATGGAAATCTAATTCCCACCTCTTCATCAAGACAAATTACTCCAGAGCTAATTTCTAGAAAGCATATATTTAGTGTTACTCCCTGTACTTCTTTAATAATTGATCAATAGACAGAAAATGCATATTGTGCAATCAGGACTTAAAATTAAAATAACTTATCTAGTCTACCCTACTAAAGTTGCATACCAGCATTAGTGTGCTAGCACAAAAAGCAAATCACACATCAGAAGAAAAGACAATTATTTTTCTTATTTGGAATCAAAATTTCTTATGAACACTCAAACATTTATTGATATTTACAGAATGCAAGTATTAACCTTTCATTGGTGTCCTACTGTTCTAGGGAAAGAACAAAGATTGTTTAGATTAGCAGCTCCTGTAAAAACCACTCATAAAAGTATCAAAGAAGTAATGAACCATTCAATGCATATCTAAAGAACTTAAATTTTGATTTCTATCATAACTAGAATTTTCATAAATTATGCAGTTCCTGTATGATAGCTTGCATTTTTCAGTAATTATATATGCTATAGGACAGTGGTGGCGAGCCTATGGCACGGGCACTCAGAGCCCTCTCTGTGGGCACACACACTGTCGCCGCAGTCCTAGGCCTTCAGCTGGGTTTTATAAAACCTTTTTGCTTTAGGCCTCCGCCACCATGTACAAAAAAAAAAAGTTCAATCAGTCAATTTCAACTTCTCGTGGGAAAAAAAAGATCTTGCAGAGTTGGAATTGATTGAACTTTTTAGTCCCACTCAGTCTGCTGTTACCACCGCAGCCATGCCCACCCAATGGATCACGCCCACCCAATGGGCCACGCCCACCCGGCACGCGACGATGCATAAGTGGGTTTTGGGTTGCAGTTTGGGCACTCAGTCTCTAAAAGGTTCGCCATCACTGCTATAGGAAGTTCTCATATGTACCATGCATTCCCCATAAAAATGCAACGAATTGATCAATAATCAATTGATCACATTATTCTACCAAGAGAGCAAAAAACATTTTTGAAATTTTGCAGGCATCTTGGAGAATAGTGGGTACCTGAGGAATCTCAGTGGATTTAACACACTGATTCTAAACTGAATTGTGCAGCTATATTCAATTGTATCCTACTCAATTGTGTCTGCAACACTGAAAGAAAAAGGCATACATGTTCCAGATAATGATTTTTAAGCTATAATGAATTCTATTATTGCATAGAGAACACCATCCACACTATTAGGTGGCTACAAACAATGACAATGTCTTTTAACTTTTATCTCTAGGCATTAATTCTATATTCACAACTAAGTCGTACTTGGTTTTCCAGAAAGCCAGATTCCTACTGAAGCTGCATTTATAATTCTTAGTAAACATGGTAGACTTTTGCAGAACTTGCAGAATTTTTCCCCCCCAACCTTAGGCCTACACATACTCAATTTTATGACAAAGAGTTGCAGTACATTATTAGTCAGTTATGTACCATACCTGCAGTATATGAATTCAAATAGCACTTGAAAGTTTTGTCTTCTGCCAAGTAGCAAAATGATTACATTGCAAATATTCTATATCTATATATGGGTTACAGTATGTTCATTTATAAATTGTTTTAACATTTTAACATTACAGTACAATAACAATGTGCTTCATTTTATTATAAACTTGTTAAAAATACAATGCAATATATGCAAGAAAAAGTTGAGTATGTAACTGTTTACTTTGCTCAAAATTAAGAACCATAAAATATACCAGAACATATAACAATATCTGCTTTCAAGAAAAATCCAACAGTAGTGGCCCTTTTGCTACTACTTACACATTAGAATATAGATCCCTTCGCAGAGAATCACTTTATCTACACATATTTCTATGCAGTTTTTAATACTGACAGCCAACATTAAGTTGCACTCAACTTCACTTTCTCAGCAAAATCTAAAATGTAGTTGACCGAAGAGTCCAGATGTTTTTTCTTATGTTCTTCACGATACGTATGCATGAAATATGTGTACAAGGACATGTTGCCCCAAGGCTTCTTGGGGTTGCCTTCACCCATATCGGCGGCAAGACTACCTAAGAAAGGAGGGAGGCAGAGAGAGGAGGGTGAGAAAAGGCCTAACAACCAAAAACAATTCTCCACCTAACTATTAGTGTTTCCAAGTTTGCTCCCATGCCTGCTAAGTGCTCATAAACTCAGTCCGCTTACAACGAAATGAAAACGTATGCTTGAAGTTTCGGCTGCTGTACCAGTCTTCAGCCCTCTCCCCGGG
Source organism: Bothrops alternatus (assembly GCA_034064705.1). NCBI lineage: Eukaryota > Metazoa > Chordata > Lepidosauria > Squamata > Viperidae > Bothrops > Bothrops alternatus. Next base: position 19,407,497 of record JARGCV010000085.1, read on the forward strand.
GAGAACCGTGGGGACGCTACTTAGCCTCCTGCCTGATGGCGATGAAGAGAGCAGAGGCAGCAAATGAACCATTTCTCCTTTCTTGATTCCACATAGACGAATGAACCTGTTGGAACTCTATTTAGCCCACACAGTGCCTGGGAGGAGCCGCCCCTAAAGCCTTCTGGTTGGTGGCTAAATAGATTTGAACCTGACAATCCCGCCCCCATTACTTTTGGATTCCACGACTGGTTAAGAGTTGAAGAGATGTGCCCAACAGCTTGCTGTTCAGACAAGGAAGGGGAGGGGAGAAGCACGGATTCTGCTGCACTTGATACCTGTTGAAACTGGTTAAGGAGTATGAAGAAAGTGGCATTAAAGTGTGTCTCCAGTCCGGGATGGGGGTGGATGTTTGGGTGGAAACAAAAATAGACGATTTGTCATTACACAAAGAAAACTCTAGCTGCTGCCATTGGTCCGCGGGAAATGAATTACAGTAGCGTGGTTAAAAAACCCAGAGACCAGGGAAGACAAACAATTTTCATTTTTACTGTGTGCCATTGTGCCAACAGCAACAAAATGACAAAGCTCGGTCAGTCGGTCTCATCTATCATTTCCTATTGAAGTTTTCTCTTGATTAAGATTTAAATGAAGTGGTAGTCCCTATAAAAAAAGTGGAGCTGATTTTTTCAAAATTATATTTTGGTGGCAGATTTTAAGAAACAGAATGGATGCCTAAAGCTTTGCCAGGGTGTTAAACTATTCTCCAAAGCACCTGAGGGCAAGGCAAGAAACAATGGTTGGAAACTGACCAAAGAGAGAAGCAACCTGGATTTGAGGAGAAACTGCCTAACAGTGAGGACAATTAACCAGTGGAATAGCTTGCCCTCAGCAATCGTGGGCGCTACATCACTGAAGATTTTTAAGAGGAGACTTGTCTGAAATGGTATAGATTCTCCTGCTCGAGCAGGGGGTTGGACTAGAAGACCTCCAAGGTTCCTTCCAGCTTCTATTCTATTCTATTCTATTCTATTCATCGCTAGGGAAGATATGGTGAATAACAACACAGCTAAATACTTCAAAACAGGATTTTCCTGACACTGTGTTACTGTTAGGCTTAAAAGCTGTTTAATTGCCCTATAATCAGTTTGAAGGCTAGGTTTTCCATTTCCCATTGTTGTTTAAAATTGCTTTTCATCCCTTTAAAATATATTGCTAGAAAATGTGTTCAGAACTGCAATTCATCAGGCAATCTGATGTATGTTGACTTAGAAGTAAGGGCTACTCTATTGAAGTTTCTTTAGGATTTTGAAAAGGTCCAATTTAATCATATTGTTGAGAAAGAACAGTATTGTTCTTTCTGCTATATGCGATAGTTCAGTTTTGCTTAGCCACAACAGAAGGGTCTTTGAAGAAGTGTCTTGTTTTGCATTATACAATTGGCACTACAATAAAGCTCTGTTTTATTCTCTGTACATCTAACTGTAAGTTCCTTATGTGAACTTGAGATATCATATCTAATCAGATAACCCAAACAGACTTCTTTTGTTTTTTTAAACAAATTTTATTGGTTTCTTTAAGTTCTTAAAGGAACATATTCAGGACACACCGTGGTGCTGGGGTAATCAAACATCTTAAAACAAGATATATATACATAATATAATCAATACGTCGAATAGTCCCTCTCTTTTTCCCTCAAATAGCATAGTATATTTAGAATATCCAATTCTAGCTTAATTTTATTCAACCTGAGCCTGTTTTTAAGCTTCATCAATTTCTACCATAATCAAATTAACTTTAAATAAAAACATTTTCAGTTCAAATATCCCTTCCACATATGTTCTACTTTCTTAATTTTATCAAAATCTTATTTGTTTCTTCTTCCATTAATCTCCCTTATTTAGAGTAAAATATTAATCTATCCTATACCTATCAAATATATCAGCTAATCCATCTCTTCAAGCTAAGAAAATAAATAAAAATATCATACCTTAAATCATGTCATTCCATTAAGCAAAGTTTAAGTCTCCAGTTAATTATCATAACTAATAACATCCATATCATCAGAAAATCATATCGTATTAAATTTCAATTAACTATTAGTACTTCAAATCTGAAACCTCTCTTCAATTTTCATCATTCCATTACATCATAATTTTCATAGAAATAAACCTAACATTCCAAAAGGAACATTCCTAGTATTCTAAATTGTCTTTAATCCCTTATACAGAAAGATATCTCGTCTTTAAACAAAAATATTAATCTGTCCTAGACACACCTAAATGTATGTATTTATCAAACTGTTCTCTAAATATCTAATCCTTCGCTTAATCAATCTCTTTAAGTTAACAAATTAATATCAAATCTTAAATCATTTCAATATTTAATTAACATTCAATTAATTATTGATTCAGACCAACTGTAAGACATCTTTTTACTTCAAACTCAAAATCTCAGTCCTTAGATCAGTCCATAGTTCTAGGTTGCCTTAATCCAATTTAAGAAATTTTAATTTTCATTTTTGAATCTTATTCTAGCTTTCCTCTTTTGCCAGGTAGGTTTCCATAACACGACTTCCCTTCCAGATAATAGGTCTCTTTTTGTTGCTTGTAGTGTCACTTGATTCGATATAGACCATCTTGATCTCCGATTTAATCCTCTGTTTCTCTTGTCCATAAAGCCTCATTGCTTCAGAAGTCCAAAATTCGGTCTTTGCTTTTTCTGGTCTTGCTTGTAAGGCAAAATAAGATTCTCCTTATCCTCAGTAAACTCTTCTTGTGTGTTCTGTTTTATAGAGTAGTCAAGTGTAATCAGGGAATCAGTTTTAAGTTTTAAAGTAGAAATTCTGGCTCTTAGTTCTGTAGTAGCCTCTTTTATTGTAGTACATATTTCTTCTTTAGCCTCATAGATCTTTTCCAGTATAAGTTTACAGTTTAAATGTGATTGAGGCTTCTCCATTTTAGCAATAGTTGAAGAAAAATCCTTTTCCTTTTTAATTAAAGTTACAGTTGAACAGTTGAACATTATCCACCCCCACAGATCACACAGCTGGCTCAAATTATCTTTTTTCTTTAAAAAACAGTTTGAAGGCCAAAGCTGTCTCATCTCCAAATAAACAATCCAATATTAAATTTTGACCAGTAGGTGTCCTCAGTGAGCTACAAAGACTTCTTCAAATGCCATTTTTTTCCTTTTTTCTATCTTTAAAGAGAGAATAGAAAAAGAAATACTCTGCCAATATAATACCGCTCCAAAAAGCACAAAAACAGTTTTTTCTACCTCACAATGTAAGTAGGAATAGAATATAGTCTTTAAATGAATATTTATTTATTTTTTCTGTCCTTTTTGTAAAACACGTTTGTTCCCATGATTACTAAAGCCGCTTTCTCCAGACGGGGAAATAATAGCACAAACAGCTTCTACAGGCAAAAAACAGCAGGGGTGTGAAGAGGAACAAAAGGGATCTTACCCGGATCATCCGCGGTGGGTCGTTAACGCTTAGATGACGATGACTTTCGGCTGGTGCAGCAGGGTGATCAGCAGGCTGATCTTTGCTCCGTCGGCCCTAAGGAGAAGCTGGAGACTCGGGGGAAGCTGCCGCCCTCCCCTATCTACCAGCCGGCCTCCTCGGTGGTCGCCCCTCCAGGGCAACTTTTGACCCCCTAGGGGGTCTACCAGCAAAGGAAACTCCGGACGGCCTGGAGAGAAGTTTCCAGGCGCGACCGGCGTCGCCGCATTCTGAAACCGGAAGTCCCAAACGGAGACTTTTTGATCAAGCAGCGCTTTATTTGACCAAATTAAGTAGCTGCATGGCCAAGAATCTGGAATGCTGGCAGAGTTACGTCCAGAAGTACCACACCTTAGAAAGTTGGTAGCATTGCTTTATAGACTTTGTTAGCCAATGAAAATCAGACAACAGAGCCATTGCATCATAAGAATCATTCCTGTACACTCCCTTATTCCCTCCTTCAGTACATCCAATCCATGTACATGATTCTCAAGCCTGCATGAGATCTCCCTGGTGCAAAGGCTGATTACAAAAAGCAAGAAAGCAACAGTTAGACTAAACAATTTCTCTTTGTTCCAGAACCCTTCATTCCCCCTTTAATTTTGTAACAGAATGCTTTCTGTTACTTGGTGACCAATGACATATATTCCTTTGTTATTGCTGTGATAATCAGGACCTTGGCTGGCTTACGGGGTTTATCACTACTTACAGAGGATGCTATGGCCTTCATCCTGAAGATGGTAGAAGTAACTGTTCTTTGGATAACAGGAATCAAAGATGACAAAACCAAAAGACCTTTAAATGCAAACATAAGAGAAAATTTTCCCTTTGCCAATCACCAAAGATCTCTCCAAACCAGCTTGTGTCCATGGCAGCTGTCCAGGTTTCTGAAGAAGCTGGATGTATTTCTTCCACACACACAGGCAGCAACATGTAAAAGGAAAGCCATACCCCCCCTTGTTTTTACAAAACTTTTTGTAGTGTTATTTCTTTATCTTTCTGTACATGTACTTCTTGCTTCGGGCTAATGGAAGTTCCTGCGCAAGCATAGTATAGAGAAGCAAAACAGCATTATGTTATTCTAAATGCCCTTGATTTGTAATTATTTCTAATACAGCTTGCAGTCTAATAATTCTATTAAGCATATAAACTTATACATTCCATCTCCTTGCCACATAGTAGGTCCATCTGGGGCAGTCCAGTTGAGGGTGACATCTGTTAGATTGGTCCATTAGGTAGACAGTTGGGGAATGTTTGCTACAGGAGTTTGGGGTTAGGCCAAATCAGTGGTAATCCACCAAAAGGATACTGAGATGCTCACCTACAAGAGATGTTCACACCTAAGTCTCTCCTAAGTCTCTTTTACCAGAACCTTCTGTTTTTAAAACAGAAGCTTCCCACTATGGAAGTGGTCAGAGTCCACATATTGGGTCTATTGGTGGCTTTTCCAGTGAGATTTGGACTAGTCAGGACAGTAAAATTTATTTCACGTGCTTCCCAAGGCCATTGTTCACCCATGCTACCGGTAGTATCCACACACAACAGATAGTTACATTTAGAGATGTAATTCTTTTGGGAAAAATCAACAAAATGATTCTTTGATACTGAGAGAATTTCAATTGTGGTTTCTAGTTCATTGTAAAAAGAATCTGGGACGGTGGTATAATAGTGTCAAGTTTGTGTCCAGTTCAATTGATAGCTAGAATGATGATGCTGAGAAATTTGCTGGTCTGGTTATCTCAAAGCACACCTGGTTGCAGGAATCAGCGTTGCACTGAGAAGTGCTGACTCCTTTAATCATATTGAATTTTCCTTTGATTGTGCCAGATTGGGTAGGATGTAGTTTGCATTAAATGAGTAAGCCTGTCTCCATTCTTAGTCCATTTAGCTTGATTATAGTCAATAGGTTTACATGCATCAAAGGAAACTCTGGCACTATCCATAAGTCTCGTGTTATTCTTATCAAGAGGTATAGTTTGTGCATCCTTCCATATGTCCAGGTTTGAAGTTGTTGGTAGGGCTTTTACCGTATTGACAGAAGTATAACAAATGACCCAATCCCCCACTTTGCAAGTGGAATATGTAATCTTGTTATAAACACAACTTCCTTTTGTTCCTTTAATTATTGGGCCCATAGTCTGAAGGTGTGGGGAAACAGCAGCAACAAAGTAAAAGAAAAATGTAGCAATACACAGTCTATATACTATGAACCCAAGTTCCAGGGTAGTCCAGTCCATTGAAGTTTTTCTCCTAGTTAGATGGAAACAGTTCAACAGGTGAAGCAGATTGAAATTTCACTTTCAGGCTGTTCAGCTGTGAAGCTTGTCACTGGAGAGGAAATGATGGGACTTTCCATGGACTCACACCTTGATTCCTTCACTCTCACTGCAGTTGAGGTCAGGAGGACTTGGCATGGTTGGGGCCACTCATGACTGGTACTTTTAGGTGACTTATAGTTCTTTCACCTGAACGCACTCTGCAGGAACAATGGTCAGAGACAGGTAGTAGGGCAGCCTGGGCCTGTACTGGAATAGAAGACAAAACCTGCACCAGATTATGCAAATACTGAGTAACATTCTTCTCTTCTTCATTGACATTCTTGAACCTTCATGCAACTCCCATCCATCATTTCAAACAGGACAAGGCAAATTTTCCAGAGTTGAGGCCTGTATTGAAATGGCCTCATCACTAGATTCACAACCTGTCCAGCCATTGTGTACCATCCACAACATCAGCCAAAAACAAAACACATAACTCCTCCCCCTCTCAACATTTATTTCCTTCATGTACCTGCATTCAGCCTCTCATGTGCATTCTCTTCTCTTAACTTTACATGAGTAATTTTTTCCCTTTTACTATTAATCTTTCTTTCCAATTTCCAAAACTATCCACATTCTCTTCTTCTTACTAACAAATTCAGTTAACTACAGGGAGGGAATCCCCCCCCCAGCTTCCACTAACATCCTCTTCTCCAACATCCAACTTCCACTATGTCCTTTGTTTCAGCTACTTTGCTAAACCGCTGCAATGTTTTAAAAAAGCAAAACAAATTACTGTATTGGGTATGAAAACTTCTACCAGTTATCATGTGATTAAAGATAAGAATATTTTCTTTCTGAAAAAGGAGACAAGACAAGGTAATATAGACATAGAGATATTGAAGAGATATTTTCTTTTCAAACTGATTTAATAGAATACTAACCCAGGTTTAAGGTTTAAATTGCTGGTTTGTAATCTCACAATAATCTACTATCAATTTGTTTAACTAAATTTGATAGGCAGAGAAAACAGACAATAAGTGCATAAGGTCTGGCATCACTTGCAAATATTAAATTGTGTAACTAGCTCTCCATGGTTGACATTGCTTGTCAGAAGTCCCTGAGAAGGTCACAGATGTCAGTCATGTGATCCTGGCATGCTGTAACTGTTGTAAATACATACATGTTACCAACTGCCTGAATTTTGATCGTATGACCAGAGAGGTAGTATATTGTTCATAAATGTAAGAATTGGTCGTAAGTAACTTTTTTCAGCATCAACAGAACTTGAAATATCATTAAATAAATAGTTGTACAATGAGAATTACCTGTACTGAGATAAAGAGGGAACACTGGGATACATTTCTGTTTTTTGTGTATATTTACAGTTCATATAAGTATGCACTGAATCATTAACAGTGAAGTTATAAATGAACTAGAATTAGCTTTGCTTTAGAATTCAGATAAAATGAAATAACATATTTTTTTAGTTTACAGTTTTCAGTTATAAAAGTTTATAGTTTGCTTACATTCTTACTGGAATATCTTTTATTGCATTAAAATTCTGAAAAATATTATTGTGCACCTTACAATACTCATTTCAAAATGTAATTGAGATTTGGCAGATTAGGATATTAATAGGTTTGCCAACAATACATTATTAAGAATAGAAACTGGAATGAAATCAATGAATTATACAGTAAGTCAGATCTTTGTGCATTTAACAACCCATTTGATTCAATTAACGAATTTGATTTTAAAAATTCATAAAATTGAGTCTGATTCATTTGATTAATTTTTTGGCTTATGACCCTAATGGGCAGGCTCCATTAGGGTCAAACCTTGAGGAGTACCTGTAATTCATTCATAATTATAGACTTGGTGAGGTGTACAAAACAGTTTCTATTCCTTCCATATGAAATAAAATGAACATGAAATTAGACAATTGTACTTTTTTCATTTTGTTCCTATGTACATATAAGTATTAAAAATATTATTTCATGAAATGATTTTATAACACTATTCATTAAAGTTTACATAGATTGAAATTATAGCCTGTCATATTGTATATCAGATTAACCATAATGCACATAATGCATGTGTGCTGCTACTATCTAAGAAATCTGTGCAGTTAATAACTGTATCTCTTATATAACAAGTCCAATACTATGTATTACTGAGTTAACATATATAGGCAGATTTTAATCAATTATGTTTTATTTAACAAATTACATTTGAGACATTTTTAGCCTTAAATATTTACACTTTTGTGAAAAAAAGTATACCGTCTTTGAGACCTATGGTTTACGTATCAGGATATAGTAAAAAATCAACTAATCCTTAGCAGTTCTTAAAAGTAGATAAATACAACCTCAGATGAAAAACAACACATGACATATTATACCAGTGGTTCTCAACCTATGGGTCGCGACCCCATTTGGGGTCGAACGACCATTTCACGGGTGTCACCAAACAACGCAGTCCACCATTTTTCCCCCTTTTCCTTAGCTGTGCTACTCCCTCTTATTCTATTGGCTTTTGAAAGCCAATAGAATAGATTCTCTTGAATAGAGTCTAATTCTATTGGCTTTCAAAAGCCAATAGGAATTGTCCAGGCTGTCTCTGCCCTGCTGAGCCCGCCAAAAGTCCCAGTCTGCAAATGGTGCTGCAAGTTATCTGCAGCGAAGGCGAGCTATCTAGAAGTTTCCATCCCTCCCTGCTGAGCAACTACTAAAAATGTAAGTAAAAGAGGGCCAGGAGTGGGAGATGGGAGGCCGGCAGGCGCAGGGGGGGTTGCTGGCACGCGTGGGGCCTGGCGGGTGCCTTACCTCCCTTGAGTGGTCGCCCTGCGCCGTCGCTGCCCCTTGCTAGCTACGCCTCGGCCGGTGCAGGGGGCGGCACCATGCATGTGCGGCGCTCCCAGGCAGGAAAGTCCTCGACTTACAACCAATTGGGGTCCTCGACTTACGACCGGTTGGGCAGTCCTCAACTTATGACCGGTTGGGGGGTCACGGCATTAAAAAGTTTGAGAACCACTGTATTATACCATGTCATCATTTTACAAAAAGAAAGCCAAAATGGAGAAGCATGTGTGAAAAACAAAGTACAGTACATCTTATAATTCAATATCTTGTAGAGCAGCATTTAGCAGCAATAACTTAAAGTAATTGTTTTCTGTCTGACTTTATCAATCTCTCATATCGTTGTGAAGCAATATTGGCTCTTTTTTCAGTTTATTGAGGTTTGTGGACATTTGTTTATGCACAGTTCTCTTGAGATACTGCCATAACATTCCAATCAGATTGAGGTCTGGACTTTGACTGGGCCATTGCAGCACCTTGATTCTTTTCTTTTTCAGCCATTCTAAATTTGCTGGAATTCTGAATTCAGCCATTGTAGTTTTGCTGGTGTGCTTGGGATCATTGTCCTAATGCATGACTCCAATGTTGGCCAAGCTTTAGCTGTCAGACAGGTGGCCTCACATTTGACTCTAGAATACTTTGATATACAGAAGAATTCGTGGTCAACTCAATAATTGCAAGGTGCCCAGGTCCTGTAACTGCAAAACAAACCCAAATCATGTTCTTTTTAGAGAGAAGAGGCTTTCTCTTGGCAACCCCACCAAATAAACCATACTTGTTTCTAATTGTACTATCATCAGCAGCATTTAATATGCTGAGTCTGCAGTCCGACATGTAGCTCTTGGATTTTCTGCAATTTCTCTGAGCATTGTACAGTCTGACCTTGGGATGAATTTGCTGGGACGTTCATTCCTGGAAAGATTGGCAACTGTCTTGAATGTTTTCCACTTGTGAATAATCTTCTGCACTATAGAATGAAGGACTTTAAATTGTTTGGGAATGGCCTTATAACCCTTCCCAAATTAATGGGCAACAACAATTGCTTCTCTAAGATCATTGATTTGTTTACTCTTTGGCATTATGTTAACACACACTTCAATGCTGGAGATCAGCTTTTATAGAGGTACTAATACTTGCTGGTGATCAATTGATCAAGGGCACTTGATTAGCAGCACCTGCCTGCTACTTAGCCTCTTTATACCTATGGCAGGAGTAAGAATATACTTAAATTTTCACAAATGGCTTATCCATTTTGGCTTTCTTTTGGTAAAATAAATGATGACATGGTATAATATATCATGTGTTATTCATATGAGGTTGTATTTACCTACTTTTAATAACAACTAAGGACCAGATGATTTTTACTATATCCTGATACATAAAACCATAGAACTCAAAAAGGATGTCCTTTTTCACATGACTGTAAATATATAAACTCATATTACAATAATAATGAATATAAATTAATCACTCATTTCATCTGTTTGCATAAGGTGTTTTGCTCATTGAAACGAACCATAAACTGTATTATATTTTTCATAACCAGGTTTAAATTTTTATTTAGTGGATTTTTTTTACTTGAAACAATGTTATAATTTATATAGAAAAGTATAAAATGTTTAAGAAACCCTCAGTTTTAATTTCATGAATTATGCTATTTGGAAATAAATTAAAGAAATGGACTTTTACATGTAGCGTTCACATAAAAACAGATTATTTTTTAAAGAACATCTTTCTGTGTGTATTTTGATTTCCTTCACTGCATATTTGAAACATAGGTAAAAATAAAAGCTAACAAATTAATACTCAGTAAGATAATTAATGTTTGAAAACAATTCCACACTGTAGTTTACAGGAGAACAGTAATTTATAGAAAGTATGTATTAAATTTTAATGGTTTCCAGATGTCTAGCTATTGTTAATCTGATACAGCATAAATAGTCATAGAATCAGAAGAGCCCTGCGGATGTTTAAATCTAGTCAATATTTGATGCAAGAGCCAGATTAAACCTTTTCAGCTGCATAGCCTCCATTTGAACACAGGTAGTGATAAAACATCCAGCTCCATTTGAATTGGTTCCACTGTCCACTGTTATAGGAAATTTTTATTCAATCAAAATCAAAAATTATAATGCCCTGAACATCATATTCATTATGCTGTGTCCTACCTAGCATAAGAAAACAACTGTTGATCTGTGCAATTTGATTATCACAATCCCATTCATGTTAAGCAAGGTTAAACACCTGTATCCTTCAATGTCAGTTCATAGGATTTCACTTTCCCTTATATTCCTTGCTGTTTTCTGATTTTGTTGCATTTTCTCTGTATGTATTAAAGCATGATGTTGAGAAAAGAACACTGTACTTTAAGAGGAAGATTGATCAAAGCAAAAATAAAATGGAACAAGTACTTATACAGCTTTTGCAGTAGTATCATACTACTGGCTCATATTCACTTTGGAACATGTTATATATGAAAACATGTTTTTTGTTATTGTCCTATATCCTTGTATTGGATTTCTATTTCTTAAGGGGAAAAGTCTGCACTTTTTATGATTAAATTTTATTTTGTTACTTTCAGATCATTCCAATAATCTACATAATGCCATTTCTATTTCTATAAGTATCAAAATCACTTTAGTATCATTTCTGCATTAGAAGATATTAGCTATCCCAAATAATTTGGAGTCATTTGTCATGTGATGAGCATTCATTCTACTGCTTCATCCAAATCACTAATAAAAGTATTGAAGCTTACAGGAACCAGGAATAGTCTTTCCAACATGCCACTTAATACTACTTTTCAATGTGTTGAGAAGTATTAGTGAGAATTCTTTGAATACTATTTTTCCAAGTCAACAATGTAACCTCTTAGGCAGCATGCCATCTACCTCACACTAAACTTAGTTTAATAATCAACATGTGATGGGATACTTTGTTAAATGTTTTGCTGAGCTTTGTGTATGTTTGTTAAAAATGCCCAATAGGGAAAAAAAGATATTAAGATTTGTTCTTGAAAAATCCATGTTGGCTTATTTTATTTATGAAATGTATATGATACTTATCTTGTCAAGAGGTGACTCTGCTTGTAATTTACTTTTCAAGGAGCTAACAAAATCATCTCATAATGATCTGCTCTAGGGATTTCCCATGTATGGATGTAGATTGTTTCATGTACTTTGCTAATCTCCTTCTACCCCTCTTTTCTGAAAAGGGACAATATTGTAAGATTGGAAAAGCTGTATATATTCTACAAACACATAAATATTGTAGTCTGAAATCATATAAGAATGATTTTGGCTTATGCAATGCTTCAAAGGCAAGCAGTTGGTTCTAAAATACAATTATTCATATGGTACCTGTCAGTATCTCTTTAAAGCAAATGCCTCCTTTCCCAAGATTGTATGGCTACCCTCTCTATTTCCCACACAATCCCAGGAACAGATGTTTAAGGAGTTGCAGATAGATACTATATGCATACCTGTGCAAGCTCAGAAGCATCTTTTTATCTTCAAATCTGAAGCATGACCTTATCGACTGACTTCATTCACTGCCAGAAACACTGTGGTGTTCATGGTCCAAAAAGTATTTAATATGGAAATCTGGAGTCATTCAATATATAACTGTTTTGTTTTATGTATACATCTCTATAGAAGCAGAGGAAGAGTATTGAGAAAACATGGATTAAATACAAGATATATGATACATTTCATTAGGCAATGAAAACATATGGTTATATTCTGAAAACTTGAATTTTGCTTCTAGTTCATCAAAAATAATCACATCATAGCTTTTAAATGGGTCATCTCTGTTGTGTTTTCAAACAAATTTGTGTTGTATATCTATTTATAATATATGTTTTTCAAAATACTTGATTGCTATCCAATCTCTTCTGTTCTGTTGATATGGTACAATACCAATAGATCTTTAAAACAAACACCATCTAGGAAATAAATCTAGTTCTTGATATATTCAGCTGACAAATAGAAAACATTTGGGAGATATGTTTGAGGATTCATGCTTGCCACTTTTCAAAACTACTGCAGTTGACATGTTTTTTATAATATCTGTGCTGGTTCTGAAGATATTCAGAGTAAGTATACCCTCACTACTAATGTATACACTGAACTTAGTCTATGTTATTTATAGCTACAGTATGAAAATGACTAGAGCAGGGGGAAAGACTCAACATTGCTAAGCCCTTGCTTAAATGCTATCTAGAATAATGATACTGTTCAAATAGTAGTTGCCAAATTAGACCAAGTATGTTTCCTTCTTCACCCTAATAGTCTTGATTACTTTGAAGAAAAAGTAGTCTGACACCACAATTAACGTGCTTCTTTTCCTCATCAAACAAGAATTTGTACTGGTAGGATTTTTCTCTACTGTACTCTGCTCAGTTCATTCCAATTACCTTTTAGATTGTGACAGCATATAGAAAATATTAGTACTGAATTGGTCTTTGTTCATAGTTTTTACGCTTTATAAAAATCTTACTGCAACTCTAGAGAAAGTTCTGTTGAAGAAAATAGGACATTCTTGTAAAGGATTATGTATTGATTGTGTTTTAAACAAGTTACCAACAGTAAAATGGAATTAAAAAATTACATGATAGACAGTGTCCTTCCAGTAATAATAGTTGCAAATACTGGGACAAAGCTATTACAATCTTATTTTTCTACCGTTAGATTTATATTCAGTCTTTTTAAGAGTTCTTACTTTTCCTTTCAACAGTCCTGAAGACAGGTTGTGCTAAAAGTGACTGACCCAAAGTAATCCAGTGAATTTCTGTGACTAAGAATATATTGCCTTTTTAAAAAATTTCTTCCATGCCTTTTTATTCTGCCGGGCTCTCTTGAGTGTTTCCAGGCAACAGTCTCTGTGAATACTAGACACTTGAGAGAAAACTCCAGTCAAAAAGATTATACTTTACCAGAAATTGCCTGAATTACTGTATTAAATTATCTTTTATATAAAGTGCAGCAAAAAAGTGCCTATCTAGTCATAGGCAAGCAATTTCTAGTTTAACAACTCTGGGGGAAAATTATTTACTGATTACATTGAATACTATACTTTTTTATTTTTGATAAATTGGATACATGTAATCCTCAACTTACAACCACAACTGAGCCCAAAATTTCCATTGCTAAGTAAGACATTTGATAAGTGAGTTTTGCCCTATTTTACTCCCTTTCTTGCCACAATTGTTAGGTTTTTAAGTTAGTGACATAGTTGTTAAGTAAATCTGATTTCCCCATTCATTTTGTTTGCCAGAATATTGCAAAAGGTTATCACATGCTCCATGGACACTGCAGCCATCATAAATATGAATCAGTTGCCAAGCAACTGACTTTTGATCACGTGACCATGCTGCAATGGTCCTAAGTGTGAAAAACGGTCATAAGTTGCTTTTTTCAGTGCTGTTGTAACTTTGAACGGTCACTAAATGAATTGTTGTAAGACAAGGACTACCTATACTATATTTAGATACTATTTTTTTAATGAACCAGATTCAGCTATCAATACAAAACAAGGGAGAAACTGCTGTTGTGATTAAACAGGATTGTTGATAAATTATTTTGTGCAAATATTCTGCAAATGCAAATAAAATTCTTAGTTAGTATATATTTAATGTAAAAAAGAAAGTGGCTGATAAGTAGCAATTTTCAACGGTTTAGTCCAATATTCAGATAACTATATATGTGCTGTCATCCTTGTGCATGGCAAAGTTATGCTGCAGTAGAGATGTATCCCTCTTTACATACCTTACATTCAGTCACTTTCAACTGATAACTGTTTTGGATTTTGAAAAAGCACTGTAGTTTTCATTAACTCAAAATCAGCAGTACCTGTAAATTAAATTAGTGTTACTTCTGCTCCATTCAGAAACAACTTCAAATATCCCTAAAAATCATGTCAACAAACACACCAGTGGTAAACAGCAAGCACCCCAGACTGCAACCCCCCAAAAACTAAGGCGGATGCTGGTAATATGAGATTCTATCCTCAAAGGCATGGAATCATCCATCTGCAGACAGGACATACAATCCAGGGAGGTATGTTGTCTCCCAGAAACAAAAATCAAAGATGTGGCTGAGAACCTAACCAAAATAATTAGGCCTACAGACTACTACTTATTTCTCCTCTTCCATATTGGGACGAATGACACAACAAACAACCTGAGAACAATAGTGAGAGACTACATACAACTAGGTAATAAAGTTAAGAAGCTAGGAGGACATGTAGTGTTCTCATCAGTACTCCCAACAAAAGGCCAACACCCATTGAGGGAAAGAAGAATTCTTGGCTAAAGGGTTGGTGTTGCCAAGAAAACTTTGGTTTTCTGAATCATGGATTGCAAATCCTTTGCGAAGGACTCTTGGCAAGGGATGGGCTGCACTTCACAAAAACAGGGGAAAATGTACTCAGAAAAAGACTGGCCAACTCATCAGGAGGTCTTTAAACTAAAACTGAGAGGGGAAGGTGACCAATCTACAGAATCTCTAGAACCAAAAATCAATCGTAAATCGCAAGGAAACAAATTAAACAATGAGGTGTGCAGAGGTAAGAAAAAAGAAAAACTCAAATAACATTCAGGAGATGCAGGAAACATACCCATGGACAGGCATAAAAGCCTTAAATGCTTATATAGAAATGCTCAAAGCTTGGGGAATAAACAAAGCAAACTAGAAGCAATAGTACACGAAGGAGGGTATGACATAGTCAGCATTACAGAAACATGGTAGGACGAAACCCATGAATGGAATAAACTGACAGATGGATACAAATTATTCAAAAGAAACAGGTCTATAAAAAGAGGAGAGGGAGTTGCACTTTATGTAAGAGAACACTACATATCTACAGAAATGCACACAATCAAAGACAAGATCTCTCCAAAATGCATATGGGTCAATATAAAAGAGGAAAAAAAGTGACATTACTATAGGCGTATATTACAGACTACCCAACCAATCAGAAGAAATAGATGAACTCTTTGCCAACCAGTTAACAAATGTATGTAGGAAGCAAACCACAATAGTAATGGGTGACTTCAACTACCCAGGTATCAACTGGGAGACAAACTCTGCAACAAGTGGGAGATCAAACAGATTCCTAACCAACCTAGCTGACAACTTTGTCATCCAAAAGGTGGAGGAGGGAACTAGATGTAAAGCCATACTGGACTGAATTCTTACTAACAGAGAAGAAGTGATAGAGGGAGTTGAAGTCACCGGAACCCTAGGCGAAAGTGACCACGTCATACTGGAATTTAATATAACACTAACACTAGCAACAGCAACAGCAAACAATCCAACCAGAGTCTTAAACTTCAAAAGAGCTGACTTTAACAAACTCAGAGAAAACCTAGGAAAGATCCCATAGATGAAAATCCTAAAAGGGAAAACAACTCAAGAAGCATGGGAAACTCTGAAAAATGCTATCATAAAAGCCCTGATCAGCACAATACCACTGAAAAAGAAAAACAAGAAATTCAAGAAGTAACAAATATGGCTGCACAAAGATCTCTCTAACAAATTAAAAGTCAAAAAAATGGAAAGAGGGGCACATAACCAAGGCTGATTATCAATAGACAGACAGAACATGCAAAGAAGAAGTCAGGAAAGCAAAGGCTCAGAACGAACAAAGACTTGCAACAGAAATCAAGGACAATACAAAAAGTTTCTTCCAACATATTAACAAGAAAAAAGTCAAAGAAACTGTAGGCCCACTAAAGAGAGAAGATGGCAAGGAAATTACAGGCAACAGGGAGAAAGCAGAGCTGTTTAACTCATACTTTGCATCAGTCTTCACACAAAAGGAAACTATAGCCCAACACACCAAAAAAAAAAAAAAAACCCCTGCAAAACACACCCTGGAAACAAAAATTAAAATAAGCAAGAAAATGGTAATGGACGACCTTGATGAGTATAAATCACCAGGACCTGACAGATTACATCCCAGAGTTCTGAAAGAGCTGGCAGATGTTATCTCAGAACCGCTGCACCACATATGGAGCACCAGGGAAATATCTGAGGATTGGAAAAGAGCTGATGTTGTCCTTCAAGAAAGGGGGAAAAAAACAGAGCCAGGAAACTACAGACCAATCAGTTTAACATCAATACCTGGGAAGATCCTAGAAAAGATAATCAAAAAACAGATCTGCAAACAACTAGAAGAAAACAAAGTCATAACTAGTAGCCAGCATGGGTTTGTTAAAAACAGATCATGCCAAACCAATCTTATATTATTCTTCGATAAAGTGACTAAACTAGTAGATCAGAGAAATGCAGTGGACGTAGTATACTTAGATTTCAGTAAGGCATTTGACAAAGTAGACCACAACCTATTAATTGACAAGCTAGAAAAAAGTGGAATAGACAATGTCACCAGCAGATGGATCTGTAGCTGGTTGACAAACTGTGTTAGAGTTTACAGCTTTCCAGCACAAAAATAAGCCCAAAAAATAAGCACACGTTCAAAATGAGCAGGAGGCATATTTTAGAAAAACTTTATCTATAAAATATATATAAACACGATACATACAGTTTCATTCAGTGTTGGGGAACATCAACAACTCTTAACTTGGAGATCAGAAAAAACATAGAGAAGACTAAGACACGCCCAGACCTAGGCTGGATCACATGCTTCACACAGCCAATACTGTGTCTTAATCAAAACAGTTCTCATTGGCTGGTTTGTTGATATGGCTATTCCAGTTCATAAAATTTCTTACACAGTGACATTCCTCCCTTTATGACTGGAATAGACATAAAACCAAATAATGTAATACTCTTCCCATGGTGTACTCCACCCTATGGCTTGGTCATTATATTTACCAAATTGTCATCTGAAGAACAATGAAGCAAGCGAATTAGTTTACTTTTGATGGCTTCTCTGACATTACAATACTTAATGTCCACATGCTTGCTTTTACTTTTCACTGTCACATGTTGCCAGTTTAATGCAAGCAGCGTTATCTTCAAATACTGTTACAGCTTCTTTAACTTCTATGTTTAAATCCTTTAACAGCTGTACATACCAGGTTACCTCTGAACAAAGTTCAGACAGAGTGATACATTCTGCCTCCGCAGTAGAAATAGCTACAGTTGTTTGTTTTCTGGACTTCCACCCAATTAAAGTCCCTCCAAATAAAACCACAAACCCAGAATTGGACTTTCTGGTTTGCACATCATTGGCATAATCACTGTCAACATAATATTTTAACTCTAACTCTTCAGACACCTGTATTTGAAGACCCAAATTCACAGTTCCCTTCAAATACTGAGAATTCTCTTCACACCAATCCAATGAAACTGTGTTGGTGCGGCAGTAAAGCAATTTAAGATGCTTACTGCACAAGCTATGTCTGATCTGGACCACTGTAACAGATATAACAGGCTCCCTATTGCTGACTGATATATCTCCTGATCACAGGTTTCATTTTTGTCCTTGCCTAAAGTGTTGTGAAAATCTATGCTCATAGGTGTTGGAGCAGAATTACAATCCTTCATGTTGTATCTCTCCAACAGTTGTTCAATTTTCCTTCTTTGACTGAAAACGTAGCTACCTTTCTCAGTTTTTTGTATCTCTACACCAAGATAGTTTTGTATTTCACCCAGACTTTTCCAATCAAACCTTTTCTCAAATTGATTAGCAAATTCCTTCACCTGTGCCAGATCCTTTGCAATGAAGCAAAGATCATCCACAGATGCTAATAATTGGCAATCCCCACTGTGGAACCTTACAGTATATATGCAACTATCAGCCTTGCAACTCTTAAACCCAAGACCTTTGAGCACCACATGTAAACAGATCTTCCAGTTTCTGGCTGACTGCTTCAGCCCATAAATGGCCTTGTTCAGTTTATACACAGTGCCAGGCTTTTTACTTTCATACCCTGGTGCTTGAACCATGTAAATTTATTCCTCCAACTCTGCATTGAGGAATGCTGTGATTATATTAAACTGCCAGACTTTATGCCCACATGCCATTGCCAATGCTAGTGTCAACCTTATAGTTTCACTTTTTACCATTGGTGCAAATACCTCATTATAGTGCACATTTTTCTTCTGCAAAAACCCCTGTGCCATGAATCTTGCCTTATATTGGACTTCATTGTTGGGTAACACTTTCTTTTTGTATACCCATTTACATCCTACAGCTTGTAGCCTTGTGGAAAAGTCATAGAGATGAACTTTATGTTCATCCATGGATTTCATTTTTGTCCATGGCCTCTTTCCACTTCACTTGCTCCACTTTGGGTAGTGCCAATACTGCCTGATAGTTTCTTGGCTCATACCACACATTATAAACCTTTACTTTCCCAGCAAAATACCTGTCAGGTGGAATCCCCTTGTTCCATCGCTCTGACCTGAGTGGCATTGACTGCTCTTGACTGTCAACCCTTTCTTGCTTCACATCAGAGTTACCATCTTATTCTGACTCCTTCTCTTGTCCTTTTTCAGGTTCTCCTCCCTGAACGCTGACACCGTCACTAAGTGAGTCACCATCACTAAGTGGATCATCTCCAGAATTGGCATCTGCCCAGTTTTGCTCTACAAAGCTAGCAGATCTGGAAATTACTATACTTCTGCTTCCATCACTAAAACGATAGCTCTTTGAGCCAGGCTCATAGCCCATAAACCTGAAATTTCTAGCCTTTGGTTGCCCTTTTCTCCTGATTGCCTTTGGAATATGCACCCATGCATTACTTCCAAACACCCTTAAATGTGCCAGAGATGGCTTTCTCCCATATAGCACAGCATATGGAGTATCATTTATAGAGGAACTCCACAGTCTATTGACCAAATAATTAGCAATCAACATGGCTTCACCCCAATACAATCTGCTCAGACCAGAAGCCTCCAGCAATGAGTCTTTCATGGTCTGCAAGACTCCATTTCATCTTTCAGCCATGCCATTCTCAGCTGCTGTGTATGGATTTGTGTGTCTATGTTGCATTCCTAGCTGTCCCAACCACTGTTGAAAACTTGCTGACATGAATTCTAAACCCTTGTCAGTTTGCAGCTGGAAAACCTATTACCTATATCTTCTTTCTGCGAAGCACACCCATTGGTTGAACTTCTGCAGTACCTCTATTTTGCTCTTAAGCAAATCTGCTATGGTCATCTACAATGACCAGTGCATACCTGGCTCCTCCCAAGCTGGCTTGCATTGGTCTTACTAAATCTTTTTTTTTAAAATAAATTTTATTGGTTTTTTAATTTTTACAGAAAAAAAATGCTCAAGGCACACCGTGGTGTTAGGGCAAACGAACATCCAAAACCGAAACATTTATACATATTTCAATCAATACATCTACTATTCCCTCTCTTATTCCCTTAAATAGCATAACTTATTAAAAATAGTTCAATCTAGCTTAAATTTAATCAACCTATACCTGTTTTTAAAACTTTTAGAAATTTATAATACCATAGTCAAATTAACTTTAAATGTAAACCTTATCAATTTGGGTATCCCTTCCAAATATATTCTAGTTCCTTGATTTTTTCATAAATTTCATTTAATTCTTCCACTAATATCCCTTAATTAAAATAAAGTATTAGTCTATCCTATACCTATCTAGTCTATCAATTAATCAATTTCTTTTTACTAACAAGAGAAAATCAAACCATAAGTCCTTTCGATCCATTAAACAGAATTCAAATTACATCCAATTAATTATCATAACTAATAACATCCATCTTATCAAACAGACAAATCATCTTATTTGGTTAACTCAAATTTACATAATACATTTCTTGCAAGTAACCCTATTGTCCTAAAGAAAAGAAAAGAAAAGAAAAAAACATAATCTTAATCCATTTAATATATATTTCATTAATCACCCCTTTTTCTCTTACTTCTAACTCACCATCTTAATCTTAAAATCAATCCATAATTCTAAATTATCTTTAATCCATTACCAAAAAAATCTCCTTTTTAATTTAAAATAGTAATCTATTCTAAAGCTGTCTAATCCATCAATCAATCTCTTTAAACTGACCACATAGCATCAAATTTTAGATTATTTCAATTTGTTGGTCATCAAACAAATAAATCATCAGTAATTTTCATATAGGTAAGTCTTATATATCTTCCATTAATCGCACATCTGACTCGTAATCTTAGTCCTTAAATCAGTCCATAATTCTAGATTGCCTTTAGTCCATTACATAACACTTTAATTTTCACTCTTTTTTTTTAGTCTTATTCTAGGTTTTTTCAAATGCCAAGTGGGTTTCCATAGCAAGGCTTCCCTTCCAGCTGATAAGTCTTTTTTTATTGCTTGTAGTAGTATTTGGATCAGTAAGAGCCACCTTGATCTTTGCATTGGCCCTCTAATTTTCTTAACCATGAGAACTTGTTACTTTAAGATTTGAAGTCCCAGTCTTTGCTTTTTCTGGTTCTCAGCATCATAAGTAAATTGTTTATAAGGCAAAATCAAGTTCTCTTTATTTTCAGTTAAGTCCTCTCCTTGTGTAATCTATTTTATAGAAGAATCAGGTATAGTCTGAAAGTCAATTTTGGAGTTTGAAGAAGAAATTCTAGTTCTTAATTCTGTAGTAAGTTCTTTCATTGTAACACATATTTCCACTTTGGTCTCATAGATCTTTTCCAAAATAAGTTTGCAGTTTAAATGTGAGTGTTGCTCCATTTTATAAAAGTTGTTCAACTTCATCAAATTAACTTTCTCATAAAGAAATCATCTCCTCTCCAATTGCCATATTAGCTTTTAACCAATAGATGTCCTCGGTAAGCTAAAAAATCTTTTTTCAAATAACATTCATTTCATTTTTTTTCCTTTTTCCTCCCTCATCCCTTTTTTTTTCAGGGAAAAATAGAGGAAGAAATATTAAAAAAGAAACACACCAACACAGGCTGATAATAAAGTTCTTAGGAAAAAAAGTTTTTGTTCCAGTACCCCAAAATATACTTGTATAGAGAAAACGTAGTTTTTAAGGCTTCGTTCTATTCTTTTGTTCGCCTTTCTTCCCAGACACGTAGAAGCTGCCCTTCCAAGCCAGGGAAATAGTTCCAACAGGGCTCTTACAGGCAAAAAAGATAGGAAGCAAAAAGAGAGGGGGAAAAAAAGAAAGATCTCACCCGGATTCACCATGGTAGGTTCAAAGCTTAGCTGTTCTGTGACTTGCGGTTTCTTGCGGCTAAGTGATCGGCCATTTTACTGGCTGATCTTCTTCTCCATCGGCCCTCAGAGTCTGGCCCAGACAGCTGGAGGAGCCACCGCTCCTCTGCGGCTGAGCAAAGCCTCCTCGACAGAAGTCGCACCCTCCAGGGTGACTTTAGACAAGGGTCTACTGATGGAGGGAGGCTAGCCGACGAGGAGACAAGTCTCCTTGTACGACTAGAGGCGCCGCGACCCGGAACCGGAAGTCGGTCTTACTAAATCTTCATGTACCAGCTCTAGAACCCTTGTTGTCTGCCTTGTGCTCTTCTTGCTTACTGGGAACACCTTGGATTTCAATGATTTACATACTGCACAGTCTTAGTACGCCTTACACCACTGGTGGCGAACCTATGGCACAGGTGCCAGAGGCCGCACTCAGAGCCCTCTCTGTGGGAACACGCGGCATTGCCCCAGTCCTAGGCCTTCAGCTGGGTTTTATAAAACCTTTTTGCTTTAGGTCTCCGCCGCCATGTAACAAAAAAGGTTTAATCAATCAGTCAATTTCAACTTCTCGTGGGAAAAAAAAGATCTTGCAAAGTTGGGATTGATTGAACTTTTTAGTCCCACCCAGTCTGCTGTTACCACTGCAGTCACGCCCAGCCAATGGGCCACACACACCCGGCACCCAACAATGCATAAGTCGGTTTTGGGTTGCAGTTTGGACACTCGGTCTCTAAAAGGTTCGCTATCGCTGCCTTACACCCTTTCAAGGTTAATTCTTCTGCAAACTTTGGCATCCTATGCAACACTCTGAAGCTGGCATGGTCAAGCTTTCTGTGCAAGAGATGAATGCATGAATCATGTTGTGTTACATTACCAAAGGTTTGGGCACATTGAGCCTTTTGTGCCTGCAACACATAAAGATTATCCTGTTTTATGCCGTGTGCACATACATTCCCATTTCTTTTTATGAGACATCTCCCATCCACAAATGTGGTCTCAAAGCCTTGTTTGTCAAGACTGGAATTACTCAGTAAATTATGCTCCATTTCAGGCACACATAATACATTATTAAACCTTTCCTTCAGACATGGAGTCAGCACACTGCCTTTCCCCATGGCTTTTGCCTTCTGGCCATTTGCTAAGGCCTCTGCATCTTCTCCAGTTGAATCCAATCTGGAAAACAACTTAAAATTATTAGCAATTGTTTGACTAGCCCCACCATCTATTAACCATTTCTCTCTGCTATTACAATAGCTAACTTTTGCAACAGCAGCTTGCCCATGTGCTGTTTTTCTTTCTTGTAAATAGTCTCTCTTGAAATGAGTTTCAGCCCCACAAATGTTCTTTCTTCTTGGTAATTCTCTGCTGAGATGTAATCCGATCTCTGCAGACAGTGAGTCTGCTGCTTTGCTCTCTCTGCTCCTTGGACCTCCACCTCAGGAATTTCTCCTCGAGGCTTCTTCTAAAATAGCATTTCTGTTATTCAGAAATCGAACAGGCTTTAAGTCCTTCCATACTTAATTCCTGTTCTGGTCTGCATTCAAAAACAGCTGAAACGATGGCCCCATATTTCATCAAGACTATTTAGTACCAACAGAGATTCAGAAATCTGCATTCCTCACTGTTTTAATTCAACAAACAGTTTCTGCATGTGGAACAAATGCTCTTCTATGCTCTCTTGTGGCAGCAGCTGGCTCTGTATAATTGCCTCGATAATTGCACTATATTGCATGCTGACTCACTTCAGAGAAGAGCAACTAAGATGATCAAAGGCCTAGAGGCTAAACCATATGAAGAACAGCTGTGGGACTTGGGTTTGGCTAGTCTAAAGAAAAGAAGAAATAGAGGAGACATGATAGCAGTGTTTCAGTATTTGAGGGGCTACCACAAGGCAGAAGGGGTCAGGTTGTTCACCAGAGCTCCAGAGGGAAGGACAAGAAACAATGGTTGGAAATGGATCAACCTGGATTTAAAGAGAAACTTCCTGACAGTGAGGACAATCAACCAATGGAACAGCTTACTCCCCAGAAATCACTGGAGATCTTTAAGAAAAGACTAGACAATCACCTGTCTGAGATGGTGTAGGTCAATGATGGTGAACCTTTTAGAGACCGAGTGCCCAAAAACTGCCCCCACCCCTGCTTCGCCTCCCACCCTGCCTACTCTGTCCCGCCCGCCCCTTGCCCCGCCCATCCGCAAGGCCACACACTGCCTCCATGGCCCGCCGCAGATCGCCCAGGCAGCTCTGCAGCACCATGGCAGCCATGCCCTCTGCCCACACCCCGCAGCATCATCTGCACACTATGGGGTGCGAGGGCAGTCTTGTCCCTGCTGCCTGGCTATGTCCTTGGTTGCAATGCATGCGAACCGTGCCTGGGGGCGACTCTCCTCCAGGGGGGCTGCTGGTGAGGAGGGGGCCACAGGGGAAGGCAGGGCTATGGTGACAGCGTGCATGCCCACAGAGAGGGCTCCGAGTGCCGCCTCTGGCACGCATGCCATAAGTTCGCCACCACTGGTCTAGGTTCTCCTGCTCAAGCGGGGGGCTGGACTAGAAAACCTCCAAGGTCCCTTCCAGCTCTATTCTATTCTATTCTATTCTATTCTATTCTATTCTATTCTATTCTATTCTATTCTATTCTATTCTATTCCATTCCATTCCATTCCATTCCATTCCATATATCATTCTGATAACTGAGCAGCAAGTATAGAAAAGAAAAACTTGTGTCAGATTCTCTTTTCCTTTTTTTTACATTTTTAATGTTAACAACAGGACAGGAGTCCTTTTATTTTCACAATATTTTTATTTTTATTCAGAACATTAAAATGCAAACTCAAACAAAATGTACAAAACACATACAACTAAAGAAGACTATACAAAAGAGTGTATAAAATAAAAAACAAAAGATATATAGTCCTGCCAGTTGAATACTAGTATACTTCAAAGATAATAACAAAGATAAAGCAGGTATACAACTTATAAATTTCTAGAACAATATTTACCCTACCCAGTTAGTCTGACATCTATCTACTATATCAGGCATGTCAAACTCGCAACGTCATATTGAGCCCAGAGAATCAAATCTGGACCCACCTCTATTGGTACAAAGATGACTACCCCAAAGACGGATGCCATCATGGCCAACCTCAAAAGGGAGGGTGGGTGACCATTCTCCATGATGAGGGTGCCCCTAAGCTGACAGATCCAGACATATTTCTCTACGGACTGAGCCCAGTTTGGATACCCCACCAGATGCAACAAGCAGAGCCGTCAACCACCTTGAGGTTAAAGTAAGCATCCAGGTGCCCTATTCAGGATTGAGGGGAGGTCCTTGTAGACTCTGTTTGCTCTCGCTGCCTAATAAATCAGGCCATAGTGTGAACATTAGGGTTACATGTGAGCAAACCTAAGAGACCTGTGAAATTTGAGCAAGTTGATGGCTCGCTTATAGGAGGAAGGAGGAAGTAGAGGAGAGGCAATCTGTACCAAGACCTCAGGGAAACATTCAGTGAAAAAGAATGTGATGTTCTGCCCCCTCACTACCTCATGGACTGCGCCATTGAGATCCTGCCTGGGGCAAAACTTCCCAAGCCAAAAATGTATTCCATGATCCCAAAGGAGAAGAAGGAACTGAGGGAGTACATTGACAAGAACTTGGCGAGGGGTTTTATTGAAGCCGCAAAATCTCAGCCCCAGTTCTGTTAAAAAAAGATGAGTCATTTAGATTATGTGTAGATTTTTGCGGTATTAACAGGGTGTGTGTGGAAAATATGTACTCCCTCCCCCTTGTGAAAGATATGCTGGGCCACTTGGCCAAGGGAAAGATATTCACAAAGCTGGACCTGAGGGAGGCAAACTACTGAGTGAAAATTAAGTAGGGTAATGAGTGGAAGACTGCCTTCAATTGCCCCCTCGGTAGCTACCAGTTTAAGATGATGCTGTTTGGCCTGCAAGGAGCCCCTGCTGTGTTCAGGCAGCTCATAAATGAGGTGCTGCGTGACCACCTTTACAAAGGGATTTTAGTGTACCTTGATGACATTCTCATTTATACTAAGACCAGCAGTTTATCCCCTCCTTCGCCAAGATTTCCTCTTTGCATCACCAATTTGCTAAAGACCAGTAAAGGAAGGGGATAAGCCCCCGCTGAATCAACCTTTGAACTGGACAATGGAATGCCAAGCAGCATTTGAGAAATTGAAGGGGCTGTTCGCTGCCACGCCCGTGTTAAAACACCCAAACCCTGAAGAACCTTTTGTGATCCAGGCGGATGCAAGCAATGTGGCCATGGGAGCTATCCTCCTCCAATGGAATGTCAAAGGGGATTTACAGCTATGTGCATAATTCCTGCAAATTGAATGAAACAGAACGGGGATGGGCAGTGTGGGAGAAAGAGGCTTTTGCAATACGATGGGCATTGTTGACTTGGAGACAGTTCCTGGAAGGAGGTAAAGTCCCCTTTTAAGTTTGAACTGATCACAAAAACTTAAGAGGCTTTGAAACCCCCCCCCCCACAAGCTTTCCCCTAAACAAGTCAGATGGGCACAGTACTTCAAGATATTTGATTTTGAGCTGAAGTACATCCTGGGGGGACTTCCTAGCTGATGCCCTGTCCTGTATGCCCTAGTACAAAAACACCCAGCAGGAGGTGGTGAATTTGAGACGACTAGATGGCAAGAGAGGAGCTCACCCCCCACTAATGTGTTTGCCCAGCAGCTAAAGCAAGAGTTGATGACTGACCCATGGTTTATGGGTTTAGGGACAAGTTGGCATGGAAGGGGGACAAGCTGTATGTGCCCGACCGCCTATGGTTGCAAGTCTTGCAACATAGCCATGATGCCAAGCAGGCAGGCCACTTTGGTTTCCTGAAAACTGTACATCTCACTAACTGTCAATTCTGGGGG
The DNA here is from genome assembly GCA_034064705.1 of Bothrops alternatus. NCBI lineage: Eukaryota > Metazoa > Chordata > Lepidosauria > Squamata > Viperidae > Bothrops > Bothrops alternatus. The sequence continues at coordinate 19,434,134 of JARGCV010000085.1, forward strand.
CCAAAGATGAAGAAGAATATTGAGAACTACGTGGGGAGTTGTGCGGTCTATGCTGCCAACAAGAGGCTGCAAGAGAAGAGTCCAGGGCTATTACAATGGATATCCAACCTAACCAGACCTTGGGAGGGGATAGCCATGGACTTTATTGTAGAGCTGCCAGAAAATGGGGGGACCACTATGATTTGGATTCTGATAGATCTGTTCTCTAAGCAAGCCCATTTCATTGCCTGTGCTGGTCTCCCCTCGGCCCAGAGGCTAGCAAAGATGTTCTTGCAGCACATCTATCAACTGCACAGAGCACCCAAGTGAATTATTTCAGATCAGGGGGTCCAGTTTACTGCCAAATTCTGGAGGGAGTTTGTGAGAATGATTCGATCCTCCCAGGGGCTCTCTTCCTCTTTCCATCTGAGTACGAATAGATCTACAGAATGAGCCAATGCCATAGTGGAGCAGTACCTGTGTTGCTATGTCAACTACCAGCAAACAAACTGGGCAGAGTTGCTGCCATTTGCAGAAGTGGCATATAATAATGCAGTGCACAGTAGCACTGGGTTCACTCCATTTATGTTGGCCACATGGGTGGAGTTTGTGCCAATGCCAGAATGCCCCTAAGAGCCCTTATCTTCTAGCACCCAGAGCGATTGGGTGAATTCATTCCAACAAGTTTGGAGTGATGCGAAGAAGGCTCTAGTTAAGGCAGCCGAGACTCAGAAAAAGCAGGCAGATAAGAAACAGGCTCCCCAGGAAATGTTCCATGTAGGAGATAAAGTGTATCTGTCTACGAAGTACTTGAAGTTTAAACAGAGTTTCAAGAAGTTAGGCCTGAAATACATAGGTCCATTCCCCATAGTGAAAGTTATTAATCCAGTGACATATGAACTGAAGTTGACAAGATGGTTGGGAAAAGTACAGCTTGTATTCCATTGCAGTTTGCTAAAGCCATACAAGGAATCTACTCTGAGGCCAGTCAGGACGGCAGCACCCATTCCGATAGTGGTGGAGGGGGAAACACATTATGAAATTAAGTGAATCCTCAACTCCAGAATCCACAAGGGTAAACTGCAGTATTTAATTCAATGGGAGGGTTACCCAATGTCAGAATTAGATGAATGAAAGTGCAGCACGTAAGTGCAGATAGTTTGGTAAAGTGATTCCACGCAAAGTATCCCTGGAAGTCAGGACCAGCGCGAGTGAGAGATTAGCAAGTTTTTTAAAATAATATTTTATTGATTTTCTCATTTTACAATTGAATATTTAAAAAGCAACATGATGACTGGGTTGATCAATAGTTCAATAGCATACATAAGTCTTTAGTATAAATCTCATGTTACAACATCAAATATTTCCTCTCTTTTTCCATTAATATCTGCTATCTCATATTGGGCTAGTACAGTTATTATTACCAACTAAATAAAAACATCTTTATTACAATTATCAATAATTTTTAGCTTATACATACCTTAATTGCGTTTGCACTCAATTCTTGTATACAATCAATGTCCTGTTGCTTTTTTCCCCCAGGCTTTAATTTCCCATCAATATTCAAATTAACATTATTATTTATAATTTCCAAATATTTTATATTTAGATGACCAAAGTTTCCCTTATCTCAACTTCTCCCTTTTTCCCTTTTCATAGCAAAGACTAATATTCTAGTTATACATCTTATCTATTTGATTATAGTCTTGCTTTCTTTTCTAAAAGTTATCTATTTTCCATCATGTTAAACCATCTAATTAATAATACAGTATTCCCTCCAATAAATCAAAACCATTATATGTGTTGTCTGGGTAACCAATAGTTCAGTAATATACATACAGTTTTAGTTTAGGTCTAATATTAGAAGCTGAAATATTCCGTCTTTCCAGTAATATCTGTTATCTCATATTGGGCAAACAGAACTCTTATTTTCAACTAAGTAAAAACATCCTTGTTAGATTTATCAATACTTTTTAGCCTATATACAAACTTTAATTTCCCATTCAAAAAAACCCAAACCCACTATTATTTATGATTTCCAAATATTTTGTTTAGGTGATCAAAAGTTTCCCTTATCTCAATTTCTCCCTTTCTCCCTTTTCATACCAAAGTCTAATAGTCTAGTTACAGATCTTACCTATTCAGTTATAATGTTACTCTATTTTCTAAAAATTATCTATTGTATAATTATAATTATCTATTTTCCACCATATTCAGCCATCTAATCAATCAATCCCCTCTAATCAATCAATGCCATTATTTTCTTCAGCCTTTTTCAGGCTTTCTTCCTTTGCCAGCTAACCTTCCATGTCAGTGCCTTTGAATTATCAAATAGTTCTCCCTCTATTTATATATATATATATTATTTGGAATAAGAAAGACCATTTAGTTGAAGTTTTTTTTGGGAAGAATGAGCCCATTGGTATTCATTAAATCACCTCCCTATTACTCCAATTTCCCACAATTGTCCTGATAGGTTTATCTTCCATTCAGTCTGTTCTTCTTCCTTTTCCTCAAATTTATTCTGATTTCTTAATTTGTAAAAAGTCTTTTCCATTTTTCAGTTGGCTGGATCTGTTAGTCAATTGGGTCCACAGTCTTAATGTTTAGTTGTTCCAATTTTCCTTTTGTTTTCCTGCATTATTAGTTCTTTGGTTGTAGTCAAGATCTGGGTTTGTATATTTAAGTTAGCTTGTGTTGCTTCTTATTTTGTCACAAGCTGAAAGGATGGTTTCGTGTATTGATTTCAACATGGAAAGGATTTTTTCCTGATCTTCATCCATATTCTCTTGATAGTATGTTAAGTTGAAGACTTTAGAATCAAACATTAAAAATATTTGTTGACTTTTCTAGCTGGGTATGGGACATCTATTTCATGTTCTATAGGTGGTCTTTATAGTAGAAATTGTTTATCAAGTAAGAGTTTATAATCCAAGGTGTTCCATCATCTCGTGTAATAATATATGCTTCTCGTGCAGGAAAATAGGAAAGCAATTTATTTTATTTTATTTTATTTTTTATTTTCCGATTTCTATACTGCCCCTCTCCCGAAGGACTCAGGGCGGTGTACAGCCCAAAATTAAAAACATATCAATATACAAAAATTAAAATAATTAAGAATAAATTAAACAATTTGGCCATAAATTCCATTTAAAACCCAATACATTATATATCTTAAAAATAACTCAATCCCCTAAAACAATTTTAACCTGCTGGAATCAGAGCTTCTATGCCAGGCCGGCCTGTCGAAAAAGGAATGTTTTCAATTCCCGACGGAAGGAACGTAAATCTGTCATCGTACGGAGTTCGGGGGGGAGCTCGTTCCAAAGTGTAGGAGCTCCCACAGAGAAGGCTCTCCCCCTGGGGGTCACCAGCCAACATTGTCTGGCCGACGGCACCCTGAGGAGGCCCTCTCTGTGGGAGCGTACCAGACGGTGGGAGGTATTTGCTAGCAGTAGGCGGTCCTGTAAGTATCCGGGTCCGATGCCATGGAGTGCTTTAAAGGTGGTCACTAACACCTTGAAACGCACCCGGAAGGCCACCGGCAACCAGTGCAGCTCGCGCAGGAGCGGTGTTACATGGGAGTGCCATGACGTTCCCGTCACTACCCGCGCAGCCGCATTCTGGGCCAGCTGGAGCCTCCGGGCACACCTCAAGGGGAGCCCCATGTAGAGAGCATTACAGTAGTCCAGCCTGGACGTGACGAAGGCATGAGTGACTGTGCGTAGCGAGTCCCGGTCTAGGAAGGGACGCAACTGGCGCACCAGGCGAACCTGATAGAACATCCTCCCGGCCACGGCCATCAGATGGTCCTCTAAGGACAGCCGTGAATCCAGGAGGACTCCCAAATTGCGAACCCTTTCCGAGGGGGCCACTGTTTCGCCCCCAACAGATAACGATGGAATCAATTGGCTACACCGGGACGACGGTAGCCACAGCCACTCGGTCTTGGAGGGGTTGAGCTTGAGTCCGTTCTTCCCCATCCAGACCCACACAGCCTCCAGGCACTGGGTCAGCACGGCAAGAGCATCGTTGGGGTGGTTCGGCGTGGAAATGTACAGCTGAGTATCATCAACGTACTGATGATACTCCACACCAAAACCAAAGTCAGTAACAGTTTACATTCATAGTTCAAGCAGGCCAGATAAGCTGCCCAGAAGTCCCTTCTTTGCAGCTGGGTTTTTCAAACGTGGTAACTGTCAAGGTCAAACAAATTTTATCTGAAGTCTGAGCTTCAAGCCAAGTCTCTTTTTGGCAATAATAAGTTGTAATTCCATACTTCGCCACAAAATGTCACCAACACTGTTTTAAGCTTTTTAAGTCCAAAATTTATATGGTGGTTTTTCAAGTCTTATTTTTTTAAAAAATAAAAAACAAAAGTCTCCAATAAGAAAAAGAACAGTTTTAGTCCCCAGGTTTCAAAAGAATATACATCCAATTAAATTAAAATTATTCTTATAGTTACTCTGTTTCCCCTGGGTAGTTAGTTACTGCTTTTCTTAAAGGGTGAGGTAAAAAATCCCTTCCCTCTCTCCTCACAGGGGGAAAATGCTTTGGGCAGCCTTTACAGGAAAGAAAACTTAAAATCTTAAAAAGAGGACCAGGTCTCATCCACATTGCTTGAAAGTTGCTTGGTAGTATTTTTTACTTCAGCTGTCAGCAGCTTAGTGACCAGCCATATTGGTATGGCCAGTCATTCCTCTGCCAGTTTGGAGGGCTTCCCTAGATCAAACGGAAGGGCCACCGCCCTCCCGTGATTAAACTGTGGTCCCCTCCTTGCTCATCGCTTCTACAGAGCGACTTTCGACCCTTTCCAGGGTCCCTCAGAGGAACGAATCCAGGCGTGAAAAATGGAGCCCATCTTCCTGCGTCCGCAGCACTGTGATGCCAAGCCAGAAGTCAAAGATTAGCAAGTTTTGATATGTATTCTTTTGTTTCCTAAGTTCCCTTTCCTCCCTGGGGGGGGGGGTGACGTGTCAAGCTATGAACCCTACTGCCTTTAGGACCACTGTTTGGTGGTGGTATTTCTAGCTTGCCAACAGAGTAGGGAGGAGATAGGGAGAGTTTTGGATCCACAGGTGTTCATACCATTGTGAGAAAGCCAGAGCTATGGAAGACTTGTTTTGGTGAACCAAAGTTTCTTCTCGTAACAATTACTGGGAGATATATTGGACAATGTGACTTGAACTGTCAAGAGAGAAGAGGAGGTGATTCATTCTTTTAATTACTTGTTTCCAGTTTTTTCTTTGAACCTACCGAAATGATTCTGCTCAATAAATATTACATTAGAGGACTTAATGGCTCTGGTATTTTTCTTAGTTGGGCTTTTCAGCCAGAGGCTGACACAGAGCTTGGGTTTTGGAAATCTATTTTCTGCTACCTCCTCAATGAGGGCATGCTCCCACCCCCGGAATTTGTAGGAAAGTATGCATGCATAGGCCTTAGTGCCACAGAGCAAGGTCCGACTTCCGGGTGGCTCCGCTGGTGTTGCTAGCCTCCTCGGAGGCTTTGTTCTTCTGGGTTTGTTAAGCCGCATAAACAGCGAACACCAGCTGTTTTATTGCGGTGATAAATCCCCCCTTCGGGCAAAGAAGGGGTGAAGAGCATCAGGCTAAGGTTGAGTTCCTCTGAAATCCCCCTGGTAAAGTTATCAGGGGGGAAGAGTGAGAACTCCCTAGGAAAAAGCTTGAAGAGGCTCCTACCCAGAGACGTTCCTGTTTGTAAACAGGCTCAGACGCCGCGATCAGCTCCTGCTCGAGGAAAACTTTTTAAAGAGACCTATATGCAGGCGGAGTGAATACAGGAGTCTAGTACTGCAAGTATTTCTTTATATTTTACTTCTGACCACGTATTTCTACAATCAACATAATGTATCCAAGATGGCGATCGCTTTTACTGTAAAGAGAAAGTTACCGGAAAGCGAAAGTGATTTTTTTTCTTTTTCTTCTCAAGCGCTTAGAGCGATCGCTATGAGATGGCTCAGATTTACATTTTAAAATCTTATAAATTGTAATTCAAGAAGATAAGAGGAGGATATATTTTGGTAAAATTTTTGGTTTGAACAAAATGACTTCTAGACAAACTAAGTTAGTTTCCTCAAAGGTGGTGTCTTCTCCAGCTCAGCCCTCTAAAGCAGTGACCAGCTCTCTTGCTCCCCCTCCTTCTTCAGCAACTACAGAATCTCACCCTTTGCCTATAAAAGCTTCTTCGGAAATGCTTACTGTGAAAGATCTACAGGTTGCATTGTCAACAATGACTCTTAACTTGACTGAGGATTTGGAGAGAAGATTTGAAAAAAGGTTTGATAAAATGGAGAAAAAGTTGGAGAGTAAGATTGAGGATTTGGAGAATAAGATTGAGAACCAAGGCAAAGGTGTATCTGATGAACTGGAAAAAATTAAGGCAACAATCCAGACCCATAATATGGAAATAAGAGAGGATATTGTGGAAGCTGTTAAGGGGGTCTGGGAGGGTATTGAAGAAAAGGTTCAGGAGGTCGAGCAACAAATGAAAAATGAATTATATGATCATGCTTTGATGGTGCAATACAATCAGATGTTGTCTGCTATTAGAATTAGAGGCCTGAGGGAGGTACCAAATGAGGATGATTTGAGAAAAATCTTTGAGGAAGCCTTGGAAAAAATTTTAAACGATGCCGTCAAGAATTTTTCCTGGCAAATTGATAGAATATACAGAATCAATTCACGGATTGCAAGACAAAGAAATTTACCTAGAGACGTTGTTATTTATTTTGTAACAAGGAGATTCAGAAATCATGTTCTTACAACATCTTATAATAAGATATTAAATGTTGCTGGTCAGGAGGTTGTGGTTCTGAAGGAGATTCCTCCAAAGATGTTGAGAGCTAGAAAGGACTATGCATTTTTGGTTGCTGAGCTTAAAATACGTGCTTTACAATATAGATGGGAGGTCCCAGCTGGACTTTCATTATCATATCAGGGTAAAAGATATTATTTGAATTCTGTTGCAAAAGCGAAAGATTTTGCTGAGAACGTGCTGAAGGCTGGTAGACCACCATCCTCGATACCAAAAAATGCAGATTTGTCAAAAGAAGAAGGGATGGAACTATTACAACTACAATCTTCAGACTCACAGCCCCCCCCAGCAGCTGGAGGAGTTTCAATGGAGTTGCCCGTACAGAGTATTGATATTTTCCAACCCCTGGAAATAGAGAAATCTAAAGATCAAAGGCAAACTAGATCAGCTATCAAGCGTATGGAAGAACAAGAAAAAGAACAACAACAATTACGCACATCTGCAAGTTTGGAAGCCATGGGAGCTAGACCAAAGAAGAAAATGGCGAAAATTGATTTGGTCTTGCAAAAGCTTTCTCAATCTGGCCATGTCAAATAAATATTTGACATGGAATGTCAACGGTCTAAATTCTCCTCAGAAGAGGAAAAAGATATTTCACTATTTGACTCAATGGAAAAATGACGTAATCTGCCTACAAGAAACACACATTAGATCTAGTGATCAGAAATACTTAATAAATAATAAATTAGGTTCACATTTTGTGGCAGCGGCTAAAGAGAAGAAAAATGGAATTGTTATTTATGTTAAAAATCATATAAATGCTAAGTTAATAGAAGCAGATGTTGAAGGCAGATTTTTAGTAATTGAAATTTTAATAGATGGGAAGAAAGTTCTTCTGATGGGTATTTATGCACCAAATCAACACCAAGGAAAGTTTTATAAATTAATACATAAAAAATTAACACAATTTGATTATAGGTCTTGTATTCTAATGGGAGATTGGAATGGTGTTATGGATATTAGTTTAGACAAGAGGAAAACATCACCAATTCCTCAAACACGTTCTTTGCTGCCTAAATCTTTTTTTGATATTAAGGATGATTTTGATTTGATAGATATATGGAGAGAAAGAAATGGCAAAGACCAAGAATTTACTTTTTTTTCTGATAGACACCAATCATTTTCTAGAATTGATTTTATACTAACTACAAGTGACTTTATTTCTGGGGTAAGGAAGGTAAAAATTTTGCCTAAAGTTTTATCAGATCATAATCCGGTTTTGATGGAGTTAATGGTGGGCCAGACTCCTAGAAGATCTTGGAGACTCAATGAAAATTTGTTTCAATATGATTCAAACGTGCTTGAATGTAAAAGTGCCATGAAGGAATTCTTTATGTTAAATCTTCATAAGGGTACAACAATAGAAATGGTGTGGGATGCTAGTAAAGCTTTTATGCGTGGGGTTTTAATTGACATGAATAAAAGGTATAGACGTAAACGGGAGGAAAAAAGGAAGGAATTAGAGGAGGAAATAAGAAAGAAAGAGCAACTTTTAGTAAAGAGACCAGATGATAAAAATATTAAAGAGGGGATTAAGATTTTACAGAAACAATTTGATTTGTTGATGGCCGACCAAGTTGCTAGGAATATGCAATATGCTAAACATAACACATTTTTTAATTCTAATAAACCTGGCAGATGGTTGGCCTATATACTAAGGAAAAAACAAAAATCCCGCATTATTGATAAAATAGAATATAGAGGGAAGGTGGTATTTCAACAAGAAACTATTTAAAAAGCCTTTTTAGAATTTTACTCCAAGTTATATGCTGAAGACAAGATACAAGGGAACGAGATAGATGTTTTTTTGCAAAATGAGAATGTATTGACAATTACTAGTGAACAAACAGATAGACTAAATAGATTAATTACATCAGATGAAATAATTTTAGTGATTAAACAATTAAAAATGGGAAAATCTCCTGGGACGGATGGTTTAACGGCAGCTTATTATAAGCATCTTCAAATGGAAATGGTGGAACCTCTTAGAGAGTTGTTTGTCAATATACAAGAGGGTGGTCAGGTTCCACCTTCGTGGAAAACGGCTTATGTTTCTTTAATTCCCAAAGAGGGAAGAGATAATGTTCAACCAGAAAACTTTAGACCTATTTCATTGTTGAATACGGATTATAAGATTTTTGCTAAAATTTTGGCTAACAGACTAATGAAAGTTTTACAAACAATAATTCATTCAGATCAAACTGGCTTTTTGCAAGGGAGATAGATGAAAACTAATGTTAGACAACTTATTAATATATTAGAATATTTGGACAAGCATATCCAGGTACCTGCAGTTCTTATGTTTTGGATGCGGAAAAAGCTTTTGATAGACTGAACTGGCTGTTTTTTAAAAAGTTAATAGTTAGGATGGGAATGGGGGATCAGTTTATTAATTCCATATTGGCTGTTTATCAGAAACAAACAGGTCAGATTATTGTGAATGGGCATTTAACAGATTCATTTAAGATAGAGAAAGGTACTAGACAGGGATGTCCTTTATCTCCATTGTTGTTTATTTTAACGTTAGAGGTCTTATTGAATAAGATAAGAGCAGTAGATGACTTAAAAGGTATACAGATTAGACAACATGATTATAAATTATGTGCTTTTGCTGATGACCTGCTTGTGACATTGTCTCAACCAAAGCAGTCAGTACAGATTTTGATGGAGTTAATTAAAAACTATGGTAGGGTATCAGGTTTTAAACTAAATATATCTAAGACAAAGATGTTAGTAAAAAATTTGGATGGCAACTTAAAACAAGATTTGGAAAGAATAACGGGTTGTGAAATAGTTAAGAAAGTTAAATATTTAGGATTGATATTGAAGCTTCTAATGGGAAGTTATATAAAAACAATTACCAAGTTTTGTGGAATAAGATACAAATAGAATTGGATAAATGGGCTAAATTACAATTATCTTTGTTGGGTAGGATAGCAGCAGTTAAAATGAATGTATTGCCAAAATTTTTATTCCTTTTTCAAATGCTACCTATACTTTAAAAAGATGCGAATTTGGAGGAGTGGCAGAAGGGTATTAATAGATTTGTCTGGAATGGCAAGAAACCGAGGATCAAATTAAAAATTATTCAGGATATAAGGGAAAGAGGTGGTTTGAAAATGCCCAATTTTAAGTTGTACTATCATGCTGCTGCTTTAGTAGCGATAAGTGATTGGATTAATTTAACCAATGACAGAATATTGAATATTGAAGGGTACGGTTTATTATATGGTTGGCATGCATATCTGGTTTATGATAAAAAGGTGGATAGGAGCTTCAAAGAGCACATATTGAGTTGAGTCATGCTTTCTTGAATCAAATCCTCTTGCTTTCCATAAATAAACTGTTCATCAAACCGAATCCATTTATAGTCTAATTGCTTCATAAAATGAAACAAAGTCTCTCTTTTATCAATTAAATCCTCTTCTTGCTGCCCGGCTGGACAGAATTCCCCTTCTTGAAACAAAACCTCTTGCTCTCCATAAACCAACTTTCCATCTAGCAAAACCCAGTTGTAGTCTTTATGCTCAAAACAATCCTCTTCTCTTCCCTGTTGAACTTCTGATTTCTCTTGTGTTATATAATAGTCAGCAGACAATTGTAAATCAGTTTCATTTGAAGAAAAAGTTCCAGTTAATTGATCTAACTCCTCTCCATGTTCAAATTGTAAAATAAATTGTTCAGCAGTCGGTTGTGCATCAACTTCATTTGGAAGAAAGAATTTAGCTAATATGATTAATATTTCTGTAGAAGCCTCTTTCAAAGATGCTTTAATCTCTTTCAAAGACGCTTTAATCTCTTTAAAGTCTTGGGTAAAAATCTTCTGTGTATCAGACCTTTTTTCATAAAATTCATCAGTACGATCCAACATAGGTTTAGCATTTGGCTGTAAGTTCCACTCCATTTTAAGTTTCAAATAATCACAGCCGTCTCTCTAGCTGCACTTGAAGAAACAGGAAGAGAGAAAAAAGTAACAGTTCCACTTTCACTTCCAGCACTTTCCTTAACAATGAAAATAGTGAAAGCTAAACGCCATTTTGAAACATTATGTTGATTGTAGACGTTAGAAATGTAAAACCAAAAAGAAACAATAAAGATACTTGCAATCCCTTTGAAATTCCTGTAGTCATTCAGCCTGCTTACAGTCTCTCCAGTGTTAGCTTTAAAAAAGGCAGAAGTGGTCGCGGCGTCTTTCTCTGCCCGAAGACAGAAGCGTCTCTGGATAGGAGCGTCCTCCGGAGCTTAGGGAGCTCACTCTTAATCCCTGGAAATTTATTTTCCAGGGGTTTAAGAAGGCTCAACCTTGCTCCCGATGCTCTACACCTCTCCTTTGCCCGGAGAGGGGATTTTTCACCGCGAAAAAACAGCTGGTGTGCGCTGTTTTTCACGGCTTTACAAATCCAGATGACAGAGTCTCACAGAGGAGACCCTAGCGGCGCCGGCGGAGCCACTGGAAGTCCAAAGAGCACATATTGAGAAGCGCTCTGCTGCGTGTCTGGAAAAAGTATCAGTATAAATTAAATGCAAAGATTCCTCTTTGGACAGTTCCCAGACACGCAGTAGAGAATATAAATAGATCACAAGTTTTAGATGTGGTGCCTTATGAGAAACTCCTAATTAAAGAAGGGAATTTGCTAGTACTGAAGTCTTTGAATATGTTAAGGGATGAAGGAATTGTTTATACTTGGTTTCCATATGCACAATTGGAGTCTAGATGGAAAAAAGACTTTAAGATGGGCCTATCTTCAACAGATGAAAATTTAATTAAACAAGTTATAGATCAAAGGCCCATGCATATTAAAAGATTGTATAATGTATTGATAGAAATTGATTCTGAAACTGAGTTAGTTAAGGATTGTATGATAAAATGGGGACAAAATTTTGGACAACCAATCATGATGGATACTTGGGAAAGGATCTGGGTGAAAAATGTAAAATTTACACGAGCGACTCATATAAGAGAAAATTTTTATAAAATGTTCTACAGGTGGCATCTGGACCCAAAAAAATTATCATGTATGTATCCTAACTTACAAGCTAAGTGTTGGAGGTGTGATAGTACGGACGCTACTTACTTTCATGTATGGTGGACTTGTAAAAAAATTAAGGCTTTTTGGATAAAAATATGGTGGATTCTTCAAAATATCTTGAAAAAATGTATTGAATTTTTACCACAGATGTTTTTGCTTGGTATTATAAAAGACTGTACCAACAGAGAGACAAACTTAATCTTGAATTTGATTACAGCAGCAAGATTGTTGGTGGGACAATATTGGAAGAAGCCAGAATTACCATCTATTGAAGAATGGATTTTGAAAGTAACAAATATGGCAGAAATGGCCAAAATCTCTGCATATTTGAAGGACCACTCAAATGAGAAATATATGATGGATTGGAAAAGATGGATAGACTATATACAAGGGAGATATCATTTTAAGAAATTGTATTTAGCATATAATTAAATATTTATCTGTTAGGTTGTAAAATATAGTATTTTCAATAGGTTTTAAATAATATTTTGGGGTAATTTAGTGGGTTTTCTTGTGTTTTTACCCTGTATTCACTCTGGGAAGTCGGGGGGGGTGGTTGGGGGGGATTCGTAATTTTATTATTTGTAATATCTAATATTTAATTGTGTTATATAAGTTTAGATATGGATTGTTTTAGTGGCACCTCAGAACCACATTTGAGGAGGAGGAGGAGTTTGAGGAGTGAAGGAGAAGGGAAGTAGGGAGTTGTAGGAGGAATGAGGAGAGTGAGGGAGGTAGAGAAAGTGGGGGGATAGAAGTTGTAAGGGAGGAGGTAGAGGGGGATGTGGTTGGTGAGGTGCCTTATGAAATATGTATACTATACACAATTATATTGTAGTAACTATTTTTTGTTCTATTATAACTATAAAACTAATAAAATTAAAGTGCCACAGAGCAAGAACCAGCCTAGGGAGCTTTACATGGAGGTAGGTGAAGGGGATAGCCTCAGTGAGATTCTGAAGGGGTGTGTGTGTGTGTGTGTGTGTGTGTGTGTGTGTGTGCAGCTACTTCTACAACACAATAATACAAACATCCTGGACCAATTTCCCTCCCACCAGAGAGAAGTTCAAGGTGTTCAGGACTTGCTGTCCCAACCTCTCGCAGATGCCATCCCTTCATGAATCCATTTAACTGGCTAATTACAACATAAATGAGGCAAGAAAGAAATCCTTACAATGAGTTTCTGCCCTCCCCCTCCAGTCTTTCCAGTTGTCTTCTGAGGCCTTATGTGGAGGCCAATGGATCCATAAGTCCTTCTTTTCTCTGTAGCTTTCACAGACATCTAGGTGTTGTGGGTGTTTCTAGACCAGCTGGGGACATATCAGAGGATGACGAAGCAGAACCAGGCCCCTCTGGGTATTTTCCCCTCCCGGCAGCCGAGCTAGATAATGAGGAGCTTTGTATGCATTCTGAGTCAGACTCTCAAAGTGATGAGTCAGATTTGGAACAAGAAGTTAGATGGCTTGATCCGAGATTCAGAAGGTTTGATAAGCGAAGGTGTCAGTTAAGTGGGAAAAGGAAGTAATGGGGGAAATGACGTATCGGAAACTATATTAGAAGGGGAAAGAGAGACTACGCCTTTGTCACGAGCAACGTTAATCAAGGAGTAGCCTGATACCTTGAGCAGCGCGTTTAAACTCAGTTTTCTGGTGTTTTTTGAAATCTACGGAAGAATAATGAGGTCTTGGACAATGTGATTGATAAAGAGTGAGTTAATTGGAAGGTGGGAGGAGAGCATGTTTAATCTAAATGTAAATAAATCAGAATTGGCCGTTCCGGCCAGCAAAATGCCAGCAGCTTGCTTTGAAGTGAATCCTTTTGAAATGTGTTAAATAAAACTCTTAAAGACATATTTATGTGGATTTTACTGAGCTGAGAGGGGCTAGATACAACACTAGGTGATATAGGATCTGGGAAGATCTGTTCCACTCTGGTTGTATGGTGACTTTCTAGTGGATGGCTGGATCCAAACCCAATTCCCTGGCTCAAATGAATGGAGGATCTCTTCTTGAGGCAGCATCTAGGTTAGTGTGCTCTGCTTCCAAAAGTTGCAGAGTTATCTGTGTAGGGCTGAAAGATATGAGAACAGGGCCCCCTCCCCCATTTGTGGGTGACTCCCCCAGAAGAGGCATTGCTGGTCTGACATAGGAATGGAGAACAGAGGATACCTTGCAGGCAGGATTTGAAAAGACATTAATACTGCAAAGAAATGGATAAACCAGTCACCACAAAATGTGAACAGCACAGATGAGGAAAAAGAGAAGCTAGATTCTGGTAAGAGAACAAAAAGATGGTCTCACTTCTGAAACTGAACAAATGCATCCTGGGCAGCTTGAGAATGCTGAAAGCTCCAAATAATTTTATACGCCTAATATTTTAAAATGTACAATTTGCCAGGGGCAGAGAATCTACCTTTAACATTTGTTTTTTAAAGATCTTGACAGCATTTGGCCCAGCATTATCAATACAAACCTTAGATGAGAAGACCACATTATTTTAAAGATTGAAAAAATGCTTATATGTTCCAGGTTTCATTCTATAGTAACTTTACTGACTACAGATAGGATAAGAAAAATAACTCATGATTTATGTTGATTGCTTTTTAGTATGCTATTATGATTTATGTTGATTGCTTTAATATCCCATGACTATCCCTGATGTTGTATCTATGATTTATGATGATTGCATTTTATGATTATGGTTATGATTATCCCTTGTTGCTCTCGTATGTACACTGAGAGCTTATGCACCAGAGACAAATTCCTTGTGTATGTCCAATCATATTTGGCCAATAAAGAATTCCATTTTAAAAAAAAGAGATTATTTCTCTACACAAGCAAACTTGAGAGGCTCTTGTGGATGGACACACCTCAGGTTTCAGGAAAAGAATAGAGAAATCCCATTTGCAACACATACAGAAAATGCACAAATAAAACTTTTCCTCTAAAATGAGCTTAAAACGTTCCCTCCCAATAACCCTGGGCTGTTCTTCAAAATACAGAGGGAAGGAAAAAAGAAACAATTCTCTTCACTCTGTTTTGCTGGCCAGGCTTATTTTAACATTTTTTTTTCTAGCAGAATTTAAAACTCTTGTCTCTTTGGATTAGGGACATTTAAGTGTTACATTTACCTAACACACAAAGATTTGGCACACATACACACACAAAGACAAGGGAAAGAAGAAAGTATATATATATATATATATGAGTGTGTGTGTGTGTGTGTGTGTGTGTGTGTGTGTATACATATACATATACATATACATATACATATACATATACATATACATATACATATACATATACATATACATATACATATACATATACATATACATATACATATACATATACATATACATATACATATACATATACATATACATATATATATGTGTGTGTGTGTGTGTGTGTGTGTGTGTGTGTGTGTGTGTCAAGTGGTTATTTTTTAGATTGCACCCTGTAAACCCAAATATGGGAGGAAGAAATCATTCTTTCCTTTGCTTGTTTCAGCTCAACCCAGAGCCATCTGCAAGCACAAATATATATATGTTTTTAAAATTGTTAACAAAGAAATAAGGGATTTCTGAGATAGCTATTTCGAGTTATTTAACTCTCTTCAGTCAGAACTCACCCTTCCGGGATTCGAACCTGGGCAGTCTGCACACTAGGCAGATGCTTAAACCTCTAAGCCACAGGCTCTCTCCCGCTTTGTCAGTAATCAGGGAGGGAAGATGTGTATATAGTGTTTCTTTTTTAGATAGCACCCTGTAAACCCAAATATGGGAGGAAGAAATCATTCTTTCCTTTTGCCTGTTTCAGCTCAACCCAGAGCCATCTGCAAGCACAAATATATATATGTTTTTAAAATTGTTGACAAAGAAATAAGGGATTTCTGAGATAGCTATTTCGAGTTATTTAACTCTCTTCAGTCAGAACTCACCCTTCCGGGATTCGAACCTGGGCAGTCTGCACACTAGGCAGATGCTTAAACCTCTAAGCCACAGGCTCTCTCCCGCTTTGTCAGTAATCAGGGAGGGAAGATGTGTATATAGTGTTTCTTTTTTAGATAGCACCCTGAAACCCAAATATGGGAGGAAGAAATCATTCTTTCCTTTTGCCTGTTTCAGCTCAACCCAGAGCCATCTGCAAGCACAAATATATATATGTTTTTAAAATTGTTGACAAAGAAATAAGGGATTTCTGAGATAGCTATTTTGAGTTATTTAACTCTCTTCAGTCAGAACTCACCCTTCCGGGATTCGAACCTGGGCAGTCTGCACACTAGGCAGATGCTTAAACCTCTAAGCCACAGGCTCTCTCCCGCTTTGTCAGTAATCAGGGAGGGAAGATGTGTATATAGTGTTTCTTTTTTAGATAGCACCCTGTAAACCCAAATATGGGAGGAAGAAATCATTCTTTCCTTTTGCCTGTTTCAGCTCAACCCAGAGCCATCTGCAAGCACAAATATATATATGTTTTTAAAATTGTTGACAAAGAAATAAGGGATTTCTGAGATAGCTATTTCGAGTTATTTAACTCTCTTCAGTCAGAACTCACCCTTCCGGGATTCGAACCTGGGCAGTCTGCACACTAGGCAGATGCTTAAACCTCTAAGCCACAGGCTCTCTCCCGCTTTGTCAGTAATCAGGGAGGGAAGATGTGTATATAGTGTTTCTTTTTTAGATAGCACCCTGTAAACCCAAATATGGGAGGAACAAATCATTCTTTCCTTTTGCCTGTTTCAGCTCAACCCAGAGCCATCTGCAAGCACAAATATATATATGTTTTTAAAATTGTTGACAAAGAAATAAGGGATTTCTGAGATAGCTATTTCGAGTTATTTAACTCTCTTCAGTCAGAACTCACCCTTCCGGGATTCAAACCTGGGCAGTCTGCACACTAGGCAGATGCTTAAACCTCTAAGCCACAGGCTCTCTCCCGCTTTGTCAGTAATCAGGGAGGGAAGATGTGTATATAGTGTTTCTTTTTTAGATAGCACCCTGTAAACCCAAATATGGGAGGAAGAAATCATTCTTTCCTTTTGCCTGTTTCAGCTCAACCCAGAGCCATCTGCAAGCACAAATATATATATGTTTTTAAAATTGTTGACAAAGAAATAAGGGATTTCTGAGATAGCTATTTCGAGTTATTTAACTCTCTTCAGTCAGAACTCACCCTTCCGGGATTCGAACCTGGGCAGTCTGCACACTAGGCAGATGCTTAAACCTCTAAGCCACAGGCTCTCTCCCGCTTTGTCAGTAATCAGGGAGGGAAGATGTGTATATAGTGTTTCTTTTTTAGATAGCACCCTGTAAACCCAAATATGGGAGGAAGAAATCATTCTTTCCTTTTGCCTGTTTCAGCTCAACCCAGAGCCATCTGCAAGCACAAATATATATATGTTTTTAAAATTGTTGACAAAGAAATAAGGGATTTCTGAGATAGCTATTTTGAGTTATTTAACTCTCTTCAGTCAGAACTCACCCTTCCGGGATTCGAACCTGGGCAGTCTGCACACTAGGCAGATGCTTAAACCTCTAAGCCACAGGCTCTCTCCCGCTTTGTCAGTAATCAGGGAGGGAAGATGTGTATATAGTGTTTCTTTTTTAGATAGCACCCTGTAAACCCAAATATGGGAGGAAGAAATCATTCTTTCCTTTTGCCTGTTTCAGCTCAACCCAGAGCCATCTGCAAGCACAAATATATATATGTTTTTAAAATTGTTGACAAAGAAATAAGGGATTTCTGAGATAGCTATTTCGAGTTATTTAACTCTCTTCAGTCAGAACTCACCCTTCCGGGATTCGAACCTGGGCAGTCTGCACACTAGGCAGATGCTTAAACCTCTAAGCCACAGGCTCTCTCCCGCTTTGTCAGTAATCAGGGAGGGAAGATGTGTATATAGTGTTTCTTTTTTAGATAGCACCCTGTAAACCCAAATATGGGAGGAACAAATCATTCTTTCCTTTTGCCTGTTTCAGCTCAACCCAGAGCCATCTGCAAGCACAAATATATATATGTTTTTAAAATTGTTGACAAAGAAATAAGGGATTTCTGAGATAGCTATTTCGAGTTATTTAACTCTCTTCAGTCAGAACTCACCCTTCCGGGATTCAAACCTGGGCAGTCTGCACACTAGGCAGATGCTTAAACCTCTAAGCCACAGGCTCTCTCCCGCTTTGTCAGTAATCAGGGAGGGAAGATGTGTATATAGTGTTTCTTTTTTAGATAGCACCCTGTAAACCCAAATATGGGAGGAAGAAATCATTCTTTCCTTTTGCCTGTTTCAGCTCAACCCAGAGCCATCTGCAAGCACAAATATATATATGTTTTTAAAATTGTTGACAAAGAAATAAGGGATTTCTGAGATAGCTATTTCGAGTTATTTAACTCTCTTCAGTCAGAACTCACCCTTCCGGGATTCGAACCTGGGCAGTCTGCACACTAGGCAGATGCTTAAACCTCTAAGCCACAGGCTCTCTCCCGCTTTGTCAGTAATCAGGGAGGGAAGATGTGTATATAGTGTTTCTTTTTTAGATAGCACCCTGTAAACCCAAATATGGGAGGAAGAAATCATTCTTTCCTTTTGCCTGTTTCAGCTCAACCCAGAGCCATCTGCAAGCACAAATATATATATGTTTTTAAAATTGTTGACAAAGAAATAAGGGATTTCTGAGATAGCTATTTCGAGTTATTTAACTCTCTTCAGTCAGAACTCACCCTTCCGGGATTCGAACCTGGGCAGTCTGCACACTAGGCAGATGCTTAAACCTCTAAGCCACAGGCTCTCTCCCGCTTTGTCAGTAATCAGGGAGGGAAGATGTGTACATAGTGTTTCTTTTTTAGATAGCACCCTGTAAACCCAAATATGGGAGGAAGAAATCATTCTTTCCTTTTGCCTGTTTCAGCTCAACCCAGAGCCATCTGCAAGCACAAATATATATATGTTTTTAAAATTGTTGACAAAGAAATAAGGGATTTCTGAGATAGCTATTTCGAGTTATTTAACTCTCTTCAGTCAGAACTCACCCTTCCGGGATTCGAACCTGGGCAGTCTGCACACTAGGCAGATGCTTAAACCTCTAAGCCACAGACTCTCTCCCGCTTTGTCAGTAATCAGGGAGGGAAGATGTGTATATAGTGTTTCTTTTTTAGATAGCACCCTGTAAACCCAAATATGGGAGGAAGAAATCATTCTTTCCTTTTGCCTGTTTCAGCTCAACCCAGAGCCATCTGCAAGCACAAATATATATATGTTTTTAAAATTGTTGACAAAGAAATAAGGGATTTCTGAGATAGCTATTTCGAGTTATTTAACTCTCTTCAGTCAGAACTCACCCTTCCGGGATTCAAACCTGGGCAGTCTGCACACTAGGCAGATGCTTAAACCTCTAAGCCACAGGCTCTCTCCCGCTTTGTCAGTAATCAGGGAGGGAAGATGTGTATATAGTGTTTCTTTTTTAGATAGCACCCTGTAAACCCAAATATGGGAGGAAGAAATCATTCTTTCCTTTTGCCTGTTTCAGCTCAACCCAGAGCCATCTGCAAGCACAAATATATATATGTTTTTAAAATTGTTGACAAAGAAATAAGGGATTTCTGAGATAGCTATTTCGAGTTATTTAACTCTCTTCAGTCAGAACTCACCCTTCCGGGATTCGAACCTGGGCAGTCTGCACACTAGGCAGATGCTTAAACCTCTAAGCCACAGGCTCTCTCCCGCTTTGTCAGTAATCAGGGAGGGAAGATGTGTATGTAGTGTTTCTTTTTTAGATAGCACCCTGAAACCCAAATATGGGAGGAAGAAATCATTCTTTCCTTTTGCCTGTTTCAGCTCAACCCAGAGCCATCTGCAAGCACAAATATATATATATGTTTTTAAAATTGTTGACAAAGAAATAAGGGATTTCTGAGATAGCTATTTCGAGTTATTTAACTCTCTTCAGTCAGAACTCACCCTTCCGGGATTCGAACCTGGGCAGTCTGCACACTAGGCAGATGCTTAAACCTCTAAGCCACAGGCTCTCTCCCGCTTTGTCAGTAATCAGGGAGGGAAGATGTGTATATAGTGTTTCTTTTTTAGATAGCACCCTGTAAACCCAAATATGGGAGGAAGAAATCATTCTTTCCTTTTGCCTGTTTCAGCTCAACCCAGAGCCATCTGCAAGCACAAATATATATATGTTTTTAAAATTGTTGACAAAGAAATAAGGGATTTCTGAGATAGCTATTTTGAGTTATTTAACTCTCTTCAGTCAGAACTCACCCTTCCGGGATTCGAACCTGGGCAGTCTGCACACTAGGCAGATGCTTAAACCTCTAAGCCACAGGCTCTCTCCCGCTTTGTCAGTAATCAGGGAGGGAAGATGTGTATGTAGTGTTTCTTTTTTAGATAGCACCCTGAAACCCAAATATGGGAGGAAGAAATCATTCTTTCCTTTTGCCTGTTTCAGCTCAACCCAGAGCCATCTGCAAGCACAAATATATATATGTTTTTAAAATTGTTGACAAAGAAATAAGGGATTTCTGAGATAGCTATTTCGAGTTATTTAACTCTCTTCAGTCAGAACTCACCCTTCCGGGATTCGAACCTGGGCAGTCTGCACACTAGGCAGATGCTTAAACCTCTAAGCCACAGGCTCTCTCCCGCTTTGTCAGTAATCAGGGAGGGAAGATGTGTACATAGTGTTTCTTTTTTAGATAGCACCCTGTAAACCCAAATATGGGAGGAAGAAATCATTCTTTCCTTTTGCCTGTTTCAGCTCAACCCAGAGCCATCTGCAAGCACAAATATATATATGTTTTTAAAATTGTTGACAAAGAAATAAGGGATTTCTGAGATAGCTATTTCGAGTTATTTAACTCTCTTCAGTCAGAACTCACCCTTCCGGGATTCGAACCTGGGCAGTCTGCACACTAGGCAGATGCTTAAACCTCTAAGCCACAGACTCTCTCCCGCTTTGTCAGTAATCAGGGAGGGAAGATGTGTATATAGTGTTTCTTTTTTAGATAGCACCCTGTAAACCCAAATATGGGAGGAAGAAATCATTCTTTCCTTTTGCCTGTTTCAGCTCAACCCAGAGCCATCTGCAAGCACAAATATATATATGTTTTTAAAATTGTTGACAAAGAAATAAGGGATTTCTGAGATAGCTATTTCGAGTTATTTAACTCTCTTCAGTCAGAACTCACCCTTCCGGGATTCAAACCTGGGCAGTCTGCACACTAGGCAGATGCTTAAACCTCTAAGCCACAGGCTCTCTCCCGCTTTGTCAGTAATCAGGGAGGGAAGATGTGTATATAGTGTTTCTTTTTTAGATAGCACCCTGTAAACCCAAATATGGGAGGAAGAAATCATTCTTTCCTTTTGCCTGTTTCAGCTCAACCCAGAGCCATCTGCAAGCACAAATATATATATGTTTTAAAATTGTTGACAAAGAAATAAGGGATTTCTGAGATAGCTATTTCGAGTTATTTAACTCTCTTCAGTCAGAACTCACCCTTCCGGGATTCGAACCTGGGCAGTCTGCACACTAGGCAGATGCTTAAACCTCTAAGCCACAGGCTCTCTCCCGCTTTGTCAGTAATCAGGGAGGGAAGATGTGTATGTAGTGTTTCTTTTTTAGATAGCACCCTGAAACCCAAATATGGGAGGAAGAAATCATTCTTTCCTTTTGCCTGTTTCAGCTCAACCCAGAGCCATCTGCAAGCACAAATATATATATATGTTTTTAAAATTGTTGACAAAGAAATAAGGGATTTCTGAGATAGCTATTTCGAGTTATTTAACTCTCTTCAGTCAGAACTCACCCTTCCGGGATTCGAACCTGGGCAGTCTGCACACTAGGCAGATGCTTAAACCTCTAAGCCACAGGCTCTCTCCCGCTTTGTCAGTAATCAGGGAGGGAAGATGTGTATATAGTGTTTCTTTTTTAGATAGCACCCTGTAAACCCAAATATGGGAGGAAGAAATCATTCTTTCCTTTTGCCTGTTTCAGCTCAACCCAGAGCCATCTGCAAGCACAAATATATATATGTTTTTAAAATTGTTGACAAAGAAATAAGGGATTTCTGAGATAGCTATTTTGAGTTATTTAACTCTCTTCAGTCAGAACTCACCCTTCCGGGATTCGAACCTGGGCAATCTGCACACTAGGCAGATGCTTAAACCTCTAAGCCACAGGCTCTCTCCCGCTTTGTCAGTAATCAGGGAGGGAAGATGTGTATATAGTGTTTCTTTTTTAGATAGCACCCTGTAAACCCAAATATGGGAGGAAGAAATCATTCTTTCCTTTTGCCTGTTTCAGCTCAACCCAGAGCCATCTGCAAGCACAAATATATATATGTTTTTAAAATTGTTGACAAAGAAATAAGGGATTTCTGAGATAGCTATTTCGAGTTATTTAACTCTCTTCAGTCAGAACTCACCCTTCCGGGATTCGAACCTGGGCAGTCTGCACACTAGGCAGATGCTTAAACCTCTAAGCCACAGGCTCTCTCCCGCTTTGTCAGTAATCAGGGAGGGAAGATGTGTATGTAGTGTTTCTTTTTTAGATAGCACCCTGAAACCCAAATATGGGAGGAAGAAATCATTCTTTCCTTTTGCCTGTTTCAGCTCAACCCAGAGGCATCTGCAAGCACAAATATATATATGTTTTTAAAATTGTTGACAAAGAAATAAGGGATTTCTGAGATAGCTATTTCGAGTTATTTAACTCTCTTCAGTCAGAACTCACCCTTCCGGGATTCGAACCTGGGCAGTCTGCACACTAGGCAGATGCTTAAACCTCTAAGCCACAGGCTCTCTCCCGCTTTGTCAGTAATCAGGGAGGGAAGATGTGTATATAGTGTTTCTTTTTTAGATAGCACCCTGTAAACCCAAATATGGGAGGAAGAAATCATTCTTTCCTTTTGCCTGTTTCACCTCAACCCAGAGCCATCTGCAAGCACAAATATATATATGTTTTTAAAATTGTTGACAAAGAAATAAGGGATTTCTGAGATAGCTATTTCGAGTTATTTAACTCTCTTCAGTCAGAACTCACCCTTCCGGGATTCGAACCTGGGCAGTCTGCACACTAGGCAGATGCTTAAACCTCTAAGCCACAGGCTCTCTCCCGCTTTGTCAGTAATCAGGGAGGGAAGATGTGTATATAGTGTTTCTTTTTTAGATAGCACCCTGTAAACCTAAATATGGGAGGAAGAAATCATTCTTTCCTTTTGCCTGTTTCAGCTCAACCCAGAGCCATCTGCAAGCACAAATATATATATATATATGTTTTTAAAATTGTTGACAAAGAAATAAGGGATTTCTGAGATAGCTATTTCGAGTTATTGAACTCTCTTCAGTCAGAACTCACCCTTCCGGGATTCGAACCTGGGCAGTCTGCACACTAGGCAGATGCTTAAACCTCTAAGCCACAGACTCTCTCCCGCTTTGTCAGTAATCAGGGAGGGAAGATGTGTATATAGTGTTTCTTTTTTAGATAGCACCCTGTAAACCCAAATATGGGAGGAAGAAATCATTCTTTCCTTTTGCCTGTTTCAGCTCAACCCAGAGCCATCTGCAAGCACAAATATATATATGTTTTTAAAATTGTTGACAAAGAAATAAGGGATTTCTGAGATAGCTATTTCGAGTTATTTAACTCTCTTCAGTCAGAACTCACCCTTCCGGGATTCGAACCTGGGCAGTCTGCACACTAGGCAGATGCTTAAACCTCTAAGCCACAGGCTCTCTCCCGCTTTGTCAGTAATCAGGGAGGGAAGATGTGTATATAGTGTTTCTTTTTTAGATAGCACCCTGTAAACCCAAATATGGGAGGAACAAATCATTCTTTCCTTTTGCCTGTTTCAGCTCAACCCAGAGCCATCTGCAAGCACAAATATATATATGTTTTTAAAATTGTTGACAAAGAAATAAGGGATTTCTGAGATAGCTATTTCGAGTTATTTAACTCTCTTCAGTCAGAACTCACCCTTCCGGGATTCAAACCTGGGCAGTCTGCACACTAGGCAGATGCTTAAACCTCTAAGCCACAGGCTCTCTCCCGCTTTGTCAGTAATCAGGGAGGGAAGATGTGTATATAGTGTTTCTTTTTTAGATAGCACCCTGTAAACCCAAATATGGGAGGAAGAAATCATTCTTTCCTTTTGCCTGTTTCAGCTCAACCCAGAGCCATCTGCAAGCACAAATATATATATGTTTTTAAAATTGTTGACAAAGAAATAAGGGATTTCTGAGATAGCTATTTCGAGTTATTTAACTCTCTTCAGTCAGAACTCACCCTTCCGGGATTCGAACCTGGGCAGTCTGCACACTAGGCAGATGCTTAAACCTCTAAGCCACAGGCTCTCTCCCGCTTTGTCAGTAATCAGGGAGGGAAGATGTGTATATAGTGTTTCTTTTTTAGATAGCACCCTGTAAACCCAAATATGGGAGGAAGAAATCATTCTTTCCTTTTGCCTGTTTCAGCTCAACCCAGAGCCATCTGCAAGCACAAATATATATATGTTTTTAAAATTGTTGACAAAGAAATAAGGGATTTCTGAGATAGCTATTTCGAGTTATTTAACTCTCTTCAGTCAGAACTCACCCTTCCGGGATTCGAACCTGGGCAGTCTGCACACTAGGCAGATGCTTAAACCTCTAAGCCACAGGCTCTCTCCCGCTTTGTCAGTAATCAGGGAGGGAAGATGTGTATATAGTGTTTCTTTTTTAGATAGCACCCTGTAAACCCAAATATGGGAGGAAGAAATCATTCTTTCCTTTTGCCTGTTTCAGCTCAACCCAGAGCCATCTGCAAGCACAAATATATATATGTTTTTAAAATTGTTGACAAAGAAATAAGGGATTTCTGAGATAGCTATTTTGAGTTATTTAACTCTCTTCAGTCAGAACTCACCCTTCCGGGATTCGAACCTGGGCAGTCTGCACACTAGGCAGATGCTTAAACCTCTAAGCCACAGGCTCTCTCCCGCTTTGTCAGTAATCAGGGAGGGAAGATGTGTATGTAGTGTTTCTTTTTTAGATAGCACCCTGAAACCCAAATATGGGAGGAAGAAATCATTCTTTCCTTTTGCCTGTTTCAGCTCAACCCAGAGCCATCTGCAAGCACAAATATATATATGTTTTTAAAATTGTTGACAAAGAAATAAGGGATTTCTGAGATAGCTATTTCGAGTTATTTAACTCTCTTCAGTCAGAACTCACCCTTCCGGGATTCGAACCTGGGCAGTCTGCACACTAGGCAGATGCTTAAACCTCTAAGCCACAGGCTCTCTCCCGCTTTGTCAGTAATCAGGGAGGGAAGATGTGTATATAGTGTTTCTTTTTTAGATAGCACCCTGTAAACCCAAATATGGGAGGAAGAAATCATTCTTTCCTTTTGCCTGTTTCAGCTCAACCCAGAGCCATCTGCAAGCACAAATATATATATGTTTTTAAAATTGTTGACAAAGAAATAAGGGATTTCTGAGATAGCTATTTCGAGTTATTTAACTCTCTTCAGTCAGAACTCACCCTTCCGGGATTCGAACCTGGGCAGTCTGCACACTAGGCAGATGCTTAAACCTCTAAGCCACAGGCTCTCTCCCGCTTTGTCAGTAATCAGGGAGGGAAGATGTGTATGTAGTGTTTCTTTTTTAGATAGCACCCTGAAACCCAAATATGGGAGGAAGAAATCATTCTTTCCTTTTGCCTGTTTCAGCTCAACCCAGAGCCATCTGCAAGCACAAATATATATATGTTTTTAAAATTGTTGACAAAGAAATAAGGGATTTCTGAGATAGCTATTTCGAGTTATTTAACTCTCTTCAGTCAGAACTCACCCTTCCGGGATTCGAACCTGGGCAGTCTGCACACTAGGCAGATGCTTAAACCTCTAAGCCACAGGCTCTCTCCCGCTTTGTCAGTAATCAGGGAGGGAAGATGTGTATATAGTGTTTCTTTTTTAGATAGCACCCTGTAAACCCAAATATGGGAGGAAGAAATCATTCTTTCCTTTTGCCTGTTTCACCTCAACCCAGAGCCATCTGCAAGCACAAATATATATATGTTTTTAAAATTGTTGACAAAGAAATAAGGGATTTCTGAGATAGCTATTTCGAGTTATTTAACTCTCTTCAGTCAGAACTCACCCTTCCGGGATTCGAACCTGGGCAGTCTGCACACTAGGCAGATGCTTAAACCTCTAAGCCACAGGCTCTCTCCCGCTTTGTCAGTAATCAGGGAGGGAAGATGTGTATATAGTGTTTCTTTTTTAGATAGCACCCTGTAAACCTAAATATGGGAGGAAGAAATCATTCTTTCCTTTTGCCTGTTTCAGCTCAACCCAGAGCCATCTGCAAGCACAAATATATATATATATATGTTTTTAAAATTGTTGACAAAGAAATAAGGGATTTCTGAGATAGCTATTTCGAGTTATTGAACTCTCTTCAGTCAGAACTCACCCTTCCGGGATTCGAACCTGGGCAGTCTGCACACTAGGCAGATGCTTAAACCTCTAAGCCACAGACTCTCTCCCGCTTTGTCAGTAATCAGGGAGGGAAGATGTGTATATAGTGTTTCTTTTTTAGATAGCACCCTGTAAACCCAAATATGGGAGGAAGAAATCATTCTTTCCTTTTGCCTGTTTCAGCTCAACCCAGAGCCATCTGCAAGCACAAATATATATATGTTTTTAAAATTGTTGACAAAGAAATAAGGGATTTCTGAGATAGCTATTTCGAGTTATTTAACTCTCTTCAGTCAGAACTCACCCTTCCGGGATTCGAACCTGGGCAGTCTGCACACTAGGCAGATGCTTAAACCTCTAAGCCACAGGCTCTCTCCCGCTTTGTCAGTAATCAGGGAGGGAAGATGTGTATATAGTGTTTCTTTTTTAGATAGCACCCTGTAAACCCAAATATGGGAGGAAGAAATCATTCTTTCCTTTTGCCTGTTTCAGCTCAACCCAGAGCCATCTGCAAGCACAAATATATATATGTTTTTAAAATTGTTGACAAAGAAATAAGGGATTTCTGAGATAGCTATTTTGAGTTATTTAACTCTCTTCAGTCAGAACTCACCCTTCCGGGATTCGAACCTGGGCAGTCTGCACACTAGGCAGATGCTTAAACCTCTAAGCCACAGGCTCTCTCCCGCTTTGTCAGTAATCAGGGAGGGAAGATGTGTATGTAGTGTTTCTTTTTTAGATAGCACCCTGAAACCCAAATATGGGAGGAAGAAATCATTCTTTCCTTTTGCCTGTTTCAGCTCAACCCAGAGCCATCTGCAAGCACAAATATATATATGTTTTTAAAATTGTTGACAAAGAAATAAGGGATTTCTGAGATAGCTATTTCGAGTTATTTAACTCTCTTCAGTCAGAACTCACCCTTCCGGGATTCGAACCTGGGCAGTCTGCACACTAGGCAGATGCTTAAACCTCTAAGCCACAGGCTCTCTCCCGCTTTGTCAGTAATCAGGGAGGGAAGATGTGTATATAGTGTTTCTTTTTTAGATAGCACCCTGTAAACCCAAATATGGGAGGAAGAAATCATTCTTTCCTTTTGCCTGTTTCAGCTCAACCCAGAGCCATCTGCAAGCACAAATATATATATGTTTTTAAAATTGTTGACAAAGAAATAAGGGATTTCTGAGATAGCTATTTCGAGTTATTTAACTCTCTTCAGTCAGAACTCACCCTTCCGGGATTCGAACCTGGGCAGTCTGCACACTAGGCAGATGCTTAAACCTCTAAGCCACAGGCTCTCTCCCGCTTTGTCAGTAATCAGGGAGGGAAGATGTGTATGTAGTGTTTCTTTTTTAGATAGCACCCTGAAACCCAAATATGGGAGGAAGAAATCATTCTTTCCTTTTGCCTGTTTCAGCTCAACCCAGAGCCATCTGCAAGCACAAATATATATATGTTTTTAAAATTGTTGACAAAGAAATAAGGGATTTCTGAGATAGCTATTTCGAGTTATTTAACTCTCTTCAGTCAGAACTCACCCTTCCGGGATTCGAACCTGGGCAGTCTGCACACTAGGCAGATGCTTAAACCTCTAAGCCACAGGCTCTCTCCCGCTTTGTCAGTAATCAGGGAGGGAAGATGTGTATATAGTGTTTCTTTTTTAGATAGCACCCTGTAAACCCAAATATGGGAGGAAGAAATCATTCTTTCCTTTTGCCTGTTTCACCTCAACCCAGAGCCATCTGCAAGCACAAATATATATATGTTTTTAAAATTGTTGACAAAGAAATAAGGGATTTCTGAGATAGCTATTTCGAGTTATTTAACTCTCTTCAGTCAGAACTCACCCTTCCGGGATTCGAACCTGGGCAGTCTGCACACTAGGCAGATGCTTAAACCTCTAAGCCACAGGCTCTCTCCCGCTTTGTCAGTAATCAGGGAGGGAAGATGTGTATATAGTGTTTCTTTTTTAGATAGCACCCTGTAAACCTAAATATGGGAGGAAGAAATCATTCTTTCCTTTTGCCTGTTTCAGCTCAACCCAGAGCCATCTGCAAGCACAAATATATATATATATATGTTTTTAAAATTGTTGACAAAGAAATAAGGGATTTCTGAGATAGCTATTTCGAGTTATTGAACTCTCTTCAGTCAGAACTCACCCTTCCGGGATTCGAACCTGGGCAGTCTGCACACTAGGCAGATGCTTAAACCTCTAAGCCACAGACTCTCTCCCGCTTTGTCAGTAATCAGGGAGGGAAGATGTGTATATAGTGTTTCTTTTTTAGATAGCACCCTGTAAACCCAAATATGGGAGGAAGAAATCATTCTTTCCTTTTGCCTGTTTCAGCTCAACCCAGAGCCATCTGCAAGCACAAATATATATATGTTTTTAAAATTGTTGACAAAGAAATAAGGGATTTCTGAGATAGCTATTTCGAGTTATTTAACTCTCTTCAGTCAGAACTCACCCTTCCGGGATTCGAACCTGGGCAGTCTGCACACTAGGCAGATGCTTAAACCTCTAAGCCACAGGCTCTCTCCCGCTTTGTCAGTAATCAGGGAGGGAAGATGTGTATATAGTGTTTCTTTTTTAGATAGCACCCTGTAAACCCAAATATGGGAGGAACAAATCATTCTTTCCTTTTGCCTGTTTCAGCTCAACCCAGAGCCATCTGCAAGCACAAATATATATATATATATATATATGTTTTTAAAATTGTTGACAAAGAAATAAGGGATTTCTGAGATAGCTATTTCGAGTTATTGAACTCTCTTCAGTCAGAACTCACCCTTCCGGGATTCGAACCTGGGCAGTCTGCACACTAGGCAGATGCTTAAACCTCTAAGCCACAGACTCTCTCCCGCTTTGTCAGTAATCAGGGAGGGAAGATGTGTATATAGTGTTTCTTTTTTAGATAGCACCCTGTAAACCCAAATATGGGAGGAAGAAATCATTCTTTCCTTTTGCCTGTTTCAGCTCAACCCAGAGCCATCTGCAAGCACAAATATATATATGTTTTTAAAATTGTTGACAAAGAAATAAGGGATTTCTGAGATAGCTATTTCGAGTTATTTAACTCTCTTCAGTCAGAACTCACCCTTCCGGGATTCGAACCTGGGCAGTCTGCACACTAGGCAGATGCTTAAACCTCTAAGCCACAGGCTCTCTCCCGCTTTGTCAGTAATCAGGGAGGGAAGATGTGTATATAGTGTTTCTTTTTTAGATAGCACCCTGTAAACCCAAATATGGGAGGAAGAAATCATTCTTTCCTTTTGCCTGTTTCAGCTCAACCCAGAGCCATCTGCAAGCACAAATATATATATGTTTTTAAAATTGTTGACAAAGAAATAAGGGATTTCTGAGATAGCTATTTCGAGTTATTTAACTCTCTTCAGTCAGAACTCACCCTTCCGGGATTCGAACCTGGGCAGTCTGCACACTAGGCAGATGCTTAAACCTCTAAGCCACAGACTCTCTCCCGCTTTGTCAGTAATCAGGGAGGGAAGATGTGTATATAGTGTTTCTTTTTTAGATAGCACCCTGTAAACCCAAATATGGGAGGAAGAAATCATTCTTTCCTTTTGCCTGTTTCAGCTCAACCCAGAGCCATCTGCAAGCACAAATATATATATGTTTTTAAAATTGTTGACAAAGAAATAAGGGATTTCTGAGATAGCTATTTCGAGTTATTTAACTCTCTTCAGTCAGAACTCACCCTTCCGGGATTCGAACCTGGGCAGTCTGCACACTAGGCAGATGCTTAAACCTCTAAGCCACAGGCTCTCTCCCGCTTTGTCAGTAATCAGGGAGGGAAGATGTGTATATAGTGTTTCTTTTTTAGATAGCACCCTGTAAACCCAAATATGGGAGGAAGAAATCATTCTTTCCTTTTGCCTGTTTCAGCTCAACCCAGAGCCATCTGCAAGCACAAATATATATATGTTTTTAAAATTGTTGACAAAGAAATAAGGGATTTCTGAGATAGCTATTTCGAGTTATTTAACTCTCTTCAGTCAGAACTCACCCTTCCGGGATTCGAACCTGGGCAGTCTGCACACTAGGCAGATGCTTAAACCTCTAAGCCACAGGCTCTCTCCCGCTTTGTCAGTAATCAGGGAGGGAAGATGTGTATGTAGTGTTTCTTTTTTAGATAGCACCCTGAAACCCAAATATGGGAGGAAGAAATCATTCTTTCCTTTTGCCTGTTTCAGCTCAACCCAGAGCCATCTGCAAGCACAAATATATATATGTTTTTAAAATTGTTGACAAAGAAATAAGGGATTTCTGAGATAGCTATTTTGAGTTATTTAACTCTCTTCAGTCAGAACTCACCCTTCCGGGATTCGAACCTGGGCAGTCTGCACACTAGGCAGATGCTTAAACCTCTAAGCCACAGGCTCTCTCCCGCTTTGTCAGTAATCAGGGAGGGAAGATGTGTATATAGTGTTTCTTTTTTAGATAGCACCCTGTAAACCCAAATATGGGAGGAAGAAATCATTCTTTCCTTTTGCCTGTTTCAGCTCAACCCAGAGCCATCTGCAAGCACAAATATATATATGTTTTTAAAATTGTTGACAAAGAAATAAGGGATTTCTGAGATAGCTATTTCGAGTTATTTAACTCTCTTCAGTCAGAACTCACCCTTCCGGGATTCGAACCTGGGCAGTCTGCACACTAGGCAGATGCTTAAACCTCTAAGCCACAGGCTCTCTCCCGCTTTGTCAGTAATCAGGGAGGGAAGATGTGTATATAGTGTTTCTTTTTTAGATAGCACCCTGTAAACCCAAATATGGGAGGAAGAAATCATTCTTTCCTTTTGCCTGTTTCACCTCAACCCAGAGCCATCTGCAAGCACAAATATATATATGTTTTTAAAATTGTTGACAAAGAAATAAGGGATTTCTGAGATAGCTATTTCGAGTTATTTAACTCTCTTCAGTCAGAACTCACCCTTCCGGGATTCGAACCTGGGCAGTCTGCACACTAGGCAGATGCTTAAACCTCTAAGCCACAGGCTCTCTCCCGCTTTGTCAGTAATCAGGGAGGGAAGATGTGTATATAGTGTTTCTTTTTTAGATAGCACCCTGTAAACCTAAATATGGGAGGAAGAAATCATTCTTTCCTTTTGCCTGTTTCAGCTCAACCCAGAGCCATCTGCAAGCACAAATATATATATATATATGTTTTTAAAATTGTTGACAAAGAAATAAGGGATTTCTGAGATAGCTATTTCGAGTTATTGAACTCTCTTCAGTCAGAACTCACCCTTCCGGGATTCGAACCTGGGCAGTCTGCACACTAGGCAGATGCTTAAACCTCTAAGCCACAGACTCTCTCCCGCTTTGTCAGTAATCAGGGAGGGAAGATGTGTATATAGTGTTTCTTTTTTAGATAGCACCCTGTAAACCCAAATATGGGAGGAAGAAATCATTCTTTCCTTTTGCCTGTTTCAGCTCAACCCAGAGCCATCTGCAAGCACAAATATATATATGTTTTTAAAATTGTTGACAAAGAAATAAGGGATTTCTGAGATAGCTATTTCGAGTTATTTAACTCTCTTCAGTCAGAACTCACCCTTCCGGGATTCGAACCTGGGCAGTCTGCACACTAGGCAGATGCTTAAACCTCTAAGCCACAGGCTCTCTCCCGCTTTGTCAGTAATCAGGGAGGGAAGATGTGTATATAGTGTTTCTTTTTTAGATAGCACCCTGTAAACCCAAATATGGGAGGAAGAAATCATTCTTTCCTTTTGCCTGTTTCAGCTCAACCCAGAGCCATCTGCAAGCACAAATATATATATGTTTTTAAAATTGTTGACAAAGAAATAAGGGATTTCTGAGATAGCTATTTTGAGTTATTTAACTCTCTTCAGTCAGAACTCACCCTTCCGGGATTCGAACCTGGGCAGTCTGCACACTAGGCAGATGCTTAAACCTCTAAGCCACAGGCTCTCTCCCGCTTTGTCAGTAATCAGGGAGGGAAGATGTGTATGTAGTGTTTCTTTTTTAGATAGCACCCTGAAACCCAAATATGGGAGGAAGAAATCATTCTTTCCTTTTGCCTGTTTCAGCTCAACCCAGAGCCATCTGCAAGCACAAATATATATATGTTTTTAAAATTGTTGACAAAGAAATAAGGGATTTCTGAGATAGCTATTTCGAGTTATTTAACTCTCTTCAGTCAGAACTCACCCTTCCGGGATTCGAACCTGGGCAGTCTGCACACTAGGCAGATGCTTAAACCTCTAAGCCACAGGCTCTCTCCCGCTTTGTCAGTAATCAGGGAGGGAAGATGTGTATATAGTGTTTCTTTTTTAGATAGCACCCTGTAAACCCAAATATGGGAGGAAGAAATCATTCTTTCCTTTTGCCTGTTTCAGCTCAACCCAGAGCCATCTGCAAGCACAAATATATATATGTTTTTAAAATTGTTGACAAAGAAATAAGGGATTTCTGAGATAGCTATTTCGAGTTATTTAACTCTCTTCAGTCAGAACTCACCCTTCCGGGATTCGAACCTGGGCAGTCTGCACACTAGGCAGATGCTTAAACCTCTAAGCCACAGGCTCTCTCCCGCTTTGTCAGTAATCAGGGAGGGAAGATGTGTATGTAGTGTTTCTTTTTTAGATAGCACCCTGAAACCCAAATATGGGAGGAAGAAATCATTCTTTCCTTTTGCCTGTTTCAGCTCAACCCAGAGCCATCTGCAAGCACAAATATATATATGTTTTTAAAATTGTTGACAAAGAAATAAGGGATTTCTGAGATAGCTATTTCGAGTTATTTAACTCTCTTCAGTCAGAACTCACCCTTCCGGGATTCGAACCTGGGCAGTCTGCACACTAGGCAGATGCTTAAACCTCTAAGCCACAGGCTCTCTCCCGCTTTGTCAGTAATCAGGGAGGGAAGATGTGTATATAGTGTTTCTTTTTTAGATAGCACCCTGTAAACCCAAATATGGGAGGAAGAAATCATTCTTTCCTTTTGCCTGTTTCACCTCAACCCAGAGCCATCTGCAAGCACAAATATATATATGTTTTTAAAATTGTTGACAAAGAAATAAGGGATTTCTGAGATAGCTATTTCGAGTTATTTAACTCTCTTCAGTCAGAACTCACCCTTCCGGGATTCGAACCTGGGCAGTCTGCACACTAGGCAGATGCTTAAACCTCTAAGCCACAGGCTCTCTCCCGCTTTGTCAGTAATCAGGGAGGGAAGATGTGTATATAGTGTTTCTTTTTTAGATAGCACCCTGTAAACCTAAATATGGGAGGAAGAAATCATTCTTTCCTTTTGCCTGTTTCAGCTCAACCCAGAGCCATCTGCAAGCACAAATATATATATATATATGTTTTTAAAATTGTTGACAAAGAAATAAGGGATTTCTGAGATAGCTATTTCGAGTTATTGAACTCTCTTCAGTCAGAACTCACCCTTCCGGGATTCGAACCTGGGCAGTCTGCACACTAGGCAGATGCTTAAACCTCTAAGCCACAGACTCTCTCCCGCTTTGTCAGTAATCAGGGAGGGAAGATGTGTATATAGTGTTTCTTTTTTAGATAGCACCCTGTAAACCCAAATATGGGAGGAAGAAATCATTCTTTCCTTTTGCCTGTTTCAGCTCAACCCAGAGCCATCTGCAAGCACAAATATATATATGTTTTTAAAATTGTTGACAAAGAAATAAGGGATTTCTGAGATAGCTATTTCGAGTTATTTAACTCTCTTCAGTCAGAACTCACCCTTCCGGGATTCGAACCTGGGCAGTCTGCACACTAGGCAGATGCTTAAACCTCTAAGCCACAGGCTCTCTCCCGCTTTGTCAGTAATCAGGGAGGGAAGATGTGTATATAGTGTTTCTTTTTTAGATAGCACCCTGTAAACCCAAATATGGGAGGAAGAAATCATTCTTTCCTTTTGCCTGTTTCAGCTCAACCCAGAGCCATCTGCAAGCACAAATATATATATATATATATGTTTTTAAAATTGTTGACAAAGAAATAAGGGATTTCTGAGATAGCTATTTCGAGTTATTTAACTCTCTTCAGTCAGAACTCACCCTTCCGGGATTCGAACCTGGGCAGTCTGCACACTAGGCAGATGCTTAAA
This sequence comes from Bothrops alternatus, assembly GCA_034064705.1. NCBI lineage: Eukaryota > Metazoa > Chordata > Lepidosauria > Squamata > Viperidae > Bothrops > Bothrops alternatus. The sequence goes on from JARGCV010000085.1 coordinate 19,468,553, forward strand.
CCTCTAAGCCACAGACTCTCTCCCGCTTTGTCAGTAATCAGGGAGGGAAGATGTGTATATAGTGTTTCTTTTTTAGATAGCACCCTGTAAACCCAAATATGGGAGGAAGAAATCATTCTTTCCTTTTGCCTGTTTCAGCTCAACCCAGAGCCATCTGCAAGCACAAATATATATATGTTTTTAAAATTGTTGACAAAGAAATAAGGGATTTCTGAGATAGCTATTTCGAGTTATTTAACTCTCTTCAGTCAGAACTCACCCTTCCGGGATTCGAACCTGGGCAGTCTGCACACTAGGCAGATGCTTAAACCTCTAAGCCACAGGCTCTCTCCCGCTTTGTCAGTAATCAGGGAGGGAAGATGTGTATATAGTGTTTCTTTTTTAGATAGCACCCTGTAAACCCAAATATGGGAGGAAGAAATCATTCTTTCCTTTTGCCTGTTTCAGCTCAACCCAGAGCCATCTGCAAGCACAAATATATATATGTTTTTAAAATTGTTGACAAAGAAATAAGGGATTTCTGAGATAGCTATTTCGAGTTATTTAACTCTCTTCAGTCAGAACTCACCCTTCCGGGATTCGAACCTGGGCAGTCTGCACACTAGGCAGATGCTTAAACCTCTAAGCCACAGGCTCTCTCCCGCTTTGTCAGTAATCAGGGAGGGAAGATGTGTATATAGTGTTTCTTTTTTAGATAGCACCCTGTAAACCCAAATATGGGAGGAAGAAATCATTCTTTCCTTTTGCCTGTTTCAGCTCAACCCAGAGCCATCTGCAAGCACAAATATATATATGTTTTTAAAATTGTTGACAAAGAAATAAGGGATTTCTGAGATAGCTATTTCGAGTTATTTAACTCTCTTCAGTCAGAACTCACCCTTCCGGGATTCGAACCTGGGCAGTCTGCACACTAGGCAGATGCTTAAACCTCTAAGCCACAGGCTCTCTCCCGCTTTGTCAGTAATCAGGGAGGGAAGATGTGTATATAGTGTTTCTTTTTTAGATAGCACCCTGTAAACCCAAATATGGGAGGAAGAAATCATTCTTTCCTTTTGCCTGTTTCAGCTCAACCCAGAGCCATCTGCAAGCACAAATATATATATGTTTTTAAAATTGTTGACAAAGAAATAAGGGATTTCTGAGATAGCTATTTCGAGTTATTTAACTCTCTTCAGTCAGAACTCACCCTTCCGGGATTCGAACCTGGGCAGTCTGCACACTAGGCAGATGCTTAAACCTCTAAGCCACAGGCTCTCTCCCGCTTTGTCAGTAATCAGGGAGGGAAGATGTGTATGTAGTGTTTCTTTTTTAGATAGCACCCTGAAACCCAAATATGGGAGGAAGAAATCATTCTTTCCTTTTGCCTGTTTCAGCTCAACCCAGAGCCATCTGCAAGCACAAATATATATATGTTTTTAAAATTGTTGACAAAGAAATAAGGGATTTCTGAGATAGCTATTTTGAGTTATTTAACTCTCTTCAGTCAGAACTCACCCTTCCGGGATTCGAACCTGGGCAGTCTGCACACTAGGCAGATGCTTAAACCTCTAAGCCACAGGCTCTCTCCCGCTTTGTCAGTAATCAGGGAGGGAAGATGTGTATATAGTGTTTCTTTTTTAGATAGCACCCTGTAAACCCAAATATGGGAGGAAGAAATCATTCTTTCCTTTTGCCTGTTTCAGCTCAACCCAGAGCCATCTGCAAGCACAAATATATATATATGTTTTTAAAATTGTTGACAAAGAAATAAGGGATTTCTGAGATAGCTATTTCGAGTTATTGAACTCTCTTCAGTCAGAACTCACCCTTCCGGGATTCGAACCTGGGCAGTCTGCACACTAGGCAGATGCTTAAACCTCTAAGCCACAGGCTCTCTCCCGCTTTGTCAGTAATCAGGGAGGGAAGATGTGTATATAGTGTTTCTTTCTTAGATAGCACCCTGTAAACCCAAATATGGGAGGAAGAAATCATTCTTTCCTTTTGCCTGTTTCACCTCAACCCAGAGCCATCTGCAAGCACAAATATAAACAGGCAAAAGGAAAGAATGATTTCTTCCTCCCATATTTGGGTTTCAGGGTGCTATCTAAAAAAGAAACACTATATACACATCTTCCCTCCCTGATTACTGACAAAGCGGGAGAGAGCCTGTGGCTTAGAGGTTTAAGCATCTGCCTAGTGTGCAGACTGCCCAGGTTCGAATCCCGGAAGGGTGAGTTCTGACTGAAGAGAGTTAAATAACTCGAAATAGCTATCTCAGAAATCCCTTATTTCTTTGTCAACAATTTTAAAAACATATATATATTTGTGCTTGCAGATGGCTCTGGATTGAGCTGAAACAGGCAAAAGGAAAGAATGATTTCTTCCTCCCATATTTGGGTTTACAGGGTGCTATCTAAAAAAGAAACACTATATACACATCTTCCCTCCCTGATTACTGACAAAGCAGGAGAGAGCCTGTGGCTTAGAGGTTTAAGCATCTGCCTAGTGTGCAGACTGCCCAGGTTCGAATCCCGGAAGGGTGAGTTCTGACTGAAGAGAGTTAAATAACTCGAAATAGCTATCTCAGAAATCCCTTATTTCCTTGTCAACAATTTTAAAAACATATATATATATATTTGTGCTTGCAGATGGCTCTGGGTTGAGCTGAAACAGGCAAAAGGAAAGAATGATTTCTTCCTCCCATATTTGGGTTTACAGGGTGCTATCTAAAAAAGAAACACTATATACACATCTTCCCTCCCTGATTACTGACAAAGCGGGAGAGAGCCTGTGGCTTAGAGGTTTAAGCATCTGCCTAGTGTGCAGACTGCCCAGGTTCGAATCCCGGAAGGGTGAGTTCTGACTGAAGAGAGTTAAATAACTCGAAATAGCTATCTCAGAAATCCCTTATTTCTTTGTCAACAATTTTAAAAACATATATATATATTTGTGCTTGCAGATGGCTCTGGGTTGAGCTGAAACAGGCAAAAGGAAAGAATGATTTCTTCCTCCCATATTTGGGTTTACAGGGTGCTATCTAAAAAAGAAACACTATATACACATCTTCCCTCCCTGATTACTGACAAAGCGGGAGAGAGCCTGTGGCTTAGAGGTTTAAGCATCTGCCTAGTGTGCAGACTGCCCAGGTTCGAATCCCGGAAGGGTGAGCTCTGACTGAAGAGAGTTAAATAACTTGAAATAGCTATCTCAGAAATCCCTTATTTCTTTGTCAACAATTTTAAAAACATATATATATATATATATATATATATATATATATATATATATATATATATATATATATATATATATATATATATATATATATATATATATATATATATATATATATATATATACTTTTCTTTTTAAGTACCTTTATTTAGCCAAATTGGTTTTCCAGCTTTGTCCCTGAGCAAAGACCAGTCTTTACATAATTGGCGTGCATGCTTCTTTTTCATTCCCACCTGGACAGGTAACTTGATCCCAGGCTTTTAGCAGTCTCCCTATAGGAGACATCAGCAGGACCTTTGAATCAGAGATTCCCATATTTTCAGACAAGATTCTGATCCTTATCCCTATTACACGCAGTGAGATTCCTTCGACTCTCCTGTGCTCACAGAGTGACTCAAACTGGGGTCCTCTGCTTCCTGGCAAGGCAAATCTTATAGCTCTAGCCCCTTGGCAAGGCGACTTTTGAAGCCGCCCTAGTCCTTTGGCAACTTGACAGTTGAATCCACCCTAGCCCCTTTGGTAAGGCAACTTTTGAAGCCACCCTAGCCCCTTGTCCCAGTTTCAGGGGGTCTGGGAGGACTCTGATTTCCTTTTGCAGAGTATGTGTGTCCCTCCTGGAATAGTGGAACTTTGCCCAGAGATTTTAGCCAGTTGCCTAGGTTCAACTCTTAAACTCACTTTTCCATTCCATTTTCACACAGCTTCCCTTCTCCCTACAGAAGGTCCTGTGCTCTGGCCAAACCCCCTTGCTTTCCCGGGTCTGTTGGTTGAACAGATCTTTTTGTAGGTACGAAAGGCACAGGTGGAGAAGGATCGAGCTGTGATTGGGAGAAGGGTCCTCTCACACACAGAGACATACACACATTTTCCTTGCTTTAAAAGTTAAAATTTCCAGTCTTTAAAAGTTAAAATTTAGAGGTACTCACCTTCTTTCCAAGCAGCCCTTGAGCTCAAACTCAAAACTCCCTTTACTACCCTTGCTCCAAATTGGCAGCGTCTGGGAAACTCACCCACAGACACAAGGGGTCTGCTGCCAGCAAGATGGAGGCTTACCCAGGTCCAGTCAATTGGTCAGGTCAGTTTGGAGTCCCATCTGGGGTGCCATATTGTGCGAAGAAAAACCAGGTCTAGTTCCAAGCTGGGAATAAAAATGGAGGCTGCTTTTGAAGGAAAGTTCTTGTTTATTAAACAGTGGAACAGCTTGCCCTCAGAAACTGTGGGTGCTCCATCACTGGAGGTTTTTAAGAAGAGATTAGACAGTCACTTGGTCTGAAATGGTTTCTATTCTATTCTATTCTATTCTATTCTATTCTATTCTATTCTATTCTATTCTATTCTATTCTATTCTATTCTATTCTAGAACAGCATGCAGTTCTAGGATAGCTGGCCAATTGATTTGATGAATACAAGGATTTTTATAGTTTTACTGTATAGCGTTTTGTAATTTGGAGGCTTGCTTTGTGTACTTTTGTTTTTTTATTTGTTTAGTTTGTTTGCAAAGCTAGCAATGGGTTTAAAATACTGATTTCTTGGGTCGTAATTCTGTCAAACAAATGTAATTCATTTTATCCCCTTTAGTCTATCAATTGCTTCCATTGAGTTCTCTTTGTAAATCAACAGGTCTGATTCAATGTTTCTGCTTTTCGCAATAGCCAGGGGATTCATTAGTGAAACATTGTTTCTGTATTTCTTTTCCTGAGCTTTATTCTATTAATTTTTTGGGGGGGGGAGTTAGTGAAAAGGATGGGGGGTGTTCTTACCACAGTAGCAAACGTATCATTGCTATTTCCAATTTTAAATATTTTATCATTTAGAACTTGATAACTTATCTGATATTCTTGTTAGATATGGCAAGGTATGTGCTAACATACTAATTTCTAAAGTTAACTCCTGCCATGGTGGCCATTTTATTCAATTCCAGATGTGCTCACTATAGTAACGCAAAAATGTGTAATCCTGCATTGTAACTAATTCTAATTCTACCATTAGCAAGTATTTTTCCTCTTCCCCAATTTTTATTGGATTTTTAACTATCTTGTCAATATAAGTTCTGTAGTTTTTAAGAACTTCAAAACTACCTTTTATCCAAAGGAATTTCCAGACCGCAATGTCAATATGTTGTCTTTTAAAACTCAGGCATCCCAGTTGGCATGGAGCTGAAAAGAACCTAGTCCTGAAATCTACTCCCTGAAAAATGGCTTTTTCATTCCCCTTTGCTGTCATCAGTTACAAGTATTTGTATTTGTAATATAAATATAAATATAAAAGTATTTGTAATATAAAAGGGGAAAAATGACATTGCCATAGGTGTATACTATAGGCCACCCAACCAAATAGAGGAAATAGATTAACATTTTGCTAGTCAGTTAACTAAGGTATGTAGGAAGCACATCACAATAGTAATGGGGGACTTTAATTACCCTGATATCAACTGGGAGACAAACTCTGCATCAAGTGGAAGATCAAACAGATTCCTGACAAACCTAGCAGACAACTTTGTCTCCCAAAAAGTAGAGAAGGGAACTAGGGGATTAGCCATATTGGACCTAATTCTACTAACAGGGATGAAATGATAGAAGGTGTTGAAGCCACAGGAACCGGGGGGGAGGGGAAGTGATCATGCAATATTGAAATTCAACATTATGCAAGCATAAGCAATAGAACACAGTCAAACTAGAGTCTTGGACTTCAAGAGAGCTAATTTCAATAAACCTAGAGAGAGCTTGAGAAGGATTCCATGGATGAGAATCCTCAAGGGGAAAACAACTAAAAAAGCTTGGGAAATTTTGAGAAGTGAGATAATAAAGCCCCAATCTAGCACAATACCATCAAAGAAAAATAACAGCTCTCAAAAGAAACCAGCATGGCTGCATAAAGAACGCTCTGATAAATTGAAAGACAAAAAGGACAAGTACACCAAGTGGAAAGAGGGGCACATAACTAAGGCAGAATATCAGCAAATAGCCTAAGCGTGCAAAGATGAAGTTAGGAAAGCCAAGGCTCAAAATGAACTAAGGCTTACGACAAAAGTCAAAAATAACAAAAAAAAAAGCTTCTTTCAACATGTTAAAAAAAAGAAAAAAGTCAAGGAAATGATTGGCCCATTAGTGGGAGAAAGTGGCAAGAAGGTGACAAACAACAGGAAGAAAGCAGAACTATTTAACTCATTTTTTGCATCCATATTTACGCAAAGGGAAAAAACAGCCCAACCTATTAAAAACAGTACCATAAAAAACAGATTAGAAACACAAGTTAAGATAGGCAAGAAAATGGTAAATTAGGACTTGTCCAGCCTAGACAAGTTCAAATCACCAGGACTAGATGGATTACACCCCAAGGTTCTCAAGGAACTGGCAGATGTGATCTCAGAACCACTGAACTATATCTTTCAAAGATCTTGGAGCACTGGGGAACTACCGGTGGATTAGAAAAGAGCTAATATAGTTCCCATCTTCAAAAAAGGAAAAAAAATGGATCCAAGAAATTACAGACCTATCAGCCTGACCTCAATACCTGGGAAGATTCTGGAAAAGATAATCAAACAACGAATCAGCGAACACCTAGAGGCAAACAAAGTCATTACCAAAAGCCAACATGGGTTTGTCAAAAACAGATCATGCCAGACAAATCTTATTGCATTCTTTGACCAAGTGACAAAATTAGTGGACCAGAGGAATGCTGTGGATATAATTTATTTGTACTTCAGTAAGGCATTTGATAAAGTAGATCAGAACCTACTACTTGATAAGATAGAAAAATGTGGGTTAGACAGCATCACCACCAGATGGATTCGTAGCTGGCTGACCGGCTGTACTCAGTGTGTGGTCCTCAATGGAACTGCATCTACATGGAGGGAAGTGAGTAGTAGGGTGCCCCAGGGCTCTGTTCTGGGCCCAGTGCTCTTCAACATCTTCAATTATTTGAATGAGGGGATAGTTGGGGAACTCATCAAGTTTGCAGATGACACCAAGCTGGCAGGAATAACCAACACCCTCCAGAAAACAGGCTTAAGATACAGAAGGATCTTGACAGACTTGAACATTGGGCATTATCTAACATAATGAAATTCAATGGTGAAAAAAGTAAGGTTCTACATTTAGGCAAGAAAAACCAAATGGACAGTATACTTTAGGAGGTACCTTGCTTAATAGTAGTAACTGTGAGAGGGATCTCGGAGTCCTAGTGGACAATCACTTAAATATGAGCCAGCAGTGTGCTGCAGCTGCCAAAAAAGCCAACACAGTGCTAGGCTGCATTAATAGAGGGATAGAATCAAGATCACGTGAAGTGTTAATACCACTTTACAATGCCTTGATAAGACCACACTTGGAATACTGCTTCCAGTTTTGGTCACCATGATGTAAAAAAGATGTTGGGACTCTAGAAAGAGTACAGAGAAGAGCAACAAAGATGATTAGGGGACTGGAGGCTAAAATATACAAGGAACGGTTGCTGGAATTGGGTATATCTAATTTAATGAAGGGGTGACATGATAGCAGTGTTCTAATACCTCAGGGGTTGCCACAAAGAAGAGGGAGTCAAACTATTCTCCAAAGCACCTGAAGGTAGCACACAAAGCAATGGATGGAAACTAACCAAAGAGAGAAGCAACCTAGAACTAAGGAGAAACTTCCTGACAGTTAGAACAATTAATCAGTAGAACAACATGCCTCCAGAAGCTGTGAATGCTCCAACACTGGAAGTTTTTAAGAAGAGATTGGACAGCCATTTGTCTGAAATCATATAGGGTTTCCTGCTTGGGCAGGGGGTTGGACTAGATGATCTCCAAAGTCCTTCCAACATTATTATTATTATTATTATTATTATTATTATTATTATTATTATTATTATTATTATTATTATTATATTATTTGAAGCAAAATTAAAGTTTATTAACAAGGCTCAAATCTAATAGGTATGCTCCCTATTGTTTAGTATCTGCAAAGACTAGTTTTTGCACATACAAAAATAAATGGTGTTGGCTAAAAAGAAAACAAGTTTCAAAAGAATTCATGGATGTCATGCTAAAATGCTAACATCACCTTATTGAAAAGCTGATAATGAAGCCTAAAGTTCCAGGTTACAAGTATTTCAAATTAACACTGTTAGGCAGCAATGGCCATGTCATAGGAGGGAATTCACTGGAGAAATCAATTATGATTGGAAGAGTTAGCAATAAAAGGAAAGCAGGCCATCAGAGTACACGGTGTCTGGACATCGTCAAAGCTGCCACCAGCCAGAGAATAGAAAAACTTGAAGGAAGTTAGCCCAGAGAAGGAAATATTAAAAGGGCAGAAAAATATATTTTTCCTCAAAAGGATTTTTTTAAAACCAAACCTGGCCCCAAATCTATCTCTCTGCCCCAAGCAAGAGCTAGCCTCATACGAATGCAGATGTAGAACCATCAGAAAGCTGAAGCCAGGGCACTCAAGAAGACAAAGAGAAGATCTGCATGCCCCACCCAAACTCTAGGAGTCATTAACCCCATCACCTGGCAAGCAGGATATGATAATAGGGTTAAACCACAGAAAAGGCCTAGAAAAACACTCAGAAATAGCCTCAAGGTTCATGCCACAGGAACAGGAAACTATTCCAAAAGGCTAGAAGGGGTATAAAAACCTACTGCCCATGTGCTCAATGTCTCTTTTCTCTCTGCTCCTTGCAAGGACCATCTTTCTGCTTCTTCAATAAACTGTAACCTTCTTCCCAAAGCAGTCGTCATTTTGCTTATTTATCCCGGCTTGGATGAACCAGGATGAAGACTTACTTCTAACAATTTGGCACCCAGAGATGGGACTCCAAGCTAACCTCTCCAATGGACTGAGACTGGTAAGTCCCATCTTGCCGGCAACAGACCCCCTTGTGTCTGTGGATGGGTCTCCCAGGCTTTGCCCATGTGGAGCCGAGGTAGTAAAGGGAGTTTTCAGAGTCTGAGCTCAAGGGCTGCTTTGGAAAGAAGGTGAAGGTGAGTACCTCTAAATTTTAAGTTTAAAGCCCAGGGGAACAAAGGAATGTGTGTATTTCTGTTTGTGTGAGTGAGAAGACTTTTTTTTCCCAATCACAGTTGGATTTTGCTCCTTCTGGTCTTTCCTAGCCGCAGAAAGGATCTGTTTAATTGGCAGAACCTGGAAAGCATGGGGGTTTGGTCAGAGCACAGAACCTTTTGTTAGGGAAAAGGGAGAGGCTGTGTGAAAATGAAATGAAATGAGTGAATGAAAGAATTGGATTTGGGCAACT
>JARGCV010000086.1:0-75000 GCA_034064705.1 Bothrops alternatus
TCCAGTGTTTTTCTTTTTGGAAGTGTGATAGAGCCACTAACAACAATTTGAAACAAAATCCACTGTGGTTTTTAATTATAAAACAGAGAGAATGGCAGGCTGTGTAACACCTTGTCTAAACAAATTCTAACTTGTCTTGTCCCATGCTTACAACTGCTCTCTTCTATTGGGAAAGATTGCCAAAATTGTTGATTCTCATGCCATTTTTAGATAGGCCAGATCCATCAAGTTTACAAATTATGGCCTTGACAAATCTGTTTAGTGTAGTAGTAGTAGTAGTAGGATCTAATTGCCAATTAGTGCCTTTCTACAGAGGAAATGTAGCCCAAATCCTCTTTTGGCTTGAGCACAATTGGGCAACTCGCCTTTCACACCTGTCTGCCAGATTAAATGTAGTTAGTTGTTGACAGAGATATTGGGGGACAAGGTGAAAAGTATCTTACAGAATTCACTACTCACAGTTTGACTCTCTTAGGAAGTTGCTAGGTATTGTTGTCAGGTATACTAGGATTAGGATTCTTTGAGCACAACATATTTTCTTGATATTGGGAGACCTGTATGCTCATAAAGAAAATTATTGTGTTGGTGGCGTACTGAGTTCATCTGATGTCTGTTGCCAAGGTTGCTTCTTCCATAGTCAACCCTTGCTTGGACAGCAAAAAGAAGAAAACTCCAGACAGAATTCTGAGCCAACAACAAACTGGGATGGCTGGAAAAAGGAGTTCAGAGTTCTCTGATTACCTTAATATTATTTTATTTATGGTCTAATCCAAGGCTTTGCATGGTAACTCCTCTTGAGATAATCTTTGGAATCCTTTCTTTCTGTCAAACTGGAGTATACTCTCAGTTAAATGAGCCTGGGAACACTGATCAGTTTGCTCTTTATATTTCTCATGGGTTATCTGCATTTTTTTTGTGCTCATTATTCTCTTTTCTGAGTAGGTAGCTGTCTTCATGTTTTCTATGCTATTCTCTGAAGAAATCACTTAAATGCCTCTTGTATACTTTATCCATAAAAAGCTCTCCTAATTGGAAGAGGCTGTTATAGATGTGCTAACTGGCCCAGAGGTTGGAGCATTCTACATGGCTGGTGTTTTTATCTCTCCTGCTCCTCAGAAGTAGTCACAGAATGAGCCACTATTGTCCAAATGTGGCTATGACAAGACAGGCCTCCCTTCCCTGTCCAGAGATGCCACCCATGTCACCTCATTGCTTGCCTGTGTGTTTGTCTCAATCCATGGTTGCTTTGGGAGTGGTTTTTTTAAAAGGCTTGATTAGTCTCTGTGTAGGTGAATGGAAAACTGTATTTAGAAATCTCTGGTAAACAGTGGCATGGTGCTATGGAGACTTGGTGTTGTTGGAAAAGAAGAGAGCCGAGAAGTCAGAAGGCAAGCCGAGAAGTCATGGGAGTTCCTTGCCCTTGAGCCATGGAGCGCTGAAACTTCTCCAATCACAAAACAGAATTTTGTCATTGAGATTTCAGTGATCTAACTGGGAGAAAAATCAATTCAGTTGCCCAAGGATGACACCAACCCAAGAACAAAGAAGGGTGGCACTGCTACAGAAGCAGTGCCAAAGCCTCGGGTGGAAATGCCCTAATGCACACTTTGGGGCATTGTCTAACGAACCCTTGATGGATGTGTATTAGGAGATTGTCAGGCTTCAGCCATGCTCCTCAAGCATATCAGGCAATCTCCTTTTTGTTCTCGGGGGACCTTTTAAGGGAAAGTGCCACGCTTTGTTTTTTTATATTTTGTTTGAAATGGTTAAGTAAACTATTCTCCACATCTTTTGTAAGGAAGGGCACCATATAAATTCCCTGACTTAATGAGATATCCTCCTTAGGATGGTTTGCAAGTTTTCAAAGAGCCTCTCTCCTTACTGTTGAGGCAAGGATGGGAGAAGGAATTTATGGAAGGGAAGTTTGTGAAAGTGTTTGTAATATATGGAAGGCAATGCTTAAATCCAGGTTCAGGATCACTGATGCTATGCCTGTCTTTATTTGCAAGGTACATCTGAGGGATCCCACCTAAAAGCTGAATTTAGAGACAGCTTACATGAATGAATAAAAACTCCTTCCTCAATAAACAGTAGTCAAGGAAGTACTACAAACGAATTGGTCAGAGCTTGGTTAATACAATCTATGTTGCTTCAGATTCCAAAGCATGAAACCTTAGTCATTTGTATAAAGTATGTTTCTGAATAGGCAGCTAAACTTAGTAAGCATGACCGTATAAGGTAGCGGTACTAAGATGGTAGTTTGCCAAGAACCATCCCTGTAACTGTTTATTGCTAACACCGTTGTGTTTGCATGAGCACCAAGCATTGTATTACCAAAATAGCGTGAGTTGAGAATTAGGATATCTGTGGCTATCGTTTGATTGTTCTGTATAAAATAGTTAAAATTTTGATTTTGGCTTGCAAGATTTCCAATCTGATACCTTCCAGATGCATTGGCTGTAAGCTCCCATAGTTCCCAACAAAAAGTAATATTAATAATGAGTTCCTCCTTCTTCACTGTAATAGATCTGTATAACATTTATTTAAGAAAAGGGAAATCATTCTATTATTATTTTTTTTGCAAATACTTGACAGAACTGATGTCAATCCCCCTGTTGTCTCCTAGCACTTAACAACCATGTTGATAGAAAGAATATTTATAGCTTGCAGACATTTTATTACTCAACTAGGTAACATCATCAGTCCTTGAAGGGAATGGGGTTTGCTCTTTATATATATATATTTCCTTACTCCCTGACTACTGACAAAGCGGGAGAGAACTTGTGGCTCAATAGGTTAAAAGCATCTGCTTAGCATGCAGACTGCCCAGGTTCGAATCCCAGAAGGGTGAGTCTGACTGAAGAGAGTTAAGAAACTCGAAATAGCTATATCAGAAATTCCCTTATTTCTTTGTCAACAATTTTAAACAACATATATATATATTTGTGCTTGCAGGATGGCTCTGGGTTGAGCTGAAACAAGCAAAAGGAAAGAATGATTCCTTCCTCCCATATTTGGGTTTACAGGGTGCAATCTAAAAAATAAACACTTGACACATATCCTTACTCCCTGACTACTGACAAAGCGGGAGAGAACTTGTGGCTCAATAGGTTAAAAGCATCTGCTTAGCATGCAGACTGCCCAGGTTCGAATCCCAGAAGGGTGAGTCTGACTGAAGAGAGTTAAGAAACTCGAAATAGCTATATCAGAAATTCCCTTATTTCTTTGTCAACAATTTTAAACAACATATATATATTTGTGCTTGCAGGATGGCTCTGGGTTGAGCTGAAACAAGCAAAAGGAAAGAATGATTCCTTCCTCCCATATTTGGGTTTACAGGGTGCAATCTATATAGACTATAAACTAGCCATGAGTCTATACAACAATCAAGCTCAGAGAGCACTGTGGACCCTACACTTAACAACCATGTCCAAACTGTATTTCTAAAATTTGGCATATATAGGAAAAGCTTCTCTAGAGGAAACAATTTGCCCCTATCTGTTTTCACTAAATCAGAACATGTGAGATCCCCATTTGATATATAAAAAAGACAAGTTGTGTGCAGAGAAGCAGGTAGCCTATCACTATAAGTACCTGACAACCCTTTCTGCCTCTGTGGTTCTGAATTAGTGGCTGGAATGCAATGAGATTCTGCTGTGATGGCCCAGCATCCAGTATTTTATCTTGGCATTGATAATGTGATATCCATATGATGTTTTAAGAGCAGGTGGTAGATTCTCTCCGTTGTTCTAGTGACAATGTCTAGTATCAAAACACACATTTAGCAGAGAGCAAATCAGTGACAACCTTGCCACCCACTCAAACCCCTGGAGGTCCCCTCCCATTTGCCTTTATTTCTTCTTTCGAGCTGCCCATTGCAGCTGCCCATCATTTTTGTTTTGTAATAGTGCCTATGAAATTATAGGGGCCCTGAATATTTTGGAAGTAATATCATGCTAGAAGCTGGTGCTATCTTTGCCAAGTTATGCCAGTTTTTTTTAGCATTTCCCCTTAATCAAAATAATCTTTTACAAGATTTAAACACCCTGATTGTGCAAAGGATGATATCATATTACTTCTAGTTATTACTGTATCCTAAAAGAAAAAAAGTAACACTTTTTCTTATGCAAATAAAATGCAGGAAGTGGCAGTTGAATTAGTTACAGGGCAGAGGACTTAATGAAAGATAATTTTGATAAATATGTAATGAGTATGTAATGCTTATCTATTGTTGGCTGTGCTTTATTTTGTTTATTTATCACATTTATATAGCTGCCCATCTCACATAGTGACTCTCTTTAGTGTGGTGGTTAGGGTGCTGGAAAGTAGGAAGCCCTAAGTTCTACCTCTCCCTTGGGCACAAAAGCCAACTGGATGACTTTGGAGGGTAGTTGTTCTGGGGAAAATGGGAGGCATAAAGATGTAATCAAATTTATCCTGAAATAAAAGGCAGGATAAAAATCAGGTAAGTAATAAATAAGCATGGCTCCTTAAAACTGAGGTTGTTTACTGTGCTGTTTCCCAAGCCTAAAGCATTTTCTGTCAACTCAGAATAAAAAAACAGACAAGACTCAGGCAAGGAATCCAAGCATAAACACTCACACTTGGTGGACTAGTTTTTCCAGGCATGTTCAAGAGCCAGCCTGAAAAATGGGAGCTGTGGTTTTTGTGGCAGAGGCAAAAAATGTGGATTCAGTATTCATTATGTATTCCATTTTTTTTCCTGGTTTCTGGTACAAATACTCAAAATAGAGTAGAAACATACATGCTAATTAAGACTTTCTACATTAATATGAAAGTAAGGCAACATTTGAAAAGAATTTGGTTATTCTCTGGGGAATTAAGATGTTTCTCTCATTTTAAAAGTAAATTATGGTTAGCTAGAAGGGGAAAACTCTAATTTTCTTTTCTGGGAAATATAGTACAAACAAATCAGTAACAACTATGTCAGTTCTATGAATAAACAAATAAACAGCATTTGTCAGTTAAAGATAACTTAAGCAAAGAAGCTGTCTTAAAAAGCAAATGTCTTTTTAAATTTTCTGAATAAAAATGACTTTGCCTGCGGATAAAGGGGCACCAAAGATTTAGCTATTGACTTAGTCCAGCTTTAAACTCAAATGTAGACATTTAAAAGGAAATGTTATTTTCTTATTTTAGCCATCAACTCTCTCCCCTCCCTCTGTTTGCAACAGGTTGTTTGCCCCTTTTCCACAGCTGAAGGTGAAGTTTTATGCATTTTTATAAAAAAAATCCTCTCAGTCTTATTAGCATTGTTCTTACGAATATTTTTTTAAAAGAATGTGCTTAATTGTTTCAAGGTGTTAAGGAGGGGATTTCTTGGTGATGTCATAAAGAACAACCATCAACTCTATGCCCAGCTGGCTGTTGCTATTCCAAAGTAAAAAAACACAAAAACTCCTGACTTTTCCAGAACTGAAACTTGAAGAGAGATTCCTTACAAATCTTCCCTCCCATTTTCTTTTTCACCACTTTATGTAGCATGGAACTTTATGCTTTTAGAAACACAGCTTTAGGTCTTTGAAACTAGGTAAATTATAAGCATAGTAATCCCCAACTGCAAAGAAATTGCTCAGTATTATGGATGAAAAAGCAGGCAGGCCCAGACTATAACCATTGCTTTGATGTCTCAAAGCTGTAGAAATGTAACTATGATTTGTAATCTTCCAGGCTTGTTTTTATTCTTGCTTATTATAATTATTAGTAGCTTGATAAGAAGAGCAGCCACTTGTCCATCCCTCAAAAGTGCTTCATTATAAAAGAAGAGACAACGTTGCATAGATTCAGATTTACCAATAATGACTTTGGCTTATTTAAAAATAAAATGCATCTCACTAAACTTGGAAAGTTTGTGAATATAGGTATTCCCTGACTTACAACCGTTTGTTTAATTACTATTTGTGGTTACAACAACACTGAAAAAAACGACTTAATGATCATGTGATTCGCTTAACAACTGCAGGGATTCACTTAACAACTGTAGCATAAAAATGGGGGAATCTCGCTTAACAACTGCCTTGCTTAGCAACAGAAATTCTGATCCCAGTTGCGTTTCTAAGTCTAGTGCTACCTGTAGATAAGTTATATATCTGCTCTAATTCAGGTTTTCATTGTGGATTGGCAATTGCTTCCTCTTCACATGGTGTAAACCTAATATATAAATTGTTTAGATCAGAGGTCCCCCAACTTTTTGGGCACCAGGGACCGGTTCTATGGAGAAAGGTTTTTCCATGGACCGGAGAGTGCATGGTTTTGTGTGCTGCCTGCATCCCACAGATGGGGTTTTGCTTGTTTGTGCGAACTGGTTGCTGGCATACCGCAGCCCGGTATGGACTGGGGTTGGAAACCCCTGCTTTAGATTGTATGTGGATGAGAAGGGTTTTAAACAGAGGACCTCTGCATATGGAGGATTGCCTCTATAGTCTGTGGCTCAAAACATAAAGGAAGACCATAGGAGCAGTAGACATCTCTCTGACTGATGAGCAGAACAGAGGTGGAAAGGAAGAAGAGAAAAATATGCTTTCAATTGCAACTGGGTCAACATTTTTTAGAAAATGATATTTTACTAAGGATTTTCTTTTTTAAACTCAACATAATTGAATATTTGGCATAATGCTCCCCTACCAATTTCAAGAGCACAAACTTTCAAGCATATTTGTGGATCCAATTTTAATGTTGTTTAGTTTTGTTTTAAAATTCAAGGAAACCTAGGCGTGATCATTTTTCTTTCTAATCCTCTCCATTTCCCCCCATGTAGACCCCTGTACCATATGATATATATGGTCCTCACAGGGCTGTCTCTATCTCCCATCAGACTTTGTTTCCCTACTTCTTTTTTTACTTTTAAAAATCTCAGGTTCCCTAAACCTGATGTCATTTCTCTGTTGTGCCTGGATGGTGACATTTTGGCTACAACAACATCAGCATTCATACATAAATGTCAGAATGACTGATACATGGCTTGGGGAAAGTAACTTGAGGAAATGAACAGGTTTTTCTTGGTGTTTCATGACTACTTAACAAATTACTGATTTAGAGTGAGAGATTACAGAGCAGTCATGCCAATAAAGATAAAAGCTTGGGGCAGACTGGCCTATTATGATAAATATGGGGTGACTGCCAAAAAGAACCAGCAGGTCAAATTTGCCCCATCATTACATGTGATACACTTACTTGAATCCTAACATCATAACATTCCAGATCACTGACTGGCAAGGCAGAAAAACAAACTTGTGCTTGACACCGGGACACAGATAAATATTATTATACAAAAGAATGAGAACACATTCCAGGGCCTTGGCATTTTGTTGTGCCCCGATGTTAATTGCAATGTGTGATTCCACCCTAATTTGGTCTAATTTGCACCAGTAGGAGTGAAACCTGTTAATAAGCACACCTTTATTCCTCCAACATATGGCACCAAGTGTTAACTGATGTATCAAACAAGTGCATCAAACAAGAGGTGAGAAACCTCCTGTGGGCTCCATGCAGCTCTCAGCCTTTGTGTAGCTGTCACCTTAATTCAAATCTTCTATTCAAAGTCATCACTTTAGATCTCTGATAAGAATTCTCTGTTCCTTCTCAGCCAAGCAGTCTTTTAGGAAGAAGAAGAAAAAGAAAGAAAGAAAAGAATTGCAAATAGGATGCGAAAGAAAGAATAATTATTATTATTGAATTTACTTAGCTTTGAGCATATTTAGTGAATTCAGTCACTGAGTTTAATAAAAGTTGCATTCTGGGAAAAGTAAGAGAAAGATAAAGGTTTCCTTGTCATCTAGAGCCCAGTGTTTATCTGTTTCTTGGCCGAGGAACCAGCATTGTCCAAAGACAATTTCCGTGGTCATGTGGCCAGCATGGCTATGTGCCAAAGGTGCATGAAACACTTACTTTCCCATCAAAGTGGTACCTATTTATCTACTTGCATTTGCATGCTTTCGAACTGCTAGGTGGGCAGGAAAATTGTACATCCTGGAATGTTTCTTGAATGAAATAATGCCTCTTGTAAAAGCCTCACAATAACTCATACTATTTAGACCAGTAGATCTTATAATTGATGAAGCCACATAATCCTGACCCAACAATTCTTTAACAAAAGATTCTTGGTTTTTATTAAAATAATTTAGGTTATAAGAAGAACACCAATTTGTTAGGTGGGGTGATTCATATGCTTTATGGAGTTAGGCTGGTGATGATACACCATGCCCTTTACTGACCATGCTCAGGCTTTGTGATCACTTCAAGAGAAATTGATTTTCATCGCTTTACGTTCATGTCACTGGGCCACTGCACAGTGGGAGCCTTTGAATGGTAAAATTGGCAACTTGCTAATTAAAAAAATAAACTGGGCTTAGAATGAAGCCATTGGAAAATAGCCTTACCCATGATAAGTCAAAAGAATTGGACTTGTGTTTCTATTAGCAAAGTTTGTTTCTGTGGTTGCTGGCTATGGTTGGACAACTAAATTGATCTAACCATGGAGGATTATGTGGTTAAAAAAGGAATCAAGCAAACACACAAAGTGGAAACTGTTGTCAAATTATTATTTTGATTTGGATATAGTTCCCATCTTCAAAAAAGGGAAAAAATGGATCCAGGAAATTACAGACCTATCAGCCTGACCTCAATACCTGGGAAGATCTTGGAAAAGGTAATCAAGCAATGAATCAGCAAACACCTAAAGGCAAACAAAGTCATTACCAAAAGCCAGCATGGGTTTGTCAAAAACAGATCATGACAAACAAATCTTATTGCATTCTTTGACCAGGTGACAAAATTAGTGGACTAAAGGAATGCTGTGGATATAATTTACTTGGACTTCAGTAAGACATTTGATAAAGTAAACCACAACCTACTACTTGATAAGATAGAAAATGTGGGTTAGACAGCATCACTACCAGATGGATTCGTAGCTGGCTAACTGGCCGTACTCAGCGTGTGGTCCTCAATGGAACTGCCCCAGGGCTCTGTTCTGGGCCCAGTGCTCTTCAACATCTTCATCAATGATTTGGATAAGGGAATAATAATAATAATAATAATAATAATAATAATAATAATAATAATAATAATAATAATAATAATAATAAAGTTGGAAGGGACCTTGGAAGTCATCAAGTCCAACCCCCTGCTCAGGCAGAAAACCCTATACCATTTCAGACAAATGTCTGTCCAGTAGATGGGGAACTTATCAAATTTGCAGATGACACCAAGCTGGCAAGAATAGCCAACACTCCAGAAGATAGGTTTAAGATATAGACGGATCTTGATAGACTTGAACACTGAACGCTATCTAACAAAATGAAATTCAATGGTGAACAAAGTAAGGTTCTACATTTAGGTAAGAAAACCCAAAAGCACAGGTATAGTATAGGTGGTACCTTGCTCAATAGTAACAACTTGAGAGGGATCTTGGAGTCCTAGTGGATAATCACTTAAATGTGAGCCAGCACTGTGCTGCAGCTGCCCAAAAAGCCAACACAGTGCTAGGCTGCATTAACAGAGGAATAGAATCAAGATCACATGAAGTGTTAATGCCACTTTACAATGTCTTAGTAAGGCCACACTTGGAATACTGCCTCCAGTTTTGGTCACCACAATGTAAAAAAGATGTTGAGACTCTAGAAAGAGTACAGAGAAGAGCAACAAAGATGATTAGGAACTGGAGGCTAAAACATATAAGGAACATTTGCTGGAATTGAGTACATCTAGTTTAATGAAGAGAAGGACGAGGGGTGACATGATAGCAGTGTTCCAATATCTCAGGGGCTGTCACAAAGAAGAGGGCGTCAAGCTATTCTCCAAAGCACCTAAAGGCAGGACAAGAAGCAACGGGTGGAAGCTAACCAAAGAAAGAAGCAACCTAGAACTAAGGAGAAACTTCCTGACAGTTAGAACAATTAATCAGTGGAACAACCTGCCTCCAGAAGCTGTGAATGCTCCAACACTGGAGGTTTTTAAGAAGAGACTGGACAGCCCTTTGCCTGAAATGGTGTAGGGTTTTCTGTCTGAATAAGGGTTTAGACTAGATGACCTCCAAGATCCCGGCCAACTTTTTTTTTCTTCTTCTTCTTCTTCTTCTTCTTCTTCTTCTTCTTCTTCTTCTTCTTCTTCTTCTTCTTCTTCTTCTTCTTCTTCTTCTTCTTCTTCTTCTTCTTCTTCTTCTTCTTCTTCTTCTTCTTCTTCTTCTTCTTCTTCTTCTTCTTCTTCTTCTTCTTCTTCTTCTTCTTCTTCTTCTTCTTCTTCTTCTTCTTCTTCTTCTTCTTCTTCTTCTTCTTCTTCTTCTTCTTCTTCTTCTTCTTCTTCTTAAAACACTGACACTTGAAGAATTTTGGTATAGAAATAGTCCTTGACTTACAACAATTTCTTTAGTGACTGTTCAAAGTTACAACAGCATGAAAAAATGACTGGTTTTTCACACTTATGACTGTTGCATCACATGGTTAGGTGATCAAAATTTGGGCACTTGGCAGCTGGCATGTATTTATGAAAGTTGCATCATAAACATCATTTGTAACCTCCCCAGCTGGCTTCTGGCAAGCAAAGGCAATGGGGTTCCCTTAATGACTGTATGATTTATTTAACAACTTCAGTGATTCACTTAACAAATCTGGCAAAAAAGGATGTAAAATGTGTCAAAACTCACTTAACAACTGCCTTACTTAGCAATGGAAATTTTGGGCTCAATTATAGTCATGTCAAGGACTTCCTTTCTAAGAACTGTAGACCAGAAGGATGCTTGTTAAGAAAAAATAATCACTTTATTTTATTTAGAAGTTTAGCAATCTCTCTTTCTCTCCCCCTCCCCTTTGGCAAACAGCAAATTTCCACAGTAATCCATGATCTAGGGATAATCAATAGGATTGTGTGAAACTTTGATTGAAATTCAATTGAAAAGCAATTCACTCAAATTACTCCTTCAAACTGGAATCAAACTGGGTGCCTTTAAACTGATTTATAGTCAGTGTATACAAACAAATTTTTATTAAATCAGATCTTTGAATTGACTTGTTTCTTGGAATTAAATTGCAAATTAAAAATGAATTGTAAATTCTAATTAACCCTGGAAATTTATACAGTACTGGTGAATAGATAAACTTAACATTATTTGTTTTTAAAGAAACAGTCGATTCACAAAGGTTCTGGAGAGATTGGAAACTCTTCAGATTTTAAATCAGTTTTTGCTTACATTTTACTACTACTAAGGAAAAGGTGTGTGGCTGCTCACTGAAACTTTCAGAAAGACTATGGGAGAATAATTCCATCCCGATGTGTATTAGACATTTTTGTTCCTGTAACAATGGGATGCAACTTATTTGAATTAGTAGCAGGATAGTGTATCTCTTGTTATGGACAGTCAGTCAGCTCTTACAAATGGAGGTAGGTTGATGAAAGCTCTGAGATGTTCGTTAAGTGACTAGAAATGGTTCTCTAGAGGTCTTCCTGACTTTCCTGTAGTAATTAAGTCTGCATTTAATAAGAAAATTGCCTTGTAGAAGCCTCCCTTCCTGTTTACAATCTTACTATCCCTTCAGGCATTTGGGGCAATAATTTCCATGGGAGGTTAAAAAGAGAAAAGGAAGTCTAAGGAAAGAATGCTAATAGGATACATTTCCAGTTGCTTTAATAAAATGCAGTGGGTGGCTTTTCCAAACCCAATGCTCTTGTGCTGTGATGGGTTTTAATTGACAGGCAGTCCTTGACTTACAATCATTTGTTTAGCGACCATTCGAAGTTGTAATAGCAGTAAAAAAAAGTGACTTACAACCAGTCCTCACAGTTGCAGCTTCCCCATGGTGACAGATCAGAATCTGGGCACTTGGTAACCAACATATATTTACGACAGTTGAAGTCATGTGATCACCATTTGCAATTTTCTCGGCCGACTTCTGACATATAAAGTCAATGGGGAAACCATATCTGTTTAATGACTGAATGGTTCTACAGTGATTCACTGAGCATCCATGGCAAAAAGGTCATACAATTATGACAATGAAAACATAATTTCAAATTGCAAAATTATTTTCTAAGTCAGAACTGAATCAGCTGGAATAGTATCAATGCAGATCTGTTAACTAAATTTATGCAGATTGTATATTGATGATAAAATAACAAGCTAGAACATATAATATTTTCAAAGTTAGGTTAATTGCAATTATCACCTGATAATCTAGAAAAAAAATTCTAATTGCAGGAGGGCTTTTTCAGCTATTAACTATGAGTCATTTGGCAAAAAGATGCTAATTAACATTAGTATTTAAGACATAGCAACATACAACTATCTAATATCTCTTCAAAGAAATTACAGAATAATATTCCTCTTCAAATCTAACTCTTTTTGCCATATAAGAACAAGTCATTTATTTTAATCTATGTCACTTTTGAATGTATTCATCCAAATTTCAGGTTTATTTCTGCATTAACTGGTTATCTCTGCCAAATAGATTCATATAAATATTGGTATCTAAATGCAAATTATATTCACATATACACAAATATACAGAAATCCCCAAAATAAGTATTTCCAAAATGATATTTGCATTAAACATACAAACACACATTTCAAATGAGACTGTATTTGAATATTTAGAAAAGTGAAAATATTATATATAATCAAGGTCTGATTAGCAAAAGAGAGAGGCAAATCAGTTTGTTACCAAATTCAGAAAGCTTGAACTTAGATTGAGAGGTGGTTTGGTCTACCTAATTGGGAATTGTACTATCAGGCTGCAGCATTATCATGGATGAGAGGATGGATCTTACTGAGGAATACAAGATTACTGACATTAGAGGGACATGATTTACGGTTGGGATGGCATGCTTTCATATGGTATGGGAAAAACGGAATACATAGCTATTTCCAGAGACACCATATAAGGAATTCTTTACTTGTGGTCTGGGAGAAAGTAAAGAGAAAGCATTATTTGAAGATTCCAAATTGACTCTCAACTATGGAGACGCTAATACACTCCAATATGTTTAACATGGGAAACATTATAAGATATAAAGACTTACTAACAGATACGGGGGAGTTGAAAACCAAACAACAATTAGAGGAACAAGGAATAAAGATGGATTGGTACATGAGAATGTAAATACAATCTAGATATGAAAAAGATGTTAAAATAGATGGTGTTAATTTGGGGACAACAGAATTAGATGAAATACTCACAGGAATGGAAGAAAAATGGATTTAAAAATGTACAGTTATCGACTACATATGGAGTTAGAGGAGAAACAAGTGAAAGAGACAATGATAAAATTGACAAGGAATTTTGGATACACAATTGAATTAGATAGATGGCAGCAACTATGGGAAAGAAACTATAAATTGACAATGGCGACTGCGTATAAAGAAAATATGTACAAAATGTTTTACATATGGCACATGTCTCCAGAAAGATTAGCTAAAATGTTTAAGGACAGATCTATGAAATATTGGCAATGTCATCAGATACCAGGTTTCTTCTACCACATGTGGGCGACGTGTGTAGAAGCTAAAACTTATTGGAATAAAATTAGAACATGGATAGAAAAGATGATACAACAACATATAGAATTAAGACCAAAAATATTCCTGTTGGGTATTCCACTAGGGAAATACAATAAAGAGAAAACATATTTAATTATTCATATAATCATGGCAGCTAGGATTGTGTTTGCACAAAATTGGAAAGCATTGAAAGCCCCCCCCAGAGGGAGAAGTGATTGGGAAAATACTGGAATGTGCAGAAATGAATAGACTAACAATGACAATTAAAGATAAGATAGAATCAGATTACTATGAAATCTGGGGAACTTTTTATTATTGGCTGAAAAGAGAATATGGTTAAAAGATAGTTAACATCAATTTAAATGGAAGAAGCAGATAAGGAGGGAGACCCAGGCGACACAGTATTGAATAACTGGAGGTTGTATAAATATTTATAGAAGTATATACCGAGAAGGTTAGATATTAATGTAAGAGAAAATTAATCTTATTGTATATAATACAGATAGGGAAATTTGGAGAGAGGAGTTGCTTGGACATTACCCCTGAATTGTATCTGAAGAGGAATGAGAGGGAAGAAAGGAGAGGAGAGAGAAAAGAGTAAAGGAGGGGAGAAGGAAGTAGGAAGGTTGGAGGAGAAGAGGAGAAGTGGGGAGAAAGGGGAGGAGAGTGGTGAAGGAAAGAGAAGAGGAGAAGAGGGAAGTAGGGAAAAGAAGAAAGGGAGAAAGAAGGTAGAGAAGAAGGAATGTGGATACAGTGAAAGGGGAAATAGGCGAGCAACACCAAAAGTCATGTGTATGTATTTATTTCATTTTATTAGAAGTATCTTATATATGAATGTAAAAAGAATGTATGTTAACATCTCATAAATATCACGGTATATGTATCGGGGAGAGTTTGGAAAAATAAAATTTTTATTAAAAAAAAGAAAGCTTGAACTTCTCATATTCAGGGTAATAAAACCCTGAACTATGTCTACATATTATGGGGCTGAGGGGGTTTCCATCTTGTTCGTTCACACTTTTCTCTAGCCTCTTTCTAACCAGTGCACTTCCTGGATTACCTATGGCAGGAGTGTCAAACTGCCAGGCTGCGGCCCGGTTGCATCATATGGGGGCCACGCTCACCCCAGTTCTGGCAATGCAAAAGTCACAATACGTCACAACACGTCATGTGACGCAGCGAGTTGGACACCCATGGCCTATGGGATGACATTGGAATGTAATATCCTTTTACAAAAACTCAGAGTTGTATAGATCATTATTTGTTTTTTAAATTTCAGATGAAATTACTGCTTGATCTGATCTTAGTCAAAAATTTTAAGGTAGAAAGTACCAAATACATTCCCAATTTTGCAATCTTTTCTTGCAAATTATCAAAATCAATTCCATTGAAGATATTTAGTGAGCACTGAGGCTATATCTCATAAAGATCATGGGTCATAAAGGAAATGAGAGCAATGAGCAAATCATCCCATCAAAGAAAAAAAGGCGGCGGGTGGGGGGAGATAAGGGAAATAAGATTTCCATTGAAGGTTGATGAAACCCTACACAGCAAAATGTTTTCAAGGCTCAGAACTATTAGTGTATAGAGTAGTTGAATTTGTAGCGTATTTTTTAAGCTTCTCACTCAGGATTTTTTCTGTGAATTTGTTTCAAGTTTTTTGTATAACTTGTATAATTGGAAAAAGGTTCGCATCTGAGAGGGGGGAGAGAGAAAGAGAGAATGAATGAATGAATGAATGAATGAGAGAAAGAAGTCCAAAGGGTACGGATCATTTGAATCTTGTCATCTCATTTATTTAATTTAATTTAATTTAATTTGAGAGATTTGTAAAAGTGGCATAAAATCTTGAATATAGAGTAGAGTAGAATAAAATAGAGCATAAACTTCATAAATTACAGTCCCTTTACATTTTAAGCTAATTTCTTGACATTTTATATCAACAAATGAAAGACTCACAAACTACAGGCCAGACTTCTTTGCAATATTGAGATGTATTTACTTTCATTTAAAAATAATTACTTCACTTATGCATTCATATTGTATGTCTGTAGATATCTCTTTTGTCCCCAGTTTTGATAATGCAATTTCTCTTGAGCTTGCATAAATGGTCCAGTATAGTGCTCACAATACCCTCTAAAGAGATGAGAAATTTGTGACCCTTCAGATCTTTCAATTTCCAGCATCCTTCACTAGCTCATGAAAATTGGATTTACTATACAGCAACATTTGCAGGAACTACATAAACCTGGGATCTCTCCTTCTTTGCAGTTATTTCCTAATGTCCTCTCCTTCAGAACTATCATGCAGCATGAAGATTAAAAATGAGCGGTCAACAATTCATTAATATTACATCAGTAATAAAATGCGTCCTGGAACCAATAATTTAGTGAAGGGGGAAAATGTTACCACATTTGGAACTTGCTCAAAATGTAATTTTAGCTCCAGTTTGATTGTATTGTTAATTATTGTCTTTGAAATATTACACATTCTTACAAAGTTGTATATAAGAGGCATGTATAAGGTGAGTGGAATGCATTGTACTAGTTCATAGATTGATGTCACTGCCAGGAAACCTGTCCTGCTCCTAAGTAGATGTTAAATGCTAGCATGCATATGCTTATTGAAAAGTTTTGTTAGCTAGAACTTTCAGGGTTTAATCAAGTTTGAGCAACATCCCTGAAGAGAACAGCTTGATGCCTCTTGAAAGGGAAGGGCATTTATGCTTGTGTTCAATCCAAAGGTGTTGTCTCTCTACAAGATAAACACAGATAAATTCAAAGGAGGTTTGAAATACTTCCCAGCAAGTCTAAACAACCAACACAGTGTATGATTGGAGATAAGTCAATAATTACCCTAAAATAATAATGATATCATCAGAATTTCTTAACAGTTAAATGAAGCATAAAATCTTAGTGTCAAGGAGAAAAATATGCTTGCCAGTGGCAATGAATATGAAGAAATCTAGGTTTGGTTTTGTTTTTAAATAATTCATAGGTTGAATACTGAGGGTTTGCTTTGCATCACTGCAGACCTATAAATTAGGGCGCTTTTGAGACCTACATGCAGCTGACTTCCAGAAAAATCTTTCTATGGTGTCTATTTCACAACATTACTTTCTCCCCCTTCCTCCCCAATCTCTTTCCAGTATTCAATCAGTATTAAATGAATTACATTTAATGTCTTACTACTAAAGACATGTTGGCCATCTGTATCCTAAGATCAAAGTTCTTCTATCCTGAAAATGTTATTGAAGCTATGAGTGGAAAGTCACAGCTTCTGCTCATAAAAGCAATAGAAAAAATATGTTGTGAAGTGTATATAAAATAGAGGGTGAAGTGGGGCAGAATAAAAAAAAATCAGCATTTTTGGCAGAAATGTATATTTGGAAAGAAAAAAATATCTATTTGAATTACTTCATGGTTGGGAAAAGCAAGCTAAAAGATTACTTACAATTTTCAACAGAGGCAGTTTCTTTTGCAGAATATGACTGTGGCTTCCAAGTTGCATTACAAAGTGATTGTGTTTGATGAATGTGAATAAATCACATTTCAGATTTTGTATCTGAAATTCAAAGGAGCTAGAAATGCTTGTCATGCAAGGTAAGGCTTCTTTACACAATACTGTATTCTGCCAAATATGATGCCATGGCATGGATAAAACCTCCATAGAATAAGCGTTCATTATAATAAAGCCTACTACTTGTTATATGTTTAGTTAAGAAATGTACCATCCACTCCTATTTTAAAAAAAACAACAACTTTTTTTTCCCTCAAGAGCTTTTCTGTAACATTTCTTTTAAAACCATTATAATTATTACTGGCCTCTGATGACAAGTGCTCTAACCACAAATTGTGCATCTAATGAAAACAGACATACTGTAGAAGAGAAAAAAAACCCCCAACCACTGGGCATACAAAGGCTACTAATTCCTGCCTGGTTTCGTTGAGCTCAGTCTGTGGAGTAGATTTGACTCTCTCTCTCTCTCTCTCTCTCTCTCTCTGTGTGTGTGTGTGTGAGAGAGAGAGAGAGAGAGAGGCAGGTGGCTTCTATATTGAGCAATCTGTATTCTCTGTTCACAAAAAACTGCCTGACTCCAAACACTTTGCGATCCAGCCCAAATATGTACAAGGCTGAACTGCATGTTGTGTGATGCAAGAGCATACAGGTAGTCCTTGAGTTACGATCATAATTGAGCCCAAAATTTATATTGCTAAGTAAAACATTCATTAAGTGAGTTTTGCCCCATTTTACAACTTTTCTTGTCACACTTGTTAGGTGAATCATTGCATTTGTTAAGTTAGTAACGTGGCTGTTGTGTGAATCTGGATTCTCCATTGACTTTGCTTGTCAGAAGGTAACAAAAGGTGATCACATGACCCCAGGACACTGCGACCATCATAAATATGAACCAGTCACCAAGCATCTGAACGGGGATGTACAAGGGTCATGTGAAAAACGGTCATAAGTCACATTTTTCAGTGCCGTTATAAGTTTGGACGGTCACTAAATGAACTGTTGTAACTCAAGGACTACCTATAGTAGAATCATTGAGGGAGGTATTTGTTACTATCTCTCTGCCACTGCATGAAAACCATACAGCAAACTTCAAAATATGATTTTATGGCCTTTTTATCTTTAATTAAAGTTGAAGCTTTGAGGTGGATATCAGGTCCTCCCTGCAGTCTCTGCAAGGCTGTTCAGCTGGAAAAACAGAGATGGTTGTTTTCTCTGCTTAAAAAGTAGCTGATTTATGGTCATTGGTGATGGTGATCAAGCAGAACAATGTAAAAACTAGCTGAGGAATTCTGGGAATTGATGTCCATATGTCTTAAGATGCCCATCCCCTGAGGTACAATGCCAGTACCCTCTTTGTGAAACATTATTTCATAAAGCCTGTTGTTAATGAATGAGTATTCCTCTACCAGAGGCTTATTTGTGTAATAAATATATATTTAATTTTCTAAAAAGCCAGGCATGCTCTTTGACTCAAGGTTGACTAATTTATACTGTCACAAAGCATTTTCTGTGCTCCTTGCAATTCATTCTGGCAACGGAACAGATTAATTTTCTACTGTGAAATGGTTCAGTAGAATTTCCTAGCTAGGGTTATCATAGCTGAATTTTCTAAAAAAAGAAAAAAACATGAGGAAAAATGTTTGTTCTTGTCCTCTGAGATAGACTGGACTAAAAAAAAAAAAGATTGGCCTAAAATCACTCAGTTTTTTTTGTTAGAGAGAAATTCTGAATCTCACATCTTCCCAGTCATTGTCTAGCACTTAATACATTCCTATGTATAGAGATAATATATTGTTTATAATTGTACATAATATAATCTTCAAATAAGCCATCATTCAGAAACACATATATTTTCTCACTTGATATTATATTCCTCCCAAATACCATTCTTCCTATTGCCTAGCCCCAGTGCTTTTTTCTGTTAAAAAAAAAAGGTGCCGTAACTCATACATGTCATACAACCCACCTTGCCTACCCTACAAGGTTCCATCCAAAAAAGGTGCCAGAACTCCATTCTGGGCATTCTATGACAAAAAAAGCCCTGCCTAGCCCAGTTAAATAAGTGACAAGAACAATAGCATAAGAAAGTTTGGGTCCTGTACCAGGGACAAGGAATCAGGGCAAAGGTTTGGATGGTGGAGGATGGAAGAAGAGAGGGAATATGGATCCTGGAATGGAGGACAAAAATATTGGATGGAGTAGGGAAGTGGGGAAAAGGCAGAATCCTGACAATAGGGTGAGTAGCAGGGATGTGATGGGTAGACAGCAAAGAGGATTGTATTGAAAAGGAGCACAATAACTTGGCAGAGATAGAGGTGAACTCTGAACTAGACTTGAGAGGATGGAAATAAAAAGAATTAATCAAGGGAGTCGAGAGAAACAGAGAAGAGTAGGCATTTAAAAGAGGGAATTGGTAATAAGAACAAAAGAAAGAATGATGGGATATTCACATGGACACAAAAAGAGAAAGAAGGTTGGGACATGTAGAAGGGGAAATTGCCAAGAGGTTCTCCCAGCCTCTGAAATAAAATGTTCAGTCCAAGATATTTAATCTCTTTTTTAAATCCCTTCTGGCTGGGATTCTGAATTAAAAATTAGACTTGCATGGGAAATATCAGATATTCAACCATCCAATGTTAGTAGCCTTTAGTAAACTGCTCCTGCCTACAGAAACTGTTCTAAAGCACAACTGTATAAGATGACACTCCATTCATTCATTTATTTATTTATTTGTTTTTTGTTTGTTTGTTTGTTTGTTTGTTTGTTTGTTTGTTTGTTTGTTTGTTTATTTATTTATTTATTTATTTGGATTTGTATGCCGCTCCTCTCTGAAGACTCGGAGCGGCTCACAACATATATATAAAACAATTTAATCTAAATCTGAACAAAAAACATTAAAAATAAAACCCCACACATACTCATCAGTCACACCACAATCAACAATCATCCCCAGGCCTGCTGGCAGAGGTAGGTTTTTAAATTCTTTCGGAAGGCCGGAAGAGTCGGAGAAACGCGGACTTCAGGAGGCAGTTGGTTCCAGAGGGCGGGCGCCACAACAGAAATCCTTCCCCTTAGGGCCCGCCAGACGACATTGTTTCGCTGACGGGACCCGGAGGAGGCCGACCCTGTGTGCTCTCACCGGTCGTAGAGAAGTATGTGGCAGAAGGCGGTCCCGTAAGTATCCTGGTCCCATGCCATGAAGGGCTTTATAGGTAATAACCAACACCTTGAATTGGGCTCGGAGACCAATAGGCAACCAATGCAGCATGCGGAGAGTTGATGAAATGTGGGCACAACGAGGAAGGCCCACAACTGCTCGCGCAGCTGCATTTTGCACTAATTGTAGTCTCCGAACACTCTTCAAGGGTAGCCCCATGTAGAGAGTGTTGCAGTAGTCGATCCTTGAGGTGACAAGGGCATGTGTGACTGTGAGGAGAGACTCCCGATTCAAGTAAGGACGCAACTGGTGCACCAGGCGAACCTGGGCAAATGTCCCCCTTGCCACTGCCGACAAATGATGATCCAATGTCAGCTGTGGATCGAAGAGGACTCCCAAGTTGCGAACCTTCTCTGAGGGGTTTATAGATTCACCCCCCAGGGTAATCGAAGGACGGATAGAAGTGTCCTTGGGAGGCATCACCCACAGCCACTCTGTCTTATCGGGGTTGATCCTTAATCTGTTAACACCCATCCAAACCCTCACAGCCTCCAGACACCGGCACATCACCTCAATCGCTTCACTGATATGGCCAGGAGTGGAAATGTACAGCTGAGTATCATCAGCATACTGATGGTATCTCACTCCGTGGCAGTGGATGATCTCACCCAGTGGCTTCATGTAAATGTTAAAAAGTAGGGGGGAGAGAACCGACCCCTGAGGCACCCCACATGGGAGTAACCTAGAGGTGGACCTCTGGCCCCCCACAAACACCGACTGCGACCGACCAGTGAGATAGGAGGAGAACCACCGCAATACGGTGTCCCCCACTCCCAATCCCTCCAGCCGGCGCAGAAGGATACCATGGTCAATGGTATCGAACGCCGCTGAGAGGTCAAGAAGCACCAGGACAGAGGACTGGCCTCAATCCCGGGCCCACCAGAGATCATCCATCAGAGCGACCAAAGCAGTTTCGGTGCTGTAGCCGGGCCTGAACCCCGACTGCAGAGGGCCCAGATAATTGGCTTCCTCCAGAGACCGCTGGAGCTGATGCGCCACCACCTTCTCGACAACCTTCCCCACAAAGGGAAGGTTGGAGACCGGACCATAGTTGATCAAAATTACTGGATCCAGGGAAGGCTTCTTGAGGAGGGGGAGCACAAGTGCCTCCTTTAAGGGAGCCGGAAAGGACCCCTCCCTCAAAGAAGTGTTGACGATCTCCTGGATCCAGGTACGTGTCACCACCCTACTGGCTAAAACCAGCCAGGAGGGACACGGGTCCAACAAACAGGTGGCAGAACTTACAGATCCATGGTTGCGTGTTGGCTCAAAATGCTTAGGCGTGGCTAAACAATTAATGTATGGATAGGAAGTATTGTTAATGTCATCAAATTATTTTAATTAAATGTAAATATGTGGCCCGCACACTATGCAAAATCTAAATATAGCTTTTGTTCCGAAAAAGATTTCCTGCCCCTTTTCTATAGTTAAGTGCTATAGAGTTGCTACTTTTGTGCAATATTCCTGCGTTCAATTCTACAATTAAATAATTTTAGCCTATGGAAGGTAGTTTTAGATTAAACCACCTCCCATAGGCTAAAATTATTTCAGTGATGCATTATTTCAGTAGCTAATTGGAAACAAAAATAAATTAGTTGTAGAAAAAGTTTGTATATCTTTTTTAAAAGTAGAAAATAACACCTGTAGTTGTGTATATACCTGGCTAATTAGCAGCTCAAAAATATTTTTTCATAATAAGAAAGGACATTTCTATAATCAGCATCCACTTGTACACCTATGCTAATCAGGTCTGGATATTGCTGCTTGCCAGTATCACATATTAATTTAGATTATGTATGGGGAATACATAAATTGCTGGCTTTGACTTTAATTCTGTTTCTGTAGTACATGCTGACTTTACTTCGTGTGACTTGTTCCATTCCACATTCCAAACACTGTTCACATGTAGTTATTCTTGCTGGTACATTCTCAGTTTTTCAATTACCTAAAATGTTTTAGAGAAGTGTGTTCCCATCTTCGTTATCTTGTAAATATTTGGACTTCAGTTCCCACAATTCTTAGTGATGTTTATACTG
This sequence comes from Bothrops alternatus, assembly GCA_034064705.1. Classification (NCBI taxonomy): domain Eukaryota; kingdom Metazoa; phylum Chordata; class Lepidosauria; order Squamata; family Viperidae; genus Bothrops; species Bothrops alternatus. Next base: position 22,280 of record JARGCV010000086.1, read on the forward strand.
GTTGGAGAATTCTGGGAGATGAAGTCCATGCATAGAATGGCAACCATATTGATAATGGCTGATTTAAAAATTAAATCAGATATCTACATGCTTTAGCCATCAACGCAACTAGAAATAATTCTCACATCTTGGAGCTATTGATGCAACAAGCTTTTATATTTGCATATGCTGTACCTCCCAGGGATATTTCAATGATTTATTAATGAACTGGATCATGATCAGCATTACTTCACATACCCATTAAGATGTTTTGATATATAGTTTCTCTTAAGAAATTTTGGCTCAGAATTATGTTGCTTTTCTTTCTTTCTTAGTTTAGATACATAATCGCAAAACTTATTCCAGAATAATGGAAAGAATTAGTTTTTCAAGTGTTGAGAAATGCTCAACAGACATTTTCTGCTAAACTGAGACATGATGGTATTCATCTACAACACCTACAATTGCTGAGTAGCTTATGTTGTCTTCTAAGCATGCCGCCATGGGCAATGCCAGTTATGTGAATCTGATAACACATGAATGCTGAAGCAAAATATGAATCTAGAATTACTCAAAGCTATAGACCCTTTTGAATAAAATCCACTAAAATCCCAAAACATTAAACATTTTTTAAAAAAACTATAATTACATATGGAACTGTATATGGATTTAACCCAAGACTCCTGTTATTACTGGGTTCATTAAAAGCACTAAACCATGGTGCAATTTGTAAACCATGTTTTATGACTTGGCATATTATGTGGGCCCAGACAATAGTGGTTTATTTTTTTTTATTTTTTTGAAGATTAAACAAAGTTGGTTTATTTTGCAGAAGAGAAAAATATCAGAGAGACAGCTTTATGATACATATATTTATGATAGAGTCCCTGTAACAGTATATAATTCACCATTTGGATTGTCTACCTCAGGCATAATCGGCTGCATCTGCTTCAGAGTGAGTGATGCCCAGGTGGAGGAGGTTGTAGGCAATAGTGGTTTATTAATAAATTCTAATTAAACAAATTATGGCTTACCACAATGCACACATTCACTCTATGAATGCTTTTATAGGAAATTATCTTAGAAAGAGAGAACATTTGGGAATTAATATCATGCTTACTCTCAAGTATTTGCATTTTAAGGGAGATAGCTGGGGTATCATAATGAAGTAGCCATACAGAAATAGCACGTCTCAAATATGAGGCTGGTTTCGGTTAAGACACTGCAGTCATCTTTTTAGATATTCTGTGCAGTGGTGGGATTCAAATAATTTAACAACTGGTTATCTGGCGGAGGAAGTGGGGAGGGTGCTGCCATGAGACAGGAGGGGGGAGCTGCTCCATGAACCCCGCAACCGCTTGTTGTGCTAAAGGGCCCCAGCAGCCAGGCCTACCACACCCCGACACTTGTCACGCCTCACCTGTTCAATAGTGACTTCTCCCATTTTCTCCTTTTTCCTCCTCCTTTGAACAGCCCTTCGCTCCTGTTACTGCTTTTTCAGTCCCAGAGTTGTGACTGGAACCTGTGCAGAGGGCCTTTGGAAACGAAGCCCCGCAGTGATCGGGTGGAGTGGGAACCATTCCCTTCACTTTCGGACCAGCTCTGAAATGAACTAGAACAGGGGTAGGCAACCCAAAACACTCAAAGAGCCACTTGGACCCGTTTCCCACCAAAAACAAAACACCGGGACCGCAAAACCCTTTTGATATCTAAAATGAAGATAACACTGCATATATCCTTTTTTACCTTTATTATAGGAGTGTCTGTGTGTGTGTGTATGTATGTATGTGTGTGTGTCTCTCTCTATCTGCCCTTGGTCTGCCAATCCTCTTCCCCCACTCTCTTTTTCTCTCTCTCTCTCCCTCCCTCCCTCCCTCCCTTTCTCTCTCTTTCTCTCTCTCTCTTTCTCTCCCCTTCTCTCTCCCTCTCTCCTATCTGCTGCTCACCTGGCAAGCTGGCTTCAAGCTGTTCTCCAACAAGCTCAGGGGGTAGGCGACCTTGGCTCTTTTATGACTTATGGACTTCAACTCCCAGAATTCCTGAGTCAGCATAGCTGGGCTAGCTAACTCTCTCCTGCCCTTCCTGCTTCCTGCTTCCTGCAGAGACGCAGCAAAGGGAGGAGCTCCACCCAATAAGCTTTTCAGCTCCTTGGAGAACACTGTGAGTGCACTCTTTTTTACACACACACACACACACACACACACACACACACACACACACACACACACACACACACACAGAGAGAGAGAGAGAGAGAGAGAGAGAGAGAGAGAGAGAGAGAGAGAGAGAGAGAGAGAGAGAAGCGCAATTGCCTCACTCTGTCTCTGTCTCTCTCTGCAAATGGCAGAGAAAGCTGGGAGCCACAGGGGAAGGTTCAAAGAGCCGCATGCGGCTCCAGAGCCACAGGTTGCTGACCTGTGAACTAGAAGGAGTGGCTCAAGGACTCCAATCTGGCTTTTCAGCAAGCAAGGTGATTGGAGGCATGTGAATGCACTCTCGTCTGCTGTCTCAAAAAACGGGGGGTTTCCCCCCACTGCTGGATTTATTTAAGTAAACTTTTTAAAAAGTTAAACAGTGTGGCAGCAAAAATCCAGAACGGGGAAAAAACCCCAGTTTTTTGAGACGCCAGACTAGCATGCATTCACATGCCTCCAATCCCCTTGCTTGCTGCAAAGCCAGATTGGAGTCCTCGGACTGCTCGTTTCATCCCATTTCGGAGCCGGTCCAAAAGCAAAGGGAATGGTTCCCACCCACAAAATTGCTGTGGGGTTTTCTTTCCAAAGATCCTCTGTACAGGCTCTGGACAAACCAAGATCCGAGACTGAAAAAGCAACAGGAGCAAAGGGCTGTTCAAAGGAGAAGGAAAAAGGAGAAAGTGGGAGAAGTCCAAGGGAGACTTCCTCTGTCACCATGCAACCGGAGGTGGGGGGGAGGCCATTGATCTGGACGTGCTGCATAGTAGCAGCAAGCGGAGGCAGGGGGGAGCCTTCTCCTGTCTGCCTCTGCTTGTTGCCGCCATGCAGCACATCCTGATCGCCTGCCTTGCCCGCCCCCCTTTGCCTCTGCTTGCAGGGTGATGGAGGAGGTCTCCCTTGGGCATGGAACAGGGCGTCAGCTTCAGCTGGTGTTTTGGAGAACTTCCTCCATCACCCTGAGGAGTGTGAGAGTGGCAAGATCCGAATGGCTGAAGGGAGGAACTGAGAGAGAAAACCTTAGCATCGGATTGAAAAAAACTTGGAAAAAATGGAGATGGGAAGGCCAGGAGTGGAGACTCAGATTTATCATAACTGGTTCACCAAATTCAACAAAAAGTTAGGTGTCAGTTCTGATGAACCAGTACGAACTAACTGAATCCCACCATTGATTCTATGGCTTAAATATGATTAAATATTAAAGGGAATAAGCTTTTGGTTGCATAGGAAAAACATCCATACAATTTTAAAATAAAAGTTGCTCCAAATTATTTTGACAGCCAAATAATAGATTTTGATCAAAAACATTTTAAGATTAATTTTCCCATTTAGCTATAGCTGCTGGGACTTTTCTATCCACTGTCAAACAGTTGACCACAGGCATGACCAACATTTTGGCTTGCCTGGACCACACTGAATGAAGAGAAATTGTTTGGGGATAAAATATAGAACATAGTTAAAGTAGCTGAAAAGCATGTAATAATATTAAAAGTTTACGATCTTGTGTGGCCACATTACTAGCTGTCCAGGGCCACATGTGGTCTGTGGGTGCGTTGGACCTGCCTGATCTACATTATTCTAAACATGACTAGCTGTAATTTGAATTTCCACAAGCTGAACAGTACTTGACCTCCCTCTTGTGGTTATATATAATTTCTGAACATTGCTTTTGTTTTTCCAATCAGATTTCTTTATCCAACTTATAATTCCAATATGCTATACTTTATTTTTCTGGAAGATACTTATTATAATATGGGTTTCAAAAGTTCATCAGATCTTCTCCTCCTTCTCCTTCTTCTTCTTTTTGAATGATAATAGTGGGTGAGAGGGGATTTGAGAATCATCATATTTTGTCATTCCAAATGCCAACCTATTATCCTTGGAAGGAACTGAACACTCACTCTTCACAGGCAAAAAGAGATTTTATTTATATGTCAATTTTGTATGCTGCCATGATCACATAGTAGGCTCTCAGTGATTAATGTTATTAAGACCTAAAATTGTGATAAACCTAACAAGAAGCATAAAAACTATACAACAAAAAATTAAACATTCATAATCAAAAAGTTCCCTTTCCTCAAAACTTCTCTGAGACAATTCCATTTTAACTAGCTTCCAAAATATCTCGGACTTGCTGTTAACCTGGCTTTTGGAGAAAAGCTACTCCATGAAACTGCAACTATTACTGTGAAGCATAGCTCCTGGGCTTTGTCCCCTTCACTTTCCACTTATCATCATCATCATCATCATCATCATCATCATCATCATCATCATCATCATCATCATCATTTCTTGCATGGGGACCGTACGGAGTTAGTGAGAAGAAAAGGAAATTTACCCTCAGAGTTCTTCCCCATGGTGAACTTTTCCACCATAACTGACCACCCAAAGATCTTCCTTGCAAACATTCGCTGAAAAGGAGTAGGATAGGTAGATACAAAGCAGGCACACTGAATGTTCCCACTCCTAGAAGTAATGAGAGGATAATTCTTAATAAAACCAGGGGGTTTTTTTGTCATAGAATTAACCGGAACAGAGTTCCAGCACCTTTTTTTGACAGATTTTTCAGAGATGCGTTCTTTTCCTATTGTTGCCCTTCCTATCCTCGTTTGCAGGCGGGGTCCCCTCCGGAGCTGTCTATCTCCTCTAGGAGGAGCCATGAGGTGCTAGAGCACCACAGCCAGAGCATGGCTTGATTGGCTGGGTCGGACCATGTGGCGTGGAAGCCGATGGTGGCGGCGGGAGACACATAAACATGGAGGCCATCTTTCACGAGAGGGTGAATGAGCCTTTTGCCTTCCCTTACAGAAGGTGGGGTATATGTGAGGTTAAAAAGAGGCGATGTGAGAGGAAAGAAAGGTGGCTGGCGTGGAAGCTTGCCGCACAGCGAAACTTTGCTGTGTCAGTTCCTTGGATAGTTCAAAGGCTGGGATGTCTATGAAAATCTCTTTTTAATCTTTTATACTTTATATTCAAACTGCAGAGGGGAAGAATAAGTATAAAGCCAATGTCTTGTGATTTGGAGGTATTATTATTATTAATAATATATATTAATTATGTATTAGTCAGATGTAAAGGCAGACCTACAGTATGAGGTTTAATCAGATCTATTTATTAAATTGGGTTTAACTTAAAGGTAAATTAAAAGTAAACTGTTCAGTGACAAAGTTTCAACTTTAATTTTTCAAGTCAATATCCATATTAAACTCCAAATCTAAATTTTTCCACCTTGTTTGACAACATCTTAAAAATAATTCAATTTTTTACAAGCAACCAAATTTTGTTTTTTTGGGTCAATTTCATTCCACATAGAAAGCTGACATTCCCACTCATTAAACTAAATGGGTATACCAGTGGTAAATGTCCCAAAAGATTAATAAAATGCCTTCTTGTAATTTAAAGCCACACAGTGCGTGGTAACATTAATAGCATTAACTTACCTTAAACAAAATCCCAGTCTTTTAGATACACTAAAAATTGAAGGTTTTTTTTTTCAACTACAAAGGTAAACCTTGTAGGGTAGGCAAGGCGGGTTGTATGACGTGTGAGAGTTATGACACTTTTTTTTTTACTTTTTACAAAAAAACCACTGGATAAAACTGTTTTTTTTTTTCCTTGTTGCCCTGGCTCATTCAAGCTATAAGGAACTTAAAAAGTGGTGATTTTTTTTTTCTAGGATGCATGTTCTATCTCCCTTGTTATAGTCATGTGCTGCATTTAGGGCTTAGATAGCTTTTTGGCTGTGATGGAGAACAATTGGTTGCATTGGGTTCTCAGAGTTCTAAAATGGGTAGAAATCTTATAATCTTACTGACAACGTAAGTCATCTTTGCTGTTATTCTTTAATATCTTCCTCCACACTGTGCACATTCTGCAGAAATATTTGAATGAGGTGGTCAGCAACTTCTCATTATCTGTTCCTTACGCTGGGATTTCATTAAGTAAGAAGTCATGGTTCTTACGGCTCATTTTCTTTCACCCGATTCTGTATCCCTCTAACTGGAATCCTGAGATATATTTGAGACTAATGTTGCCAGAATTCTGAAGCAGGGGTTTCTAGGAATCCCCAATAAATCTAGAGGTCACAAAGCTGAGAAGGCTGTACTAGCGTGTTAAGTAAATCGTGTGCCTATTATTTTCAGGGAAAGCATTGTTCCTCCAATCCTTTTTGCAACAGCAGATGGCGATAACACCTAAGGGGAGACTGCTTCACCTGCTAGGTTTTAAAATGTGTGGATTGGACCACAAAATGTGTGGATTGTTACGTTAACGGTGTCTTCCCTTGGTATAGTGTGAATAATAAGATCTTCATGAATCCAAATATGGAGCAAATTGCTCTAACCATCCCTGCTACCAGTTAAGATCTCCATAAGTACCATGGCAAATTTGAATTGCAAAAAAACCAATAGATTCTCAATCTTCCTAATGCTGTGACCCTTTAATACAGTTCCTCATGTTGTGGTGACCCCCAACCCCCCATCCAGAAGGCCAGGGAGGGGGGGCAGGAAGGCCGCTCCGCCGGCTCCACCCAGCCTGGTTGGAGAAGTGCCATTCCTCTCCCTCTTTTTCTCTTTCTTCCCCCTCTCTCTTTCTCTCTTTCCTCTCTCTTTCTATTTCCTCTCTTTCTCTTTCCTTTCTCTCTCTCTTCCCCCCTCTCTTTCTCTCTTTCCTCTCTCTTTCTCTTTCCTTTCTCTTCTCTCTTTCCTCTTTCTCTTTCTCTTTCTTCTCTTTTCCTGTTTCTCTCTTTCCTCTCTCTCTTTCTCTTTCCTCTCTATCTCTTCTTTCTCTCTCTTTCCTTCTTTTCTCTCTTTTTCTCTTTCCTCTCCCCTCTTTCTCTCTTTCCTCTCTCTTTGTCTCTCTCTCTCTTTTTCTCTCTTTCCTCTTTCTTTCTCTCTTTCCTCTCTCTCTTTCTCTCTCTCTCTCTTTCTCTCTTTCCTCTCTTTCTATATTATATTATATTATATTATATTATATTATATTATATTATATTATATTATATTATATTATATTATATTTATTCAATTTCTATACTGCCCCTCTCCCGTAGGACTCGGGGCAGTTTACAACCCAATAAAAACATATAAAACAATAAATATTTAAAATTAAATTAAATTAAATAAATACAAGGCTGTTACTAAAAACCTGTTAAAAAGCCCAATTCTAAAACCCGAACAGCCTTGTTTAAAAATTTAAAACCCGAGGAGATCTAGGCCAGGCCGGCTTGATTGAAGAGATGAGTCTTCAACTCTCTTCTGAAGGTGCGGAGATCATGACACGTCCGGAGTTCAGGGGGGAGCTCATTCCACATCGTCGGTGCCCCCACAGAAAAGGCTCTCCCCCTGGGCGCCACCAGCCGACACTGCTTAGCCGATGGCACCCTGAGGAGGCCCTCTCTGTGGGAGCGAACTGGTCGATGGGAGGTATTTACTGGCAGAAGGCGGTCTTGTAAATAACTGGGTCCTATGCCATGGAGCGCTTTAAAAGTGGTAACCAGTACCTTGAAGCGCACCCGGAAAGCCACCGCGCAGGATGGGGGCCATTCGTGCCCGCCAGGGTGCCCCCACTACCACCCGCGCGGCTGCATTCTGCGCCAGTTGAAGCCTCTGCGTGCACTTCAAGGGGAGCCCCCTGTAGAGAGCATTACAATAGTCCAGTCTGGAAGTGACGAAGGCATGGTGACCGTGCGTCCTTATCTAGGAAGGGGCGCAACTGGCGTACCAGACAAATCTGGTAAAACATCCTCCCGGCCACGGCCGTCAGATGGTCCTCAAGGGACAGCCGTGAATCTAGGAGGACTCCCAAGTTGCGAGCCCTTCCCGTGGGGGCCACTGACTCGCCCCCGATAGACAGCGATGGAGTCAGCTGGTTGTACCGGGACGACGGTAACCACAGCCACTCAGTCTTGGAGGGGTTGAGCTTGAGACCGTTCTTCCCCATCCAGATCCGCACGGCCTCCAGGCACTGGGTCAGCAGGTCAAGAGTTTCATTTGGGTGGTTCGGGTGGAAATGTACAGCTGAGTATCATCAGCGTACTGATGGAATTCCACCCCAAAACCTCGGATGATCTCACCCAGCGGCTTCACATAAATGTTGAACAACAAGGGCGAGAGGACGGACCCCTGAGGTACCCCACAATCAAGGGGCCTCGGGTCGACCTCTGACCCCCTGTCAACACAAACTGCATCCAGCCAGAGAGGAAGGAAGAGAACCACTGAAACACGGTGCCCCCTATACCCAGCCCTGCCAGCCAGCGCAGCATGATACCATGGTCGATGGTATCAAAAGCCGCTGAGAGGTCCAATAGCACCAGGATAGAGGAGCAACCCCTGTCCCGGGCCCGCCAGAGATCATCCACCAATGTGACCAAAGCTGTTTTTGTGCTGTAACCCGGCCTGAAGCCTGACTGGAACGGGTCCAGGTACGACGATTCCTCCAGGTGCTGAGGGAACTGTCGAGCAACCACACTCTCAACAACCTTCGCAACAAAGCGAAGGTTGGAGACAGGACGGTAATTAGATAGAACAGCCGAGTCCAAGGCGGGCTTCTTGAGGAGGGGTCGCACCACCGCCTCTTTCAAGGCAGCGGGGAAGACACCCTCACTCAACGAGGTGTTGATAATTGCCTGGAGCCAGCTTCGCGTCACCTCACTGGAGGCCAGTACCAACCAGGAGGGACACGGGTCCAATAAACATGTGGTTGCTCTAAGACCTCCCAGCAACCTGTCCACATCATCAGGTGTCACGGAGTCAAGCTCAGCCCAGATAGCAGTCTCAAGACCGGCCTCAGCCACTTCTGCTGGACCGCCTTCGTTGAAGTTAAAGCCTTCCCGAATCTGAGCGATTTTGTCATGCAGGTATTGCACAAAATCCTCAGCTCTTCCCTCCAAGGGGTCCCCCCTCACCTCCCGATGAAGGAGGGAGCGGATTACCCTAAACAGGGAGGCTGGGCGGTTATCTGATGACGCAATAAGGGCAGTGACATAAGAACACTTCTCTGCCCTTATTGCCACTAAGTAAGTCCTAATATGGTCTCTTACTCGTGTTCGGTCAGACTCAGAGCGACTCGCCCTCCAACTGCTCTCTAGGCATCTTTTCCGGCGCTTCATCTCCCTCAGCTCCCCGTTAAACCAGGGAGCCGATCGAGAACCACGCCGGTTCAGAGGCCGCAAAGGCACAACCCTATCCAAGGCATCAGCAGCTGCCCTATCCCAGGCAGCTACCAGCGCCCCGACCGAGTTGTGTGTTATATGTGTTAGAGCCTCCGGTATTGGCCCAAGCTCCGTCTGGAACCTCTCGGGTTCCATCAGTCGCCTGGGGCGGTACCAAACAATTGGTTCTGCCTCCCTGCAGTGGGGTGTAGCGGTCAGAAAGTCCAAGCATAGGAGAGAGTGATCTGACCATGACAAAGGTGTAATAACTATATTTCTCGTATCCAGATCACTCTCTTCCTCTTTCCCCCCTCTCTTTCTCTCTCTCTCTTTCCTCCCTCTCTCTCTTTCTCTCTCTTTCCTCTTTCTTTCTCTCTTTCTCTCTCTCTCTTATGGCAGCATCGTTGGGGGTCTCCGCCACCCCCGGCCTGGCCTCTGCTGCATCCTCAGCCAAACAGGCGGGTAGGGGGAGCAGGACAAGAGGTAGCGGCTCCGGTGGCAATGGCGGTGGCACAGCTGCATCATTGGGGTCCCCGCTGCCCCCGGCCCAGCCGTTGACCCCGCTGGGACTCCACACTGCCCGGTCTCGCCCTCTGCCCATCGATGTATTTGCAGGGCAGCTGGTGCCATGCAGCCCCTGCCAGCCCCTCCGCCAGCCCGGCTGCTCCCCCAGGCATCCCTCTTGTCTTGGTGCCCGCCTGAGCCACTTGGGGGGCAGCAGGAAGAAGAAGGGGAGGAGGAAGAGGAGGGCAAGGAGGAGGACTCTCTCCTCTCCTACCATTGCTGCATCTCCCTCTTCCTTCCTGGCAGCCTGGATTCCGGTGCGCCTTCCCGGCCAGCAGGGCCAATGGTCGGGCTGGCTGGGGATTGCAGGGGCTGGTCTTCCTTGGGCCACGGCTTGTGGGAGGGCTGGCCCACTCAGCGGAGCGTCCAATGGGTCACTCCCAGCAGGGATCCTGGGGCTTCCCCAGGCGGCTCCAAGGCCACAAGGTCCTGGCCACGCTTCTCCCAGGGGGTGAGGCACCCGGGCACAGGGCCAATCAGGAGCCCTGCAGGAGGTAAGTCCACCTGAGAGAGAGAGAGAGAGAGAGAGAGAAGGGAAGTGAAAGTGCCTCTCTGTCTCTCTCTCTCTCTCTCTCTGCAAATGGCGGAGGAGGCCATGCGAAGAAGGATGCGGAGCGGTGTCTCGGTTCCTAAGACCATCGGAAATATGTGTTTTCCGATGGTCTTAGGCGACCCTTGTGAAAGGATCGTTTGACCCCCAAAGGGGTCGCGACCCATAGGTTGAGAACCGCTGCAATAGAAGAAAAAATAGTATCTGCATATTTGGGGAGGAAAGGAGGAGGAACAGTGGAGGGATTCAGCTGGTTTGCACCACTTTGGTAGAACCGGTAACTAATTTTTTGTTGCCCAGGCCCAGAATGGACTTCTGGAAGCAGCATCCACACGGAGAACCAGTTGTTCTCATATTTGAATCCAACTACTGAGGAGGAAGATAATTTGATTCAATAATTGATCATTAAATTGCATTGATCACCCCAATTATCTGTTGAACAGATAGCAAGTTCACAGGTACAGAAATACTAGAGAACCTGACATTCAAGTTGAAGCCAAGTTTTAAAAACACTACTCTAAGGGATAGCACTGCCCAGAAAGATCAAGGAATGGTTGAGCAAGCTGTTTTCAAATTTTAAAAATAGATGACCAAGGGGAGTTTGAGGAATTTTGTGGAAGTGGTCTTAACAAGCATTTGCTATTTCAACAACCAAGGGAAGATAAAGACAGTAGTATGGTTTAGCAAAGTCAGTCTTTCCTGCTACTTTGCAAATACCCAGCCTATTCCCATTTTCTCATGAACTGGTGCAGCCAGACCTGTTTAAATATGTGGTAGAGATAACTTCAGATTTATATGCCATATTTATACTGTATGCTTGCTTTTTTTCCTAAATAATGTCTTTACAAGTTAAAATGAACTTTAAAAAGGGTGACTTGCCTGTACTACATTCTTTTTCGGTAGGCCTATTGAAGAAAATTAGCAATTATGTCTCATTTAAATAATTTTATTTATTTATATTTATATTTTTATTTATTGACTATATATCCCACCTTTACTATTTTTACACGTAACTCAAGGTGGCGAACATATTCAGCACACCTTCTGCCTCCTATTTTCCCTACAATAACAATCTTGTGAAGTGAGTTGGCCTTAGAGAGAGTGACTGGCACAAAATCACCCCTCTGGCTTTCATGGCTAAGGTGGGACTTGAACTCATGACCTCCCAGCTTGAGCCTTAAGGACTAGACCAGCAGTTCTCAACCTGTGGGTTGTGACCCCATTTGGGGTCAAACGACCATTTCACGGGAGTCGCCAAACAACGCAGTCCGCCATTTCCCCCCCCTTTTCCTTAGCTGTGCTACTCCCTCTTATTCTATTGGCTTTTGAAAGCCAATAGAATAGACTCTATTCAAGAGACTCTATTCTTTGGCATTTGAAAGCCAATATAAACTAAGGAAGTTTCGGTTTCGGAGCACGTGGCAGAAAGCGAGACAGATAACAAGCAGCAGAAAGTGAGAGAGAACAAGCAGCAGAAAGCAAGAGAGAGAAGAAGCAATAGCAGTAAGTTTCATCTCTGGCCTGCTGCTGAGCTTCCTCTGCTTGGCCACCGGATACCCCAGCGGCCCCAGAATACCCTGCCTGCATTTCCTGCAATTTTGCAGCTGGCCCAGCGGCTAAAAAACATCCAGTGGCCGCCAGCACTTCTTGTAATTTTGCAGCTGGCCTCCCCTCGTGCAGCCCGCCCCACACCCTCTCCGCCTGCCACTGATCACAGCAGACAAGCCGGGGGCCACTGGGGAAGGCCGAGGCCAAAGATCCCGGCCCAGCGGCTACAAAACACCCCGCGGCCGCTGGCATTTCCCATAAATTTGCAGCTGGATTCCCCTTGTGCAGCCTGCCCCGCGCCCTCTCTGCCTGCCACTGATCGCAGTGGGCAAGCCAGGGGCCATCGGGGAAGGCCGAGGCCAACGAGCCTGGCCCAGCGGCTAGAAAACACCCCGCTTCCATTTGTTGCCATTTATTCTCTTAAAACTGATTTAATTGTTTTGTTTATTTCTGATCCACGAAACCTATAACCTCCATGCCATTTCTCACTCTTCTTATTCCTTTCTGCTTTGCTTTTTATTCCCTCTCTTTCATATACTTTCTTTCATCTTCACTGAAAGAAAATCCCTCCAGGTCCCCACTATAATCTATGGTTCAAATGAAAGCAGCCTGTTCTTATTTATTATTTACTAACTTTCTGTAAATTTTGGTCCCACATGTAAAGGCAGGGTAAACATGTATTAAAATACATGCAGCAGCGGCACAGCATTAATGGTGGCCGGGGCTGTCTTTCTTGCCACGCCCATTTGGTGACCACACCCACTTGGCCACGCCCCCAGCACCCAGTGATTTATAAGTGGGTTTCAGGTTGCAGTTTGGCCACTCGGTCTCTAAAGGTTTCGCCACCACTGGAATAAACTCTCCTGAATAGAGTCTAATTCTACTGGCTTACCTCCCTTGGGCTGGGCCAGCTGGTGGCCCAGATGGTGGTTGCCCTGCGCCCTCGCTGTCGCGTGCTGCTGCTGCATGCATTTTAATGCATGTTTACCCTGCCTTTACATGTGGGACCAAAATTTACAGAAAGTTAGTAAATAATAAATAAGAACAGGGGGCTCCTTGTAGACCAAAGGGCATTACCCTAAACTGATAACTGCCCAATGGACAGTTGAAAGCTGTCTTCCACTCATCCCCCTGCTTTATTCTGACCCTATAATAAGCCTCACAGAGATCTAATTTCGTGAAAACCTTCCCTTTGCCCAAGTTAGCTAGAAGGTCTTTCATAAGCGGTAGGGGGTACATATGCTCCAAGCACACTGCGTTAATTCTGCAGAAGTCTACGCAGAGTCACAGGCCCCCATCCTTCTTCTCCTGGAACAGCACTGGTGCTGCTATCCGGGAGTGAGCTGGCTGTATGAAACCCCGTGCGAGGTTCTTATCGATGTAACATCTCAACTCTTGTAGCTCTAACGGGGTCATCGGGTACATTCTGGGTTTTGGCAACTTAGTATTTCAATTGCACAATCGGTTGGGCAATGGGGTGGCAGGCTGTCACACTCCCGTTCACTGAATACAGCAGCAAGGTCCTTATAAACTGCTGGAAAGCCAGGACCACCTCCCTCTTGCACTGCCTTGAATCCCTCTGTTCCCGTTTCTACCTCATCCTTCCCTGGTTGGGGCGGTTGAGGACCTACTCCACGTCGTAAATGACGACACCCCTCAGCCTACCACATGCTTGGGGTCCATTTATCCAACCAGGCCAAATCTAGGATAACTGCCTCAGTCATAGACGGGACTACTATGAACCGGAGGGTCTCCCAATGTTTACCTATATCCATCCACAGCAGTTCTGTGACTAAAGTGGCGGGGGCCCCACCCAAAAGAGACCCGTCTACCTGCTCAATTAGGGCCTGGTATTTGGTAGACTGCCCCGTGAGTGGGCTTGTTAGTGTGATTGGAATGGCAAAAAGCAGTATGGGTTGACTCACCATGGGATCCTCCGCTGGGTCTCTATCATCATACTCCTCCAGAACTGGTGTTTGGTGACCTGGGGACGGTTGGAGGGATCCCCCCTCCACTTGGCAGGCAACCCTAGACCTTTCCGTGGTCTTTTTTGGCATGGCCCCTGGCTTACCGGTGGCGGTTGGTGTGCTGGGCACCGCTGGGATCAGACATTCGGCTACCCTGTGGTCTGGCCGGTTACACCTAAAACACTGGAAGACCACCCTGGGACGCAGACTAGGAACTGAGGTTTGCCCGCTGGTTTTCTTTGGCTGCTCAACACCCCGCCGGGGGTTTGGTGATTCGTCTGGTGGTCTTTGGAACTCCCGCAAACCTGCATCCAACTCCGTCACCACCCAGAACCATTCTGGAAGTCAGCATGGGATTCCACTCACAACACATGCACAATGCAGTTCTTTGTCCAAGCCAGTCCAGAATTGGTGGATCAGAAGGCACTCCGGCCATAACCGAAGCCTCCCAGCCAACCGTTGGAATTCACGTACGTATTCCCTAGCCGGCCTACCCCGCTGCCATAACCCGAGTATCTCTGCCTCTGCTTGTTGCACCCGGGAGGGGGTCTTCTTATCGATGTTACATCTTATCGATGTAACAAACCAGGATGCCTGGTTTTTAGGGCATCCAGAAGCAAGCTGATATCAGCCAGCTCCCGAGCATGATCGCTGTATAAATCAGCAGCCCAGGCCGCTGCCTACCCCTGCAAGCTTGCCGTCACAGCCACCACCATCGCCCAATTAGATGGGTACAGGGTAGTGAAGCGGTCTAGATGGCTGAGGAAGTGGCTCATGAAAATAGCCAGGTGATCTGGATCACCGTCAAATGATACTGTAATGGGAGGTGGGTTTCACAATACCACCTGGGGCCAAGGGGCTATTGCCTGTGTTCCATACTGAGCCCCGTCCGGGGTCACAGTATACTGGCCATCAGGTCCCAGTCCCCATGGCCCTGAAGTACCTGGCACCACCCCCAGCTGTCTAGAGGGGGTTACAGCTGAGGCTCCAACCTGGCTACCCTCCCGACAGTGCTGGGACTGTTCTGCCTGACCATGTCCTACAGGGGGAGCCACCAGGGAAGGATGGCTGCTTGGCGTCAGTCTGAGATTTGGACTAGCTAGATGGAACCTGGAAGACTCAGATGGCAACCCCAGCCCTGAAGTGACACGGGACCACGGTAGTGGCGGTGCGAGGTAGCCTGTTTCCCCAAACTGGTCCCGTAAAACGTCCAAAGTATATTGTCCTGGAGCGGTGGAATAGTTCCACTCCTTGTCCTCATCCCTGTCACTCGTCTCTCTCTCCAGGCACTCAGGGTGGGGCCCACCCCTGTCACTTGCTGTCCACCCCCCTCAGGGTGGTGCAGAGCAGAACTTAGCCACCACTCCCCCGATGAAGCCATAGACACTGGTTGTTGGGCCTCGGCTCCTGCAACCACAGGCTGCTGTGACTTATCCTTCGGACACTCCACCTGCGGGGCCTCCCTTGCTTCCACTGCAGCTGGGACCTCCAGCTGTCCTGACGGCTCCAGGGACTCCTCCACTGGGGTAGCTCCTTGCTTTCCCTCCGCCATTCCATTCCACTATCCAGAGCCAGGTGATGGGGTTATAGGATTTAGGTTGAGTGCTAACTTACTGTTAAGCCGTCCTGCTTGAGCTCCAATGAAAGCCAAAAAACCAGGAACACTAAACAACCAACAGCTTTAACTGCCATATGGAAAACAAAGTTAGCACTGGGAGTGGCTTGCTCCCAGTGCCTTATAAAAAATAAATGCACCCCACCCATACCAGACCCCACCCACATCTGGCCCAACCCTATTCAGCAAGCTACAATTAGGGTGTCATTATAAGGAAGTGTTAGTTGAGCCCTTAGCCCCTCCCCCCGCCAGCCACAGCTCTTTTGTGCCTTCCTGCTGTCCATAAGCCCTTAGCCGCACAAGGCCGCTTTGTCAGTCAGTAACCCCATTAGTAAGCCCAACTCCCCTTGTCATTCAAATATTGTCGGACCCAGTGAGGCTTGTCCGTCAACCCCCAACAGTCCAGGGGACAGCCTGACTGTTGGCAGAAGGAACTGGGTACCCCCTGCAGATGTCGACAGGCCTCAACAGCTAGGAACCAAGTGGGGCACCTCCTAATGATGTCATCACTCCCGGATGGCAGTCGGAGGTTGGTCACAACGGTGCCGGGAGCAACAGGCAGCAAGGGAGGCCTGAGGAACAGCAGGGTGATGAGGAACAGCAGGGCAGCAACATGGGTGAGTAGAAAATGACTCCACCCATCCAGATAGCTGGGCCTCGCAGGGTCCGACAACCAGCTTCTGTTACAGTCTTCCCATTCTGACTTCAGCCACCATAGTCATTACATCAATGGTCAGTCATGTCACAATTGTTATTCAACAACATCTGGAGCCCAAAATCAGGAATAATGTCAACAGTGTTAGTGCAATCCAATGGTTTAGATGTTTGCTCTTATTCACTTATCTGCCATCTTTCAAAATATTTTTTTTCTTAGAAAACCTACAACATACCAGGGAGCCATCACGTTTCCTTATTTTTTTATATAAATGACAAAGAAAAAAAGTACCCCTATTAATTCACAACAGAGACCAAGTTCACAAACTGAACTCAGCATCTGTTGATTTGTATTCACGCTTGCAGTCTTCTCCTTCTAGCATCTTTCAGTAAATAGCAATTTCAGAGTCCAGCTGGGTTTTTTCATCAAGACAAGTCCTATGCTTTGGTGTACATGTAGAACCATCCTTTTTTCTCCCAGAAGCTGATCTTTGTCTTCCAAACAGTAATTTTTAACCTGTGGTCCCCAGATCACTGGGGGTCCATGATGTCGTCACAGGGGGTCTGCAAAGGCTTGAAGGAATGTTATGATTTAAATCTTGAGTTAAGTCTTGGGGTCATGAGTCATGGCCACAAAAGGTATTTAAAGGAGGTCCGTGTTGAAGAAAAGGTTGAGAACCACTATTCTAAACAATATTAGATGTTTAAAATTAGTTTCCCCTAATAATAGAACTTTGGTGCTTTAAAATGAACATCAAGATTTTCCAGGCATCGTTTTCTGGGAAAACTATTGATGTGGTAACCACTAATTGATACCTAGTTTTCTTACCACCCCAGGAGGAATGCAACAGAAATGATAGAAGGAAAAATAATAAACACCTGCCTTTTATCTGTTTAAATTTAATTAGGTATTGTCTTAAACTGAATCAAATCAAATCCTGGGAGTGCAAAAAGAGAGAGAACAAAGAACTTCCCTATATCGCAAGTGCAACACACTGATTTTGTAAGTTCCCTATACTGATTCATTATATGTTACAGAAGCTCATTGGTGGTGCAGTAAAAAGCTTTGAAGTAAGTGCACACATCAGACTCAAACCACTCCTGGACCTTGCATTCCAGAACAGCATTCTCCTGGTGTGCACTCCTTTCAGGTAGTTGCTGAAGGGGCTATTCAAGAACTCCCATCATTTCTTTTCCATTGCAGCTGCGGTGAGCAAAGGAGCAGTTAAGAGCGTGGGCCAGATTCCATTTGCTGAGTGATGGGACACAGGGAGAACTCAGACCTTGGCATGAGTAGTAAAATAATGGAGTGCTTTAGTCAGCCTGGAAGAGGCAGGCAAATACTAGATTTATGAGGAGAGCTGTTTCAAGACTGAGATTTTATGGAGGAAGAATTATTTGGGAATTGGTTGCCAGTCTGGATCTGGATGAGACTGTGGTTTCTTAAGATGTGATTTCACTCTTCACTTGCATTCCAACAACTGAAGTTGTCATGGTAGTGAAAAATCGATTGCTGCAAGATTGCACATTAGGTGACAGAATCAACCTCAGTCCAGACTTCATATGTGCCATGCTGAACCTCTATCTAACCACTATCTATTTTAAATGTAATGAAGCTTCTGTAGACAAAATCATGGCTGGGCCATGGGTTCACCTGTGTCCTCCATTGTGGCCAATATCTACATGGAAGAGGTAGAAACCAAAGCTCTAAACTAAATTCCACCCGCTCACTGGTATAGATTTATGTGGCTGATATTTGGGTCAAGATTAAAACCAGGAATTGGAAACCTTCACCAAACACATCAACTCTGTGGATAGGTACATCATGTTCACATGGTAAGGTGTTAAAGAAAATACTCTGGCCTTCCTGGACTGTGCAGCATGCATTAAGGAAGATAGAAGCTTTAACACTGAAGTTTAACCCCCCACATACACACATGGATCAATATTTAAATTTTGATTCTCACCATCCACTGGAGTACAAAATGGGGATGACCAGAGCCTTACACCACCAGGCTGAAAATCTGTCTACCAGCAAAGATGGAAACGAAAAAGAACTAAAACACATCAAGGAAACCCTCAGAAGTTGTGTCTATCCTAATGGGGCCTTCATCAAATTAAAAAAAAAAACAAACCCACACAGCAGAAGCTCTTCCGTAACAGACAAAGAAAAGAGCAAAACATTAAGCAATGTTGTCATTTCATATCTGAAAAGCTCAGGAGGATTTTCAATCAACATATATGCATACTTTAAATCCAAGAATACACTGAGGCAAAAGCTTGTCTGCTCCAAGGATAAAACATTCAGACATAACTGAGCAATGTAACATATACAGTACAGTGCAGTGGGACATAGGCAGATCTGTACATTGGAGAAAGCAAAACAACCACTTCACAGACACATGGCACAACATAGGAGAATAAACCCATCAGCAGAGACTTCCGGTTTGACGTCGTAGTAACACGGATGCAGGAATGCAGAGCTTTGCTTTCCACGCCTGATTTTGCACTGCAAAGAGGCAATGAAGAAGGAGGAGTGTCTCGTCAATCACAAAGAGATGGTGGTTAATCCATTTGATCTGAGGAAAGCCCTCCAAACTGGCAGAGGAAAGACTAATTAACAGATCTTAAACAACGTGTTTGGAACTGGGTGACACTACTGATTTTTTCTTTACTATTTTATAACTGGATTTCCTGGAAAAGGCTTCCAAGAAGCTAAAAACTTCCAAATGTGAGAAGGAAGAGGATTGTAGCCCCACCCTTCTAGAGGAATGGAAGCAGCATTTTAATTTTTTTATAGGGGACAGAAACATTTAACACTCAAGTAAAAGTAATATAAAGCTATAGTTTTGCCAAATCTGAGAACTGAGAAAATTGTTAAGATTTTCTCTTTGAAAAAATACTGGGGTGAAATATAAGAAATTAACCTTCTATTTTAAGAGTTGGAAAATGGATATTGAATGACATCTAATGGTGGATTAGAGTATAGCACCACAGCTGCAATGAATGATACAGACCTGGCAAAAAGCCTAGAAATAGATAACAACCTACTTTCTCTGTTGTTTAGTGACCTTTAACTCAACAGAGAACAGCTGGCAACAGAGAAAAATATTTTGGCATACTTACTACAGTGTGAGAACCTAATTGTTTTGAAATCTGTTGACCTTGAATTATAAATATATCCTAAGCTCTGACTTTTAATCTTAGAACTTTTTGGAGAGGAAGAAAAATTTTATTTCTGACTATGTTTACCTGGGGGAATTTTTTGGATTGTTCTTAGGATGGTTGAACATTTTGAACACTCTGAACATTTTGGATTGTAAATTTCGGGTGATTGACAATTTTTGGATTTCTGAGCAGAAGAACTACTACAAAATATTGCTTTGAGCGGTGGATTTATATCTTGGACTTTATTGGATTATAAAGGCTATGTATAAAGACTAGAAGAATCAGACAAGACTTTGATTTATGGACATTAAGATTGGTGGTATAAGACAAGATTAGTATCAGGGGATTACAACAGTTCTGATAGAATATCTGGAGGGGGGGAATAAAATGGATCTTTTATATCTAGCAAAAAATGGTAGGAAAACATACTTAATAGTCCCATCAGAAGCCCCCAGCCAGGTTTACCAGGGAACTGTAGGAGTGATGCCTCAAGAAGAAGTAAACATTTTTCAGAAGGAAATACATTGTATGTTACAATTAATTCAGGAGACAATTATTTCACATAAAGAAGAATGCAAGAATCATGATGAGATCAAAAACAACTTTGATAATATAAATGAGCAAATCTCTAATTTAAATTCACAACTAGAACGTTTCCAGAAAATGACTACAAAGAATAAACAAACAAGTCAGAAAACAGAATATGAACCAGAGGAAATTGATCTAAAGACACAAGATATAAAAGAAGGGAAACATAAATTGGCACAGACAAATAAAAATCTGCAAGACTTAGCTATAACAATGAAAATGGAAAAGGCACCTTATTCTTTAGGTTTTCAAAATATACCTGAGGATAAAGAAGACAATTTTAAAAAACAGATTATAAAGCTGTTAAGGGAAATGTCAGAAACTGAGAGACAAAAAATGAAAAAAGAAATTGAGGGAGAAGGAAAGTGGGAGTTGTTTAATGAATACAACTGGGTGGAATTCCCCCTCAAAAATACCCTACTTAAATTGTTTTTCCCATTCCAAACAGTATTTACAAAAACAAAGGAATAATTTGTTAGCGATTTAATTACTTTGGCCTGGAAAGCTAATTGGCAAAGAAAGAAAGCTAGAGTTAGACTAAAAAACATAAGATCTAACATACCAGATGGGGTA
Organism: Bothrops alternatus; assembly: GCA_034064705.1. Taxonomy (NCBI): domain Eukaryota; kingdom Metazoa; phylum Chordata; class Lepidosauria; order Squamata; family Viperidae; genus Bothrops; species Bothrops alternatus. The sequence continues at coordinate 42,825 of JARGCV010000086.1, forward strand.
TTATATGAGCCAATATTTGCTTGAATATGGACAAAAGAATAAATAACACATAGATATAAATAGATTTTTATAATAAGAAAGATATGATTTATAATTAGAATAGCACTCTTTTTTGATATGGGAATTATAAAAACACTAGCTTGTATGGCTTGTATAAATGAAACTTTTGGATACACAAATGTAATTAACTTTGAGAAAATCATAACTGGCAAAAATATTTTAAATACTGATGGGAAATTAAACTTAAATAAGAGCTCGAAAAACAGGGCATTGATTTAATAAGGAGACTTTAATTGCAAATGCAATTTAAATATAAAGTGGCTAGAAAAGAGGTTATAAATTGATATTTGTATAACACTAGATAAATATGAAGAGGATGTGCATATCTAATTTTGTATGTATTAATAGTAGTAAGAATTGTATTTGTTTAATGCTGAGAAAATGAAAACATCATGGGAAGAAGAGGGGATCAAAAAAACAACAACACTGGACTGGGTAGCATTGAATAGATTTATACTGAATTAAGACGCAACATTGAGTAACAAATGTACTGGGAAATCACATTTGTTTACCAAGCATTTATGATTTGCAATAGTAGAAAATCAATAAAACACTTATAAAAAGGGACAAGAGTCAGCAATCCATTTGCCTTTGAAGACAGCAAAGTCTACATTCTGGACAGAGAGAACCATTGGTTTGAAAGAGGGGTCAAAGAGGCCATCTATATTAAAACTGAACAGCCCTCTCTCAACAGAGGGGAAATGATATGACACCACCTATGTCCTGTTTACAACACAGTCCTTTCAGCAGTTCAGCATTCCAAAAAGGTTCCACGTCCATTTGCATCATTCACAATGTTTACAAATAAACCTCCAAATGGCCTCATCGATTTTCAGAAAGAGTACTAACAACCAGATTACTGCAAGGAATGTAAATCCTTCCACCACCACCACCCCCCACCATTCAGTCAGAACTGAAGAAGCTTCCTGGATGAGAAGTGAAATGTTTTCAAGGAAAAATAATGAAGTCTAGTTGCCTCTTGAAAAAGCACCTTTGGGACAACTATGACCTGGATAACTGAGACTCTCCATAGATTGTACACACACACACACACACACACACACACACACACACACACACACACACACACACACACACACACCATACCCACAGAGTCTCTCTGCATCATTGCCCTGTTCTTTTTTTTTAATTATTATTAGATAAACATTTGTACATGTAAACAAAGAAAAAATTCAAGTCAAATGCCATTCAACTTGGATAGCAGTTAGCTTGAATCTTCCCCTGGTTTACATATACAAATATTTATCTATTGATTATTGGAAGGTATATATCAAATAGACTAAGAATGTACTTGTTGAAGGGAAGGGCATATCGACATGAAAATTATTGATTTTGATAAGATGACTTGTTTGTTTGATGTCCAATGGATTGATCTGAAAAGAAGTGAAAGTTGAAATTTTTAAAATGTAGTTGGTTTATGGTTAAACTTGGATATACGGAGTGAAGAAGGTCTACAAATTTAAAATCATTGCCCTGTTCTTAATAATGTGCTATTGATTCTCTTTGTATGTTTTAGGCAATAATCATATCCCTGCCTTGAACAAAATAATTGCTGCAAAATCAGCACGTTTGTAATGAAAAATGCAGATCATGTCAGCCTTCTCACAGGGTGGAGAGAAAAGGATATTAAAGTGAAGTACAAAGTGCAAAGGAACATTTGCTTAACCCATTTTATATGGCCTTAAGATTTAATGGGATATTTACAGATCAAACAAGCCTGAAAAGCATCAACTGCAGCATTCCAGCATGCAAGAATATCTAAAGCAATAGAAAGATGTAAAAAAAAAAAATTCCTCTAATGCTTCGTAGATTGTGTTGGACTTCAACTTGAATTATCTATTATCCTCACACTTTGGGGTTGTGTGGGAAACAGTCCAACATATCTCAAAGGTCACACGTTTGGGGAAAACTACATTGCAACATGTATAATAAATGAAGCATTTCCCCCCCCTCTCCATTTCCCTTTGGGAAGCAGCCAAAGCATCATTTGGAAGGTCAGGAGAAAAATTTTGTATTTAGAATATAGCAGATATGATTTTCATCAGAAATTGATTACGATCAGAAGTCTCATGCATCAGGCTGTACAGTTACAATTTGTCCTTGACCTATGACCACAGCTGAGCCCAACATTTCTGTTACTAAGTGATACATGTTGTGTTTTCGGTTTGTTGGCAATTGATGACGACACATGGTGAAAAACAACAAGCTCTTTATTACCTTCTTCTACAACCAAGCAAACAGCAAAAGGCATGCAGGCCTTTTATAGTGCCTGAAACCCGGACAGTGTGAACCAATAGGAATTGACCATTTCCGCGTCTTGTGCATATGCGCAAGGCTGGTGCCACCCTGTCTGGTCCCGGGCAGTTTTTGGATTGCCCGGTACCATTTGCAACAATTCTGAGCCTGCTTTCAGCTCTTGCAGGCTCAGGACACAACACCCCTCCCCCCTAGATGAAACACACCTAGCTCACGCACAGGTGCATTGTGCAATGCAGGGAGAGTGGAACACAGATGCATTATTCAATTGCAAGGAGGGTGGAAATGCTCGGGTCTGCACACAGGCAGACACCTTTCAAAATAATTATTTAACTCAGATAAAATATATCCAAAATCAAAATAATATATGAAACTCTGAGTGTTACCCCCCTCATTCAGCGACCTCATAGCAAGGTTTCTTATGTGTTGACAGGGACCTCAGATAATCTCCTAGATGTTTAGGTGGGCACTTTGCCCACTGCAACCTTCTAGGGGCTGGTGAGGGTGCCTGGCCTACCTGCTCGCCTACCAGGTTAGGCAGGCCAGGAATGTGATGCCCCAAATACCCTGGTGACCCATTCAGCTGCTGACTGGCTGGACCCTCTGAGTCCAAGCCAGTATACCTTGGAGGGGTGGAAGTCCCCGAGTCCACAATGGACTCCTCTTGGGAATGCTGTCCCTTGAGCCCAAGGCCAGCAGATGGAGAGGTCTGAGTGGCAGAAGTGCCCCACTACTCCGTTGCCCCTGTGCACATGCCAGGGGTGCCAGAGTCAGGAGCCGCTTCCATGGCAACCCCCCTTTCTGCAGATTTCCTTTTTGGAGCAATTGCTGAATTGTGAGAGTGCCTCTGGTGGAATTCCCTTTCTATGGCAGTGTTTGATTTATGTGGATACCCTCGGTCTGTCTCCCTTTCTGGAGCAGTAACGGATGTGCGGGATGACCCCCTATCCTGGGAATTCCTGTTTGGAGCACTTGCAGAAACTTGGGATGACCCCCAAATGACCTCATCAGCTTGTGCGGCCCTGTTAGGCCTAGGGACCTGTGACCCAGAACCCATATTATGGTCCTCCTCCCTCCCCAGAACAGAGCTAGGAGTGGAAACTTGGTTGTCCAGCCTCCAACGCAGTTGGTTTATGTGTCTGTGAAGAACGCGGCCATCATCAAGGCAACTTCATATGACAACAGCCCAGAGACCTTGCAGACCACTTCTGTGACCCAGAGGTATCCGGGCCCATAGTTCCTTGCCCAAACCAGATCACCCACCTGAGGTCTCCTAGGTGCCCACGGTTGTGACAACTGTGAAGCCACCTGGTCTGGGCGCAACCTGTCCAGTTTGGTGCTGAGGCAGCGATCTCACCAGAGTTCTGCAGGGCTCTTCCCTGTGGCTGTGCAAGGTGTGGTGCAGTGTGCAAGAAGGAAATCTGCTAACCTGTAATGCCAGTTACCATAAGTCAGTTTCTTAAGAGCATCTTTGGTAGTGAATGCCATCCTCTCTACTTGGCCGTTGGAAGATGGGTGGAAGGGAGCAGAAGTCGCATGCCAGATCAAATTGGCCCAAGGAAAAGCCTGGAACTCAAAAGAGGCAAATTGAGGGCCATTATCTGAAATCAGGATATCTGGAAACCTATGTGAGGCAAAAATTCCTCTCAACACCTGGATGATCTTGGCAGTAGTAGTGGAGGAACAACCTTTAGCCACTTGGAAAGGCTGTCAATGAGGAGAAGGAAGAATTGCCCCTGAAAGGGCCCAGCATAATCTATTTGCACCCGTGACCACGAGGTTTGAGTTTCCTCCCACCTATGTACTGGGGCCTGAGGCATTTCAGGCCGTGACTGTTGGCACAGTTGGCACCCGTGCACCTGAGCCTCGATGGCTTTATTGAGCCCAGGCCACTAGAGATGGCTGCCGCAAGCGCTTTCATCCTTACTATACCAGGATGTCCTTCATGCAGAGAGAGCAAGATTCTAGACCTCAATGAGGCTGGGATCACTACCCTGCTATCCCATAACAGGCACCCCTTGAAAGTGGAAAGTTCATGCTTCTTGTGCCAGAAGCTTTGGAACTCAGTATCTGGGCACGTGTCAGGCCATCCTGACAACACCCAGGTCAGCATGCGTGTAAGCGTGTGATCAGTGGCAGTTTCAGCAGCCACATCCCTAACATTTAGGGGAGATTCAGGCAACTCCTGAATGGAAAGAATATTAATGGCAGGAGCAGGAACTGCCTCTATCTGTTTAAGAGGTAATTTGCTGAGGCCATCAGCATGGCCCATCTCTTTTCCCGGTTTGTGAATTAGAGTGTAGTCATATGCTGACAGGAAAATGGACCATCTCAGCATACATGGAGAAATAATATGTGGTGTCTGTTTGTTAGTGGCTTATTTATTTATTTATTTATTTATTTATTTATTTATTTATTTATTTATTTATTTATTTATTTTTCGGATTTGTATGCCGCTCCTCTCCGCAGACTCGGAGCGGCTCACAACATACAAATAAACAATTCAATATAATATGATCTGTGTAGACCGTGAAATGGCGGCCATATAAAAAATCATGGAATTTCTTTATGCCAGCCACTATGGCCAAGGCTTCTCTGTCATTCTGAGCATAATTATGCTCTGCTGATGACAGAGTCCTTGAGTAGTAAGCTACAGGGACTTTGCTCCCATCAGCCTTCAGATGGCTAAGTACTGCTCCCACCCCATAAGGAGATGCATCGCATGCGATGCATACAGGCAGTTGCTCATTGAAATGTGCTAACACAGCATTTGAAAAGAGAAAGGCCTTAACCTCATTGACACTCCTGTCATGGACTTTAGTCCACTGCCATGGAGCCTGCTTGTCTAAGAGCCGGTGTAATGGCTCAGCCACTGCAGCCTTATGTGGAAGAAATGCGTGACAGAAATTTAATAGCTCCAAGAAAGCTTGCAGCTCATTTTGGACTTGGGCCTTGGGGCCTGCTGAATCGCTTGCAGCATGGATTCAGCAGGGTGAATATCTTAGGCATCAATCCTGAATCCTAAGAAGTCAATGGAAGTGACTCCAATCTTGCATTTATCCTGCTTCAATTTAAGGCCTGCTTTGCGAAAACGAAGCAAGACAGCCTTTAACCTTTCTGCTAAATTTTGAGATGACTCCCCAGCAATGAGGATGTCATCGAAGTAGGGACAGACCCCAGGAATACCCCTAAGTGTGCGCTCCATAACACTTTGGAATATGCCAGGGGCTACATTTAGCCAAAATTGCAGTCTTTTGACCTTGACCCTGTGTGTTACAATTGTCTGGGACTCTGAAGATATCTCATCAACAGATAGCTGTTGATAGGCCTGTGCCAGGTCAAGTTTCGCAAAAATGCACTCCCCCTTGAGGGAGGCCAAAATGTGGCTTACAACTGGCACTGGATATGCATGCTGTTGCAATGCTTTATTCAGTGTGTACTTATATCTGCATATACGAACTTCCCTATTAGCCTTTAGAGGCATTACTATGGGGGTTTCCCATGGACTAGAATCTACAGGTTCTAAAATGTCCTGCTGGAGCAATTTGTCCAGCTCAGCATCTATCTTACTTTTGAGGTCAAAAGCCACCCTTCTAGGCTTGACCCTAATGGGTGTGATAGTTGGGTCTAACCGTAGTGCAATGGGAGGCCCCCTTGTAGGATTCTAGCTCTGAACTAAACACATTTGCAAACTCCTTGCAAACTTCTGCAAGGCCCAACGTTTGCAAGTTGTGCAGCCCAGTTACTTGGATTCCCAGAGCCTCGAACCAATCGAGTCCAATAAGACTCATACGTTCACCCCCAACTACCACCACATCCAGGAAACCTTCAAAACCCTTACGCTGTACCTTGAGTGTGGCCTCCCCCTTTACACAGACCTTAGAATTTTGAAAATCAGTGAGTATTAGATTCGATGGCCTGAGATTAACTTGAAGGCCACTACTGCTGCAAATCCTTTTGAAGGTGCTAAGTGAAATAATTGATAGAGCGGACCTTGTGTCCAACTCCATCAATAAGGGAACCCCTTGCAACTTCACGTCAATGCGAAGTTTTTTCTTAAGGGACTTGTGTGTCCCTCTCCTCAGAATACTCCTGTGTGATGCACAGAAACCCACCCTGTGTTGGTTGGGGACCCTGGTATCTTTCTGAAGCAATTCTTCCCGAGGTTGGACCCAAACAGACAGACGTGATGTGGCCTTGCCTGCCACACGCCCTGCAAATGGCGGAGCAAAACCTGCAGTCAGCTTGCTTGTGGCTTCCTGCGCACCCGAAGCACTGAAGAGATGCTGGGGCCTTGTCCGGACAGCCCTTTGGCCTCCTTTCAGCTGGCTGGTGAAATCTGTCCACCTCCTCTTCAGGATCTGCTTTTGATTCTTCTCAAGCATCCTCCTGATGGATGGTAGTGGTGGCTGGAGGGTTCCTGGCAAGCCGCAAAGCCTTCACAGCACCGCCTGCTGCTTCTTCCACTGCCACCTCTCTCAAAACGTCTTGGAAGGAGACATCTTCTTTTGCAAAAATCTTCTGTTGTAAGGCTGTGCTTCTCAAGCCACATACAAAGCAATCTCGTAGCCTCTCTTCCAGATCCTTGAATGCGCAAGGCCTGGCCACTTGCCTTAAGGCAGCAATAAAGTCCACAGCAGATTCACCCAGCCTCTGGTCTCTCTGCTCGAATGCGTGCCTCCAAGCGATGACAGATAATTTAGGCTGAAAGTGTTCCTTCAGCATCTTCTTCAAGTCAATGTATGTTACTAACTCTAGAAGTGCAGGGGCCACCAGATTTTCTGCAATGTCAAAAGCTTCCTGTCCACAGGCACACAGAAGAGTTGCTGCCTTCAGGCCGTCTTCTCTGATGTGATTTATCCAAAGTAATTCTCCACCCTTGCTACGTATGAATTCCATCTCTCCGGGTGGGAGACATCAAAATCAGTCAAATGGCCAATCTTTGACATTGTAAACTTTAGGGCCTTCGCTAATTGCCTCCTCTGCAAGCTAAGGGTTGGGAAAGGGCCCCTTTACCGAGCTCACCTCTAGCGACGCTGTACTGGCAAGCTGAGTCGCGAATGCAGGATGCCGTCTTCCCAATCGTCAGGACCTCTTGGTAAGTCCTAATTCTTTTCCTTGCTTGCAGGGATCCCACCTTTGTCACCAGTGTTGTGTTTTCAGTTCATTGGCAGTTGACAAAGACACATAGTGAAAAACAAGAAGCTCTTTATTACCTTCTTCTACAACCAAGCAAACAGCAAAAGGCACGCAGGCCTTTTATAGTGCCTGAAACCCGGACAGTGTGAACCAATAGGAATTGACCATTTTCGCGCCTTGCACATGCGCCCAAGGCTGACACCACTCTGTCTGGTCCCGGGCAGCTTTTTGATTGCCTGGGACCATTTGCAACAATTCTGAGCCTGCTTTCAGGTCTTGCAGGCTCAGGACACAACAATACAATTAAGAGAATTTTGCTCCATTTTACAAGTTTCCTGCCACAGTTGTTAAGTGAATCACTGTAGTTGTTAACAACACAGTTGTTAAGTGAATCTGGCTTCCCCATTGACTTTGCTTGTCAGAAGATCACAAAAGGGGATCACCTGACCCCAGGACACTGCAACCGTTATACATGTGAGTCACTTGCTAAGCATCTGAATTTTGTGATCATGGGGATGCTGCAGTGTTTGTAAAGGTGAAAAACAGTCATAAGTCACTTTTTCAATGCATTATAACTTCAGTCAGTGACTAAATTAACTGTTGTAAGTCGAGGACTACCTGTATATTCCCACTGGCATTCTGTACTTGAGGGCATGATGACCAGTTGAATTTATTTGATAGCAAAAGCACGACATGCTCAGATATAATAAGATAGCATTTCTTTCTACATTTAACTAGAATTCCAGAGACAGACAAAGCAAAAAAGGAAATTTGTTTTTTCACTGTATCGTTCTGGAGAAAACCTGTCCACCTTGGACAAACATGCAAGATGGTTTCTCATCACAATGGTTACCTGAGTCAACATTGGCTTTTCTAAAACAGAAATCCTCTAGGCATCTCTATTATTACATCTAGCAGGAAGTGGTGGCATTGTATAGTCCTCTGGCTGTTTCTCAACTTCCCCCAGGCTCTTTTGTGCTGATAGCAAAAGATCACAAACTAGATATGCAGGTGAGCATACAGTGCTGTGAACATTTCAACAACACAGCTTGGTTACTTGCAAAGTACGGTAATCTGCTGATTGTAGTTTACTTTGGTTTGGTTTTTCATTTTCACACATTTAAGCTGCTTGGACCCCTTAGAAGTAGATCATATTGAATGTGCTTGTGAAAGTGCCCCACTAAGTGGCTGCACTTTCCTCTACAGTAAGCCACTTGTCTTATCATGGATATTTGTTCAGAGTATATAATTTTATTTAGAGCATTTTCACAACCTGCGGGAGGCATGGCACTGCCTTTTCTAGAAAATACAAACAAGGATGTTGCAGGGAAAAAAAACAGAAAATCGAAGGGCTGGTCTCTTACTTGGTTTCAATTCAGGTTTGTCATGGATTGATAAATAATTTCTCTTTCCCAATCAATAGGGAAGTGGAATGGATTAGATTTCTTCTGCCTAAGACATTTTTTAACTGTCCTGCACAAAGAGTTCAACTAGGATGCCTTTCCAGGTGGAGGTAGGAACAAGAATGAGGAATCTATTACATTCATCACTGATGCTCAAGGTTATGTATAAGTTTGCATTCTTCACATGCAGCAAATGTGATTCCAGAGGCAGCCACAAGACAAGGGGACAACTATGGCACACACATAATAATATAATCATACAAAGGCTATGACATGCATTTGCATTGGGTTTAAAAAACGTGGTTTCAAACCCCCTAGATAGTGTTATATTGGAATGCAATTGTTGTAAGAACAGGTAGTTCTCAGTAATAATTGAGTAATTGAGCCTATAATTACAGTCATAAGTCTTTGTGGTCATAAGGCAAGAGATCACATGACCAGACCCAATTTTTTCCAATCTTTTTTGCTGCAGTTCTTAAGTGAAAGCCACAGTTATTAAATGAATCCAGTTTCTCCAGTGAGCCAAAAACTGGAAATAAACATTAGAAACCGCCATAAAACATTGCAAATTATGGTCATAGGATCACAGGATGCTACAAAGTGCCATAGAAGTATGCCAGTTGCCAAGTGCCCAAAATGTAATCACATGGCCATGGGAGGTAGCAGCCACTGTAACTTCAAAAACAGGTTTTAAGTAGTTCTGGGGAGGACCATCATATCTTTGAACAGTCATTAAGTGACTGGTCTTAAGTCAAATACTGCCTGGCTTTTCTTACGTCCCTATTCTAAACGCTCTGAATGGAAGTCTGCAAAATCACTTTTCACTCTCTTCTATTATTCATTCTTCAAATTTTCTCTCTCCAAAAGAGATTGGTATGTTGGAGTCTCTGATTCTAGTTGACTCTTGACATCACTGAAGGCTTTCAAAAAGAGATTGGACAGCCATTTGTCTGTAGTAGCATAGGGTCTCCTGCTTGAGACTAAAAGACCTCCAAGGTCCCTCCCAACTCTGTTATTCTATGTTCTATCCTGCACTTGTGGCCTTGTTTTATATTTCATTTGCAGGTCAGCTAAGTGCACTTCTATTACTGATTACCTGGGTGCTAAGGTGAGTTTCACTTTCCAGAAGGATAGATTTCAGGCAAAAGATAATTGGAACTGGGTAAAATTTTAAAAATGTGCAAAATGTATATAGTTATGCAGTAACGTGCATATTGGTTTAAGACATGTATACCTCTTTTACACACAATATTGAATATAGAATATATAGAAAACCTTTTTATTTTTATTTTGACACCTACCTTAAATTTTATAATTCTCTTGAGTGGAAGAAGCCTACAATGGAACATCACTGAACTACATAGGACAGGATTAGACAACTTTTAACTAAAACCATTTTCCTAATATCTCTTCAGATTGCAGATATGCTGAAAAGTTGAGGCCCTGCCAGTCTGGAAATGTCATTGCATTCCAGACATGCCTCCTCCTGCCTCAAAAAAAAAGAAAGAAAAGAAAAGAAAAGAAAAGAAAAGAAAAGAAAAGAAAAGAAAAGAAAAGAAAAGAAAAGAAAAGAAATATGAAAATGTTCCTCAGCCAGAAAAATTTGCCCATCCCAGTACAGGAAGAATTCCATCCTCAGTAAATTATGGTCATTGCAAGACATGATTTGTAAATTTCTTGCTTCTTCACCTTCCCATTTATTTGTAGAAGGCTTCAAATTGAATAATCTAGTAGGGATTATAGAAATTATAGACTGAAATATCAAAAGAATGCCAGATTTGAAAAGGAATAGTAATTGGTTTGGGTTATCTTTATAATATGAAGTTATTATGCAGTCTAGGATGGATAGGTGGATGGAAGAATGGATAAATAGATATCAGACTATTCATATCAGACTCTTAAGAACCTGGGACAATATTTTCCAGTGGTGACAAAACTGTAATAATCTATGTATTTGGCATAAATGTTCCCTGTGAAATCTTTCAGTCCATAGAATTTTTCTCCCTTTCATACCACAACAGACACAACAATTCAAAACAATTTTTAGAGATAAAGATTTGGATGCAGTGGGTGGGAAACATTCTCACTTTGTTCCCAAACTGTAACAAGTTGCTTTCTCACAATTTAGGCAGTACCTTGTTTGTGAGGTTGTATGAGATCACAACTGTATCAATAAAATTTGCATAATGAGAGGCCTCATATAAAAAAGCAATTAATCTATTGATATTCCCAGCTTTCCCCCCAAAGTTTCATCAGAACAGAAGTCTTCATAGTATTCTACATTCATCCTACAATTTATTTGCCTTTAAGATAGGGATCTGCGGGAGAAGAAGAGAAAAAAAAAAGAAAAAAAGAGAAAAAAAATAGAAAAAAAAAAAGAAAAAAAAAGATAGGGATCTGTAGCCAGAGATTTACAGACAACCACCAAGTTGCCTGCCACCCAATCCTGAAAGCAAAAATGTAATATAAACCTGGTGAGCTACAAAGCAGACTGTCATCTTGGTCACCTTTATTTCCATGAATGTGTCTATGGCCTACAGGAAAAGAATACAGAATGGGTGATGACATCATAGTGCTTTATCTAGAAGTGAGATTCCAGCTGTCCTCTCTCTTCCCTGCCAAGAAGAAAAAGGACCAATGTATAGTAGAAGACATTCTGAGGAAATAAGGATAGACTTGGATCTCTATTCTTGTTAAACTTTTAAATGTTTAGGACACATTGCGTCATCCTTTCAGAGCAGTTCCTTACCAGGATTCTCAGCACTTTCAACAAGGATGAAACTCCCAGTGTGTTGATGCCATCACTTGAAAAGCTGGTTATACACTAAAAGATAGCTCCTGTTGCATGACGCTATATAGTGCAGTCAAATGACAGCACAAGAAAGGATTCATGACGTTTTGTATTATGTTGTAGTCCATTATCCAGCTGTGGATGGATATTAGGTGTGCATCCCCATGTACCTCAGAGCAGCCATGTAGTTTTGAACATGAAGGGTTGTAAGCTAGAAAAAGAGGCCCTAAGTCAGTGATGGCGAACCTTTTAGAGACTGAGTGCCCCAGAACCACCCCCTGTTCCCACTCTGCCTCCCGCCCTTCCTGCTCTGTCCCCGCCCACCCCCTGCCCCGCCCACCCACAGGGCCACACACCAACTTCATGGCCCACCACAGCAGATCGCCCAGGCAGCCCTGCAGTGCCATGGCAGTCACGCCCTCCACCCACAGCCCGCAGCATCATCTGCACACTATGGGACATGAGGGCGGAGTCTTGTCCCTGCTGCCCGACTATGTCCTTGGCTGTGCTGCTCCATGCGGGCTGTGCCCAGGAGCGACTAGCCTCCAGGGGGGCTGCTGGTGAGGGGGCCACAGGGGGAGATGGGGCTTGTGCAACATCACGTGTGCCCACAGAGAGGGCTCCGAGTGCCGCCTCTGGCACGTGTGCCATAGGTTCGCCACCACTGCCCTAAGTGATCTCAGATGTCTCAGATAAAGTCTGTTAAATCAAAGAAGGAAAAAATGAATTGTGAAAGATTCATCTGTTTAAAAGTTCATTAATCTTCTTCTGGCCTTTCAACAATATTTATTTTCTTACAATATTTTAATATGTGCTTTCTATTTCATTCTACAAAACAAATAAGACTATTCACCTACCCATGTTTTTGTAATGAGAGTAGACTTTTGGGGTTCTTTTATTCTAGGATCTCTACTTCCCATTTACACCTTTTAAAGGAACCATCTAGGAAAAATATCCCAGCTTTTAAGAGGAAAATACAGAGAAAACCAGATCAACTGTTGGAAATGTTTTAGTGTGTTCACACAGCTATTGCCTTGTATATCTCTGGGTTCAGACTCTGACCTGAAAAAGGGAATAGAATAGAATGTACATAAGGAGCAAAAAAAGTCTTGCTTCAAATGTCTCTTGAAGCAGATTTTGGAATATTGCCTTCCCACCCCCACCCCAAACAACCAATGGTGGGATAAATAATCAATAATAGTGTTGACTATTATTCAACAATAACAAAATCACAGAGGCAGGAATTAGTATTATTTAAAAAAAATACTTGTAATGGACTAGATATCTTTTATTGAATTTGTTTAACCTTTAAAAAGCATAGTGCGTTTCTAGCAGACTTCTTGCAGAAATACTTCTTAATTTCTCTAGAGTTTTCTGAGCAGATGGCTATGTAATGTGGTGTAATCACATGGTCAATCCAGAATGCACTAGGGATGTAGGGAGTTAAAGCAAGGTGGAATAACTTCCTTAGCTCTTTGTATATTCTAGAAGAAGCAAGCACAACATTCATCTTCTCCATTGGATCTGATGAATATTTCTTCATATATCTTTTAAGCAATGAAGCAAATTTTTGAAGATCATAACCTCCCTAAAGGGAAGTTTTTTCCATGTACTTTTTCTGGGGTCTGCTTGCTGTTTTTCCAGAGACAGTTTTTTATTCAACAAACATGCCTGTGTCAAATTCTGAAGAATGGTAAAACCCATGGAGCAAACAAGAAAGACGCCAAGCCATTTTAATTTGCAAACTCAAGCCCAAAGAGGATTTTTATTATGATGCGCAATACAGAATGAGAATTGGCTAAGATGAGTCAGGCAAAGCTGGAAAGGGACCACTATAAAAAAAGTAGCCAAGCCGAGGCATACTTCTGCAAAAAGAAGGATTTGTGGCTATGCTGAAATTGCTTTCTCTTTAAGGAAGGAAGCCCACCCAATAGGTGAGTGCACTTTTCAGGAGATTCAGAAGTTTCCAGAACGCACTTTGCTGGTAGTAATGCTGCTGCTGCCGCCACCACTGCTGTAGCCACCACCACTGATGGCACCACCACCACCACCGCTGCCACCACTACTGTAGGTGATTGTGGTGCTGCCTCCTCCGTAGGATGCTGTTGCAAAGAGAGAAAGCCAATGTAAAATAAATAGTAGAATGCCTCTGTATCACACATATTGCAATGAAAATTGCCTACGGCCAATCACATTTAATCCCTGTGGTGTTTCTTACTCTCTAAACAGAACGATTTCCAATTGATAGCTAATAGTTCAGTGGTACAATCCTGTGTTTGTGTATGCCCTGAATTGTGCCTATTCCTTTAACCAAGATGAAAACCAATCAAGCTTAGCACTTAGCTGCAAATGCAGCTGCTAACCCTGCCTGATCTGGTTTACAATGTCATAGTAATCTATGGATAATTTTTACCATGTTCAGTTCTTGTCTTCTAAATATGGAAAACTAGTTGGAATTAATGAGATTTAAGTTTGTCAATGAGTGTACACTAAATCTTGACACATTTCCATGATTTCAAAGAGAGCCCTGAGTATTTCACAACACATCAGCAAGGAGGCAACACAATTTTACTTGACAAAGAGATTTGCATTGTTGTGAACCCTTCATCCAAGAACCAAAGTAATTGGAAGAGGCTTCTGCACAGAAGTTGCCATGTACAGTAGGTGTAATGCAACTTCCAAGGAAAGTTTCACCCAGACTATAGTCTGGGTGAAGCAGTCCTTTGAATCTTTCCATCGCCCAAATATCTGTGACTTTAACTAAAGCTTTTCTTACCATCTTTTGGAGACCAACCTGGGAGTCTGTAAAGGAAAAAGAAGAAACAGGTTAGTTAGATGTGATGGGATAGGAAAAAGGCAGTCCTGGATTAGTCATTAAACAAAATATGTATGTGCTTAGGGCTCCAAGATAAAGGGAACACCATGGTTTTTCTCCCCCCCCAGCTATTATGCCAGTAACATTTTGACAGCCATATTTAACATAAATCTGAACTAATTTTCAGTTTTAGTTTTATTGAGTCTTAATGTCAGCTAAGCAATGGGAAGGCTGAGGAGCTCTATTATTGGGCTGTGTTTAGAGGGCATCAGTTGGCCTCTGTCTGGCCTTGAGCAAAGAATTTTGTCCTCCTAATCTACAATGTTTCTCAACCTTGGCAACTTGAAGAGGTATGGACTTCAACTCCCAGAATGTCAGAATCTTTCTGACATTCCAAGTGACATGGCAAATGGAGAGGGTTTCTTTTTAGACTGTCAATGTGCCCCAAGTCTGTGTTGATTCCTGGTGACTGACTGGGCTGTTTCCTCCCTACATTTTCAGAAGTGATTTGCCCTTGACTTTTCCCTGGGGATAAGATAAATCGACTGGTCCAAGGTTTCCCAGGTGGCTTTGTGTTTAAGAAAAAACTAGAACTCACAGTCTCGCTGTTTCTAGCCTTAAACTAAACACCAAACTATCTTGTTATTTAATTACTATATCTATATTTTCAAAGTTTACTACCTGAAGCAGATTCTTCATATTGCAATCCTCAGCATTGTTTATCATGATTATTTTGAATTAAATTCAGAACTGAATGAAACTTATTGAAATGAGACGTCAGCTGTGTAGAGTATCAACCAAAGTGGAAATCTCTCAAAAAGTAACTTTTACCATATTTGATTGAAATACAAATTCTAAATAACAAAATAAATGCACCAAACCAGATGGAGATTTACATGTGAAATAGTTTAAATTCAATTTTTCCATTTTTCTGCAGCTACTTGTATCCAAGGAACATGTAAAGCAGCTAAGAAATGGATAACAAAATCCAGTTCAAGAAGGCACTGGAGTTCAGAATTCATACTATATAAAACTGTGTACTTTTTATTGTTGCAGAATAAAGATGAAATCTAAATATTAGAACTTTTAGAAGATAAAGAAGTTTATACAAACCCTGGCACTCTCTAGGTTTAGAAAGGCAAGCTGGCAATTTCTTTTAACTATGGTAAAGATTTTTTTGATTGATTGACTGATTGATTAGTCTGTCTTTTATATATGCAAACAACAACAGTCTTTCAGCTGTTTGCAAGCAAACTCTAAATTGTTTGGGAAAGAATCTATTGCTCATTATGTAAATTTTATGTGAATAAGCTATAAATCTGCTGGTATTAACTAATATTCTGGGGGGAAGTCTACTTTCAATAGGAACTTGATCTTTTATAATTTTATGTGTGATTGTACATTAAATTTTCAATTTTATTTGGATAAAAATTGTCCCCAGTTCACCAACCAGGAAGGGAATTTAAGGAGGCATTTTTCTCAAGTGCACTATTAGTGGCAGACTAAGAGTATTGCTTCTGTAGTCAAGCATGATGAGCTATTGAAAACCTCACCCCTTTCAAGAATTCATTTTACATTACTAAGTTGTTTTCATTGTGAGTTAGTTACATACTTTGAGTCTTGACCCTCCAACAGGCTTCGATAAGTGGCAATCTCCTGTTCCAGCCGTGTTTTGATATCCATGAGCATCCTGTATTCTTGATTCTGGCGCTCCATGTCATTTCTTAACTCAGCCAGCTGTTCTTCTACACTAGTGATTACGTTCTGGATTTGTGCGAGCTGAGCACAGTACCGTCCTTCTGTATCTGCTAAATTGGTTTCCAAGCCAGCTTTCTAATAAGGGAGAAAAATAAGAGGATCTAGAAATCTGAACCGCTACCAACACTGAATTGCAGAATCTGATCTCTATCATAAAGTAGCTTGATTCCAACTCTAAGAACTTGAATACCCATTGGCACCAGTAGGGTTATTAAATGGGGACAGATAGTACTACTGTATCTTGCAATTATTTCCATCTAACTTGAAATGCTTTAGAAGCTAGATTTTTTTTTATAGACAGATCTCTTTCCTGTTGAAAGATGGATAAATCTTGCAATTTCACTGTCTCTCAATTTTTCATTTTTCTAAACTACATATCTCTTTCAGTTTCCTGTTTTTCCGTTAGGATCATCCCATTTCTATACTCATTTGAGACTTTTGCTTTTAAAATTCTCAGTAAAATGTGTATGCATTTTAGCATATTTATCCTACATTATTTGTTACATTATTTTCAGGAATGTAAGTATTTATTTGATATACACCATTTTAAATTTTGCATTGTAAAATTCAGACAAATGTGAATTTCAGTGGATAGCTGAATTTTGATTAACTTATTGTTTGGAAATGAAAAGCTACAAGCTACAAAAATACTTCCTAATCCGATTTATTCCCATTGAAAATTTGAGCAAAGCAACATACCGTGCTAAGATGGGATTGCAACTCAATCTCCAAACTCTGTATTGTACGTCTTAGTTCTGAAATCTCAGTCTTGCTTGTCTGTAGTTGTTCAGTATGGGTAGCAACTTCACGATTCAGTTCTTCGGTCTGGGTGCAGGAAGGATTGAAATCAAATAAAATATGCTGAGTAATGTTGCAAGGCTTTGACTAGTATGTGTCTAATTAATTCCTAGTAGATTCAAATATACGTAATTAGGAGCATTCACAGACTGACAGTACAATCTGAAACATGTTTGTACAGGGATATAGGAGTAATTCTATGGAAGCTGTAACTCAATATAGATCTGGAATAATATATAGAAGGGGATATCCTGAATTTCCCCATTACTTCTACTTTTTTTTTTTTTGCAGGGAAAAAGGAAAGGGGAAGAATGTTCTGTTTTGTTTTTTATTTAATAGAATAAAGAATCTTCTGAATGAAAATCCCAGGATATTGTGAAAATACAGACAATTTCTGGAAAGGCAGTGTACCTTGGTAAAGAACCAGGCCTCAGCATCTCTGCGGTTCCTCTCAGCCATTTGTTCATATTGTTCTCGCATGTCAGCCAAAATTTTGGTGAGATCAACTCCAGGTGCAGCATCCATCTCAACATTGACCTGTCCAGTTAGCTGAGTACTGTATTCTTTCATTAACTTTGGGAGGTGAGGAGGCAAAATGGGCAGACAATTAGTTTTCCTTCCACATATTACCTCTTTTCAGCTATCTGCAAGTAGCAGCTGTCCCTGAACACTTTAATGCTTAGAGTAATCTTCTGATGAGCAACAGTAATCAACATTATTGATTGTTTTTGTTAGGCTTAAAGGCCAGCTGGCATTTCTAGTAGCCATCAAGAACTGGTTTCCTATTTCCAGCTCTAGAAAAAGGAAATAATAATAATAATACTAAAAAAACCCCATCATCTTTCCCAGTGAAGAGATTTTTTTGGGAGAGAAATTACAGGCAGGCTCTACATTTATGTGGATGCTGGTTTCCAGCAGCCCATTCCAACAATCCACATAGGTGCCATCTTAATTGGTACCATCTGGAAGAGGCACAACCTCTATTTATGTAAACATGACTAATCTTTAGCTGAGTGCAATGTGTGGCCTCCTATAGAATGTCATCCTAGAATTCTTCCAAAATTATTATCTTACTGTGTAATTAATGATTTGAAAATATCAATCAGATTTCATTTCTGCCTTAGTCCTACCCATATTTTTGTCTTGGCCCCATCCAGCTTTTTAAAAATGCAGCCATCAGCCATCTGCTGATCAACTTTTTTTTTATACAGAACTCATGAAACAATAAGAGTCTACCTATGGATGGTGATGGATAATTTTATACTGTCTTCTCAATGTAACTGCATGCTCTTCTCCATTTTCCTTTCCCCAGTTACCCACCTCCTCATGGTTCTTCTTGAGGTAGGCCAGATCTTCTTTCTTCTCTTCAATTTGCATTTCCATGTCAGATTTAAACAGAGTTAGTTCATCCAGGACTCTGCGCAGACCATTGATGTCACTCTCAACACCCTGGCGGAGATGCAGCTCATTCTCATACCTGATAACATTCAAGGAAAAAAAGTTCAAGTACTCCAAATAGGAACAAAACACCTTGCTATCTCTATGTATTGAAACATACAATTTTTCAAGTATTTTTCCATTTTTTTCTTCCTTCCTTCACTAGAATGTTTTTTTTCTTTAAGGAGATCACATACCTACTTTATAAAAGACAGTATTATGTTTGAGGGACTACCCAGTGTGACTCCATTTTGAAGGTTGTGACATTGCTGATCAGCAGCTAGAACTTGGATAACATGTTTAGCAGACATACAAATCACCTCCCATTTGACCCATTAAGATGAAATAGTTTCAACAACTATTTAAGTTATTACATTTGCATCATACATACAACTCAGAATTTGAATGCTATATGCAGATTAACATTTCTATCTGTACTCTTTCTCCTTATTTTTGACAGTGGATGAGAAGCTATCTTACTTTTATTCTGTTTATGTTTTAAGCTCAATCAAACTCATCAATTGCTACATATCTTAGGTTTGAGGGCCAGTGTTCTTTTCAAGGGCCCCTGCATACTTAACTATCCATTTCCACATCACCATTTTTTCTTTGCTATTATTGCCATGCTTTTTTCACATAACAATGAGCAAGCCTTTCTCTTCTTTTCTTCTTATCCATCATTGTTCACTCAAGGCTACCAACCTGCTAATATCTATTCCAGCCTAGGGTAGGGCTAACTAATGGAGACATAGACTTGTATATACAGTTTCAAAGGGGCTCTGGTTCACTTTTATCTGAATTTTTCTATTATCTTTTTCCTCCTTTTTCTTCAGCTCAGAAAGAGTCTTTAGGAAATAGAAAAATAAACAGAGAAAAAACTCACTTCAGTCTGAAGTCATCAGCAGCCAGTCTAGCATTATCAATCTCCAAAATAACTCTAGAATTGTCAATTGTATAGTCACCAATCTACCAAAGAAGCGAGAAGACAGGGAAAAAAACATTAATATAGGAAAAAAAATTAGTCCCTGAAGATGTTTAGCTTAGTCATTAAAACATGTGGAGGGGTTAGGCAATTTTTATACAATTTCTCCTTTAGTTGTCTAGTGTAGGAGGCATTGAGATGACTTTGGAGAAGATATTCAAAAGCTGCTATAAGAGCAAAATATGTTGAAGCAGGTGTTAAACTATGATTCCATGGGTTATAAGAAAGAGGGAAGATAAATTATCAGCAGACTTGCAAGGTTGTTATTATAACCTATGTCAATAAAGTATAGTTTTAGGCTTCTTATGCAGCCAGTTTCATGATCTGGACTATCTCTTAGGGCTGACATCTAGGGTTTTCCCAATACTAGTCAGTCTTCCTGGATAATTGAAAGTTTTAGGTTAGTGTAATCTGGTTTTGCAGTGCATTATGGGTTTGCCCAGGAGTCATATTCAGTCAGCCAGTGGAAGCTATCTTTCCTTTGCCTCTATCATTACTATATGAAGTCTTTTATAGCAAATGTCTGGAAAATTTTTCTTGACATATGGCTAAGAAGAGTCCTCTGTACTGTACCAATATATTTAGGTAAGCAATAAATCAATCCTAAATATTAAAATAAAAAAAAATAGAAAAGCATGACTGGAATAATGTAGGTGGTGCTGAGGAACTGACTGGAATATTCCTTGGCATCACTTCCAGTCATCCAGATATACATATTAGATAGGATTCTGTTCTTGGTAAGAATTTAAGCAATCCTCTAGGTAACTTTGACATGTATTATGCTGTGCTAATCTGGCACTCTAGTTTAGTTAATGTAAATATATTATCTAAATGTGTCCTTCCTGGCTAATAAAGTATAAATATTTCTATATTGATTTTTACATGTAGCTTATTACATATTTATGCTAGACATTAATTATGGTCTTGGTGCTATAAAATGTTTTTCTTGGATCTAGAAAATACAAGTATAGTTTCTACATTAAAATTTAATAGGGATTTAATAGGGAGAGCAGAATGAAAAAAACCTTAACATTTTAAAGACAAATATGAATCGTGTGAACTACATATCAGTTTTGACTTTCATGTTTCAGCTACCCTACTGTATAGAGCAGTGTTTCTCAACCTTGACAATTTTAAGGCATGTGGACTTCAACTCCCAGAATTCCACAGCAAGCAATGCTGGCTGTGGAATTCTGGGAGTTGAAGTCCACATGCCTTAAAATTGTCAAGGTTGAGAAACACTGGAGTGATGTGAAAAAGATCATATGTATTTCTTAAACTTGGCGACCTTAAGCTGTGTGGACTTCAACTCCCAGAATTCATCACAAACTAATTTATCTTAATTATGTTTGGCCAAAATAAATTTACTTACTAAATATTGGCTTGATCTTTTTAACAAATCTTAGTAAAATTCAGCCATAATTTGCCATTTTTCATTAACATAACTAGCTAATTTACCTAAGATAGGAACAAACATTTCCAAACCATTCATTGTAGGCAAAAAAAGGAGGGGGAGGGAGCAAGAACAGACATGGGATTCTGTGATTCATCAAGGAAACAGTCTGAAATCAGTTGGGACTTAACATTTTGATTCTAAGGAAGTCAGTCAAAAATAGGAATATTCATGTTTGCTTCTGGTGGATTCATTATACCCAGTATTTCCCAGTTCTCTCTTTTCTAAATGGAAAGAACATGTCATAGAAATATTGGTTGAAGATGAATGATAACAGATTTAGCTATTTCTTCACACAGAAAAGACCTATATGGGTACTAAATAACAACATGCAAACTTTTTACATCAGGGAGGGTTGCATTGATTTTAGTGGAATTTTGTCCTTAGGCAAAACAGAGAAGACAAGAACCCTAATTTCTTTGCCTTGAATGGTGCAAGAAATAGCACCAGTCATTGACATTTGGAGAAATGGGATCCATTATGGTGCAAATCTGAATTGCTACCAAGCAATAAATACCATACAAACTGATGCTGCTGTAGTTTAATCATTGGTCTTTATTAATATGTATTATTTTAACTGCCTAGGGAAATTACAGAAAAGCAATACAATATATGTGTGTCTGTATATGCATGTATATACACAAACACACACACACATATATATACAGAGATCGGGGAAGAGAGAGAAAGAGACATACATATATACATACATACAAAGGTTTTTGCTTGATCTGATTTTTTTTTTAAAAATCACAATCTGAAAGCATAAAAGTTATCATCCAGAATATGAAAATAATCATAGTTGAATAAAGGATAAAAGTATGGAGGAGGAGGAGGAGGAGGAGGAGGAGGAAGAGGAGGAGGAGAGGAAACTTTCAAACTTGATCTGTTAACATCAATGTAATTCTTTGTTCAGGATCCTACCTTGTCACGGAGATCTGAAATTATCTTGTAAAAATTGCTGTAGTCTTTGGCTGGGCTAGTGGGTGCCTGCTTTTGATGCCAGTCTCGGATCCTGACCTCTAACTCAGTGTTTGCCTCCTCTAGGGCTCGCACCTTATCCAAGTAATTTGCCAGGCGGTCATTGAGATTTTGCATGGTGATCTTCTCATTGCCAGTCAGAAGACCTCCATCAGAGCCACCACCACCAACCACAAAGTCAAGGCCACCACCATAGCCTCCACCAACTCCACCACCATAGCCTCCACCAACTCCACCACCATAGCCTCCACCAACTCCACCACCATAGCCTCCACCAACTCCACCACCAAAGCAACTTCCATAGCCAATGCCACCTCCAGAAACATATCCAACACCACAACTACCTCCTAAGCCACTTCCATATCCATAACCGCCTCCATATCCTGAACCAGAAGATACAAACCTAGCTGAAGAGGCAGATACACGGCCACCAGCTCCCCCATGGATACTGGATGGTCCAAGACGGACAGAAGCCACACGGCCAGAACCGCCGCCACCACCACCACCATGAGAAGAAGAGGAGCTTTGGTAATAGTATGTAGACATCGTGAAAGAAAGTTCAGATGCAAGACTGTTACTCGGCTTGGTTTAGCGTGAAGAAGCTAGCATCTGCAGTGTTGCCTGGCTGCATTTATAGTCCTCTGAGGGTGTGCTCTATTGCATTACCAAGGTATATTCTGCCAAGACACACCCTGCTGGGAGAGGCTTAGTGGAATAATCTGCTTGCTTTGAACTGTAACAGTTCCAATTCAGGTGGGCTGTATGTATGTTTACTTCTACAGCCAGCAAAGTGAAAAATTTCATCCAGGAGAGCCTGGCTTATTTTTATCTTGATGCTGGAGCACTTTCAGGGTGGTTACATTTCTTTAAACTTTTGAACACAACTGGAGTGGGGAGGGGATAGGCTTCTCAATTCCTTACTTCATTAGCTAAAAAGCCCTGAGGAAATGATTGAAGGGCAATGCTCAAAATAAAAAAAAAGCAGGTTCCTTCTGTTAGGGGATCCTGTTTCACTCAATTCTCTTTATTCCTACTAAAATATTTAAGAATTAGTTAATTGAGCAATCATGTGCCCATCCTGCCACTCTTTGCCATAGAGTTCACTTATTGCTCTTTTTACTCAGAACTGCCAGACGCAGCTCTCTAGGGATGTCCTGAGCAAAGAGGCTTCACTTCAGCAACTGAAAATGATCAGGCCGACAATCTATAATTGACCATCCCACCTCCTTATTCCTTTCACTTCCTCTCTATTTATCTTTTCTCTCTCCGAGGCATTGGAGAATGACACATTGGAGTTGACATTAAAAGCACAGTGAATGTGTGTGCAAAGCAGTCATATTTTAAAAGCTAAAGGGAGCATGGGGAGTAAAATATAAGAGTGTGGGATCCAGTTGGGTTTCTCGTGCCTTTTGATTTTCTCTTCCACATTCTCCTTGCTAATAATACATCAAATATTTCCTCCATGGATAAGTGAAGGAAGATCCTTGTCCAGATCCTGGACTGAAAGGAAAGGACTCATGGAACTTAGAAAGAAGCTGATTGCTACCAACTTGGAGTATTGGTAGAGCTGAAAAGTGGCTAACAGCCCCTCTCTACCAGGACTCTCTACACGTGCTCTACCTCTGTGCCATGTTCTCCACAAATGCTTTAAAGATTTCTCCTTGCTATTTTTCTCCAATCACTGCACTTTTCTTATCTGCCTTTCATTTTATTTATAAGTCCCTCAGATACCATTTAAGAACAAGGTGTCAAGGAGGTTGCCTAGATTTGCTGTTGGTCTACATGGCAGATAATCCTGCTGTATCACTAGGAGGATCTGTCATTCCTAAACTCTAACCCTATCCCTAACCTTTATACCCATACAAATAAGCACTCCAAAACTCTCATGCACATACAAACACAGAGAGCAACACACCAAAGGGGTTTTGCTACATCTTCCAAGAGATTTTATTGTTAGATGTACTATATAAAAATATAAAATGTGGAGCTGCTGTAAAAAGCATTGTGAAGGTTATATATTTTATATCTTTGATGCAAAACGAGGAAGATTTGATATGTATGTATGCATGAACACAACAGGCACTACAGTACATTAGTGGAGATCCTCCTATTTGTATTGTATTTTGAAGTCTGGATGGCCTTTCCTTAAAGTCCTATATGCCCTTGGATGTTCTTGCATTGGATAAACCAGCATTACTCCTCAATCCAGAATTCATACTTTATAGTTATTCCCATATCCAAACTGATATTCCCATATAGAGAATAAGAAAGAATAAAGGACACATGCAAAGATGATCCTGAGGAAGCTTTGGAAAATCAGTTCTTGCACTGGTTGGAATGAAATGTTCCTTTGGATATGTAAAAAAAGTACATGGCTTCAATCCTAGGCAGGCTGACCTAAAAATAATTGTGAATTAAATATGCAGATTACTCAGATGAATGGACTTTGAGAAATTTTCTTTAAACTTGACTTTGAAGATGTATTAAGTAATTTTTCTTCTTCTTTAAAAGATTCATCAGGAACTTTGCCACTTTCTGATTCTGAGATATCCAAGCCTCCTTTACCCTTCAACCCATTTTAATTATTTATAAATTAAACTCTGATATTAATGTTAGTATTGTCCAGAAGTTTTTTTAATGTTTTTTTCCTGTGATAATAAATTATCTCACTTATGGATGCATTTTCAATTGCACTTCAATTGCACAGATAAGAGAGAAAGAGACAAAACATAGGGAGTTTTCCTCTTAATCAAGAACTGTATATGCTGACCAAGCAACATTACTTAAAAACAGGAATGAAGACTGAGTTGCAGATATGTGTTCCAGGCAGCCAAAAGAAAAGATGGAAGTGCTGGGTCCTGACACTAGAAACTTAAGCTCAGACTTTCTTTTTTAGGAACTGGTTTACACCCAATAGCCTCTCTGTGTGATGGGAAAAGTAGTCCCTGCAGCTTCAGAAAGAAATTACAGTATTGCATTGTCAGGTTGGAAAAACATGCTTCAAATGAAGGTTGGCTTTGAGCCATGGAATATCAGCAGATGTGCCAGGGGAATGACTGATATTTGCAAGCATCTTTTGCCAGATCTATATATCACTACAGATTTGGAACTTGAAGAAGCAAGTTTAGACAAGTCCTGGGTAATTATGAAAAAATTTCCAAGAGGTTTATTGGATGTGATTAATGGTTAATCGTAAACTCCATCTTATTGCTAGCCAGTTCTTCATTAATGGTAATTCTGTTGTTTGGCTCATTTTGAAACTAGCTAAGGATATTATGACTGAATTCACACATCAATTATTTATTGAAAAAAATACAGTTGCTTGGATATGTCAACAGATT
Organism: Bothrops alternatus; assembly: GCA_034064705.1. Taxonomy (NCBI): domain Eukaryota; kingdom Metazoa; phylum Chordata; class Lepidosauria; order Squamata; family Viperidae; genus Bothrops; species Bothrops alternatus. Next base: position 68,060 of record JARGCV010000086.1, read on the forward strand.
GAGCCATAAACCATCTTTTACAAACCACAAACTTTGTGATTTCAAAACACACTAAGCAAAAATTGAATCTTGACAGTTTTTTGCCCATCAAAAAGTTTTTGCTAACGAAAGAGTATCACATTATGCTTATTTTTTATTTTTACATTTTGTTGTCTCTTGTTTCACCCCTCCCCCACCAAATGGATTAGAATAATCAGTTGATGTTTAAGAATTATCTCTGTACATTTATATATCCACACCATAATCACAAGGATACTGCTTCAATTGATAATATCTGCAGCAGGCAATAAAATATTTGCCCATGAGATTTTAACATTAGTGGTGGGCAAAAAAAAACAAGAGTCACAAAATCAAACAATTTATTTTAAAAAAGTCCCTAGTAGGTGAACCAGTCTATGTGTTAGTCTGATTACATCAAAATTGAGAAAATATATGAGATAAATAAGTATAAATATGGTATAATATGACTAGATTATGGGTCAATGAGATAGAAAAATTGCCTTTCACACAGTGGTTATGGAAAATGAATACAGCAGTCACAGAAGATAAGTGAAAAATCTTGAATCCCAACATCAGGAAGCAAATTCTGTCCCTTCCATACTTGTTTGTAATGTCACAATGAAACACAAATTTTGAAATTATTATGCTTAAAATCTGAGGCTATGAGTCCAACTTTTATAAACCAGGTCTGCAGATGTGTGGGACTACAATACTCATTTTTCAAAGCCATCATCACTAGCCAAGATATTATTTTGTTCAAGTATTTCCATTTAGCAGGAAATGAATTTTCCATGATAGTTCTTCCTCCCTTTACAGAAATTATACCTTGAGGAGGCACAATTTCTTTTGGTGCAATAATTCCAGAAGGTAGGTGTGTGCGCGTGCATATGTGTGCGTGCACATTTATTTTATTTATTAAATTTATGTGCCGCCCATCTCACCATGAAGTGACTCTGGACAGCTTACAAACACATGCATGTGTGTAAAGTTAAACTATTACCCTGGACAATTAATTACCATTTTGCAATTCAATATTTTTTTCAATCATGTCAATATTTAGCTTCATGCCAAACTGATCATTAGTGCTACATTCAAAAGGCATTGAAAGAATAGTCTTACCTGGTGCAAAGTTCAAGCACCTTTAGAAGATGGGAGAACCAGAAATATTGAAATTCCCATCAGATGTCAGCATTTGGGCAGCAAACCAAAGTATCTTGTATATAAAGCATGGCATTGCTTCCTGGGAATGCCTTAAAACATATCCATTAACAAATGTACATTTCACTCTAAAACCGGATTCTCTTTTGTCTTCCTCTTTGATGATATATTTCTTTTTAACAACAGCAGCAATAATGAATGTTCTTAGCCCTGAAGGAATCAGAAAACAGGCTGTTGTTTTTGCTGCAGAAGATTAAATAGGCAACTCCATCAATGCCGTTTTGACTATACAGTAGCTGTCCACTTTGCATCACACTGATGAAAATGAATAATTTAAAATGCATCTTACTTTTTTCAAGAGATGTCCTGTCGTTGAATCTTTATGGGGCATAAATAAAGCAACATGTTTTCTCAGTGGCAATCTCTGTTCTTTGGAACATTTTTTCCATTGGAGGAACAGATAGCAAAGTTTAATCTTATTTAAGCACTACATGAAGTTAGCTTGAGTGATTCAAGACAGAAAATAAGATATAGCAGAATCTGTCTTCCAACAGAAATGAATAGTTGAAGGGGCCACAAAGGCATGGACTGCTCCTGGTTCTGCCTAATGATAGGACTGAGTTAACTGACTGTGGTTTATTGAAGAAAAATTGAAAAATAAGAATGACCATTCATTAGAAAATGATGAAAATTACCATTGAATGAAAATTATTCTTAGCAATGTAATGTAATATTCAGTGTAGATTGGGCAAATGATCAGGATTTAATATCTCTTTGCTTTTTTGTGTTTTACAATATTGTCAGAATGACACAGCTCATAACTTCAGGTTAGCCCCAGTACATTGTTTTTAGATTTCACTGATTAATTTTGTGTTCAGCTTCTCTGTGTGTGACAGCTAATAGATAGTGACACCAGAAATTTAATCTATACCCAAATATCTTTTGCTCTGAATTTAATCAGTTCAGAATTACCCAGTCTCTTAATTATGACATCAGTGTCTCATACTCTGTTGTGCAACTTTGTTGGGTGGTGACCATAATAAAATTTGATTTGTTGATTGACTGGTTGGTTTAAAAAACAACTATTATAAAATAATCCCCAACACTATTTGAATGAAAACTATTAATATTAAATATAAGAACATTCTTTCAGCCTTCTATCAATGTTTCTAAGACCTTTGTTCCTTGGAGCATCAGAATAATTCAAACCATCTGCAGATTAAAATTGGAAACAATATTGTTCCACTCAAAATGTCCAGTACATACAGTATAGTTCAGCCTTCCCAGTCTGGTATCTTAAAATATGTTGAATGATATATTCTATTATTCCCTGGAACTGTGGCACAGATTTTTCTTAATTAAATGTACTGTGAAAATAAAAACTAGATTATAAAATTATACTGGCTCAAAATGATGACATTTGTAATCATAACTGGAAGTTGCTACATCAGAAAAGGCAGGTGAATTTTCCTCCCAGGCTTGAAAACAATGTCCACTAAACTTTAATTCATGGACATTTACTTCCAAATTGTCTGTGAGTTACTCAAAACAAATTTTAAAAACTCATCATTTGTACAGATCATCTTCCCTCACATGTACATTATTGATTGTTTTGGAAAGAAAGGATTAAAGCTTTATTATTATTGATCATCGCACTGTCAGCCAGATGTTCAGATTGGGTTTGGCATTTTTGTCTACCTATTGAGTCTTTACCAAGGACCTGGGATATGCAGATCCGAATATTTGACGGAGTTAGAGATATTGTTGCAGGATGGAAGCTTTCCCCAGAAAAGCTACCTTTTGCAATTGACTGATGGCAAATTTGTCAATCCCAATGGTGTCCAAGTGGTGCTCCAGTTGTTTTGGGATTACACCCAAGGAGCCTATTACCATTGGTACTACCCTTGCTTGCCTTTGCTACAGTTTTATTTCTATTTGTAGGTCTTTGTATTTTGTTATCTTCTCCAGTTCTTTCTCTTCTATTCTGCTGTCTCCAAGCACTGCAACATCCACTATCCAGACTTTTTTGTCTTTCTTATCAACAATTGTTAAGTCTGGGGTGTTAGGGTGGCAGGTGCCTGTTTGTTTGAATTCTAAAGTCCCAGAGTAATTTAACTTTTTCATTTTCTATGACTCTGTATTTTATGATCTCACCAGTTCTTGCTTGCAGGCAAATGATATTTCTTGCAGATCTTCCAATGCACCATTGTTGTTACTGTGTCATGCCACTGCTTGTAGTCAGTCTGTGCAATCTTCTTGCAGCAGCTTACCAGATGGTCCACAGATTCTTCAGTTTCTTTGCATAGATAGTACTTACTGTCTATTGCTGTCTTCTCAATTTTGACTTTGTATGCATTTGTCCTTAAGGCTTGGTCTTATGCAGCCAGAATTAGTCCCTTAGTCTCTTTCTTCAACTTTCCTGCTCTTAGCCATTGCCAGGTCTTGTTATTATCTATTTTCTCAGCTATTTTTTTTAATGTTCTGGCCATGTAGTGCTTTGTCTTCCTATGCCTCCATTCTGTTCTTCATTTGGTCTTTCTTGTAGGCCAGTTTGGCCTCTCCAGTAGTCAGTAAGTCTTCCTGATATACTAATTTCAGTGCATCTTCATCACTGTCTTTCAGATAATCTTCAAAAGCCATTTTTTCTTCTTCAAACATTATGTTGTTATTGTTGTTGTTATTATTATTATTATGGATCATCACACAGTCGGCCAGATGTTCAGACTGAATTTGGCATTTTGTCTACCTATCACAGTGGTTCTCAACCTTCCTAATGCCGTAACCCTTTAATACAGTTCCTCATGTTGTGATGACCCCCAACGCCCCCATCCAGCTGGCCGGAGAGGGGGGCAGGAAGGCCGATCCGCCGGCTGCACCCAGCCTGGTTGAAAAAGCACCATTCCTCTCCCTCTATCTCTTTTTCTCTCTCTCTTTCCTCTCTTTCTTTCCTCTTTCTTTCCTCTTTCTCTTCTCTCTCTTTCCTCTTTCTCTTTCTCTCTCTCTTTCCTCCCTCTTTCTCTTTCTCTCTTTCCTCTCTCTTTTCGTGTTTCTCTTTCCTCTCTCTTTCTCTTTCCTCTCTCTCTCATTTCTCTTTCCTCTCTCTCTTTCCTCTCTTTCTTTCCTTTCTTTCTCTTTCTCTTTCCTCTTTCTCTTTCTCTCTCTTTCCTCCCTCTTTCTCTTTCTCTCTTTCCTCTCTCTCTTTCTCTCTTTCTCTGTTTCCCCCCTTTCTCTTTCTCTCTTTCCTTTCTCTCTTTCTCTCTCTCTTTCCTCTTTTCCTGTTTCTCTTTCGTCTCTCTCTTTCTCTCTCTCTCTTATGGCAGCATTGTCGGGGGTCCCCCAGCCCCGCCTCCGCCGTGTCCTCAGCCGAATAGGCAGGGAGGGGGAGCAGGACGGGAGGCAGCGGCTCCGGCGGTGGTGGCCACTGCTGCATCATTGGGGGTCCCCGCCACCACCGGCCCGGCCGCCACCCCTGCTGGGACTCTGCACTGCCCGGCCTTGTCCTCCGTCCATCGATGGAGCCGCGGTGGGGGCTGGAGCCGAGCAGCCAACCAGCCCCTCCACAAGCCCAGCTACTCCCCCCAGGCACCCCTCTTCCTCCCAGCATCCGCCTGAGCCACCTTGGGGGCAACAGGAGGAAGAAGGAGAGGAGAAGGGCGAGAAAACTGCTGCCACCGCCCCAGCTGGGACTCCACACTGCCCAGCCTCACCCTCCACCCATCCGATGGAGCCGCGGTGGGGGCTGGTGCCATGTGGCCTCTGCCAGCCCCTCTGCCAGCTTGGCTGCTCCACCACCAGGCACCCCTTTTGCCCCGGCGCCCGCCTGAGCCGCCTTGGGGGCAGTAGGAGGAAGAAGGGGAAGAGGAATAGGATGGCAAGGAAGCCGCCACCAGCACTGGGCCCCAGGAGGCGACTCTCCTCTCTTACCTTTGCTGAATCTCCTTCCTTCCTGGCAGCCTGGACTCCGGTTCGTCTTCCTGGCCCAGCGGGTCCAATGGTCGGCCTGGCTGGGGATCGCAGGCACTGCTCTCCCTTGGCTTCCCCGGGCGGCTCCAAGGCCATGAGGCCCTGGCCATGCTACTGCCAGGGGGTGGGGCACCCAGGTGCAGGGCCAATCAGGAGCCCTGCAGGAGGTAAGTCTGCCTGAGAGAGAGAGAGAAGGGAAGGAAAAGTGCCTCTCTGTCTCTCTGCAAATGGCGGAGGAGGCCATGTGGAGACGGATGTGGAGCGGTGTCTCGGTTCCTAAGACCATCGGAAATATGTGTTTTCCGATGGTCTTAGGCGACCCTGTGAAAGGGTCATTCGACCTCCAAAAGGGTCACGACCCACAGGTTGAGAACCACTGACCTATCGAGTCCTTACCCAGGACCTGGGGTAAGCTGATGTGGATGTTTGATGGTATTACAGATATCGTCGCAGGATGGAAGCAGTTCCTAGTAAGGCCGTCTTTTGTAATTGATTAATGGCAAATTTGTCAATATTATTATTATTATTTATTATATCTTCAATTTGATTCACAGTCTGGGACTGGTTTCAAGTCTTATCCAAGGACCTAAGAGCTGCTAAGGTACTGTCTGAGTATATAGGCAGTTCTGAGTAAGGTGGCTTTTTGCAAAGTCAGAATATTCAGATCTAATAATTTCAGAATTTCCTTATAATCTAGGCAGCTCTTTGGGTTCCTATTACTATTGGTACAACCATTGATTTCTTCCTCCATAATTCAATTTGCAAATCACAATATTTGGGGGGGGTGTTGAGCTGTTTCTCTTTAATTTGTGCCTCACCTGGTATTGCAATTATTATTATTACTATTTGTAGTAGTAGTACTAATAGCAATATAAATGTAATCAAATGAAACTTTTATATAGTTTTCTCCAATATATATATTTGATATGAATGTTCTTCAAACGTATGTATTTTTGTGAGAGAGAAATCTGGAGCTGAGTAGATACCATTATTTATTTTGTGATAGCTTTCATTTTAGGAATACTGTATGTGTTATTTCATGTGAAAATAAATCTGTGATAGATTTCATTTACATTCCTAGACACTGAAAAGGAAAGAGGATAGAGTGGAAGGGATTGGAGATAAGAAAATCTAAATGTCCTCTCTTTTGAGCGTGTAAGAAGTATTTCCAGTAATCACTAATACTCTTGAATCTTCTTGAACTTCTATACTGGATGTTTAGTTTTCTTCCCAGGATTGCTGCTGTTTGTCACTGTTCACTGTCTTGCTACATTTACAGTAGATGTAATCCCTGTCTCCTTTCCTTTCTTCCCAGATCTTTTTCTAACATTGTCTAGATTTTATTTCACATTGAAATGTGACATATTTCTAATAAGTGGATGTGCTGCAGCATGATTTCACTGTTGCTAGGTGATTGTCCAGGTTTTGCTAACATTGTTTTAAAATAATTGCATCTCCTTTCCTAACTTTGATGAGCCATGCAAACAATATTCTTGATTTTATTCAAAATTTTGACATAGATCAACTTTTGATCTTGCCAAACTGGGCCTAAATTCTTCCTTTCATTGATGGAGTTTTACAAGGTTTGAAGAGGAGAGGAAAAGCAGGATTTGGCTTGCCCTGGTATTCATCTCTCAGATCGTTATTTACTGTCAAGGGACAGCCCTGGGACATATGAAATGATTAATCAAGGAAAAGCTTTCACAGTAGGGATGGGCAATTCTGTCAATTTTGCCTGATTTCTCATCTATCAGTCTCAAGTTTTGTTGGTTATTTTGTTTAGGAGTTCAAGATGACAAAGTATAATATTATTCTTGACC